>CM053035.1:201095252-201430252 GCA_028564925.1 Lithobates sylvaticus
GTATTCTAGCCGGGTTAGCTGAGTACTAATTTTAATTGGTTAGTTCACCTGTAACCTAATGATGACACTTTAGAGCAGTATATAGGTGATTGTGGTGACTAGTTCCAATAGGTAATGACTAAGCACTAACGTTTGCGCAAAATGCGTCTACCTCTTTGTCCCCTGCTCCATCTGTCAACCACTTGTCATATGAAGCTTCAATAAAAGGATTTTTGGAAGTGCTGCCGTCCGCAATCATTTCCTTATGTAATGTACTCTGTCTTCTAAGCACAAAACTCCAGACTGTGTTCCCACAGGAAAACTACTTTCGATAGACTGGCAAAACACCTTCAGTACTGTTCCCACCACTTGGACTTCCTAAGTAGGGGTGAAGGTTGGCTGTAGCTGTCTCTTCTAGATGGGTATTGCACCTTGCTGCCTCTCCCCTATAGGCTTTAGGGGGTGGATAGGTAGATGTTACATACTCAGTCCTCTGAAAGTAGCATACCCTGTTTCCCCGAAAAATAAGACCTAGCGTGATTGTCGGTAATGGCTGCAATATAAGCCCTACCCTCCAAATAAACCCTAGTTAAAGTCCTTGTAGGTCTTATTTTCAGGGTAGGGCTTATTTTCCGGGGAAACGGGGTAGGGCTTATTTGGGGGGTAGGGCTTATATTGCAGCCATCACCGACAATCACGCTAGGTCTTATTTTCGGGGAAACAGGGTAGGTGGCATTTCTGCCCAGGCCTCCTGCTGACCAGGTCCTACTTGCTTCCTGAGCCTACAAGGGATGAGCATTCCTCTCTCCATCTCCTCTCTTTTTTCCACTACCAGCATACTCTCCCTTATGCACCTTCTGCCTAGAGGCAGAGCCCCCCCCAGCACAGGGGTCCCCTCCAGGCCTCTGGATACCAGGCTCTCTTTCCCACATGGCCAAGCTCCAGAACTTTTATGGGCCATCTCTCCATCTTCTGGGCCATCCTGCTAGAGATCCCATATATATTCAGGCCTTGCTCTTCGTCCCTCCTCCCTCTAAGTTCCAGAACGTTTAGGAAGGTTCCAGAAGCCAAGGGGAGGCAACAGAGACTCAGCCCTCAGAACCTGCCAGCTAACTAGCTAATTAACCCTGGCTCCACTGGCTACAGTGCAGCCTAACTAAATGTACACAAGGGGGTGCTACACAAAGAAAGTGAGTTTAAAGGCAAACGTTAAAATAGCGTACTCGCGGAAAACGCACTCTCCTTTTCCTTTAAAGATATATTACCGAATCCGACTCATTTGCTAAAGTGACTTTGTGTGATAATTACCCAGCAATTCCCAACGACGGAACGCCAATCCCAGACCAATTCCTTTTTTTTTTTTTTTTTTCGGCATCATCACCATTTTCGTACAATTTAACCCAAAGCCTATTGGAACGGATTCCCATTCTCCCTTTCATTATCCACCAGCGTAAATCTCGACAGCGTCCGCCGTTCTCAGACCGTTGGCTTTTTCCGGAGATTACAGAGCGTCTATTCGTGCATAAAATAACGTATTATCGCGCTCCATACTTAATAACTACTCTGAATAATGAACTGAATCCTAACAGAGACAGTTTAATGTGGGGTTTTTATGATGGCGTGCCGCTAAAAAACAAAGACAATATCATTTCTAACGACAGCAGATTGGTAGAGCGGTCAATTAGGCGATGGGGGAACCTGGAATCTTTGTTTCATTCTTAGCAGGTCAGAAGAAAAAGGGATGTTGAATCTGCTGTCTGAGGATAAATATGAACACAGGTGGAGCAAAGGAACTTTCGGCACAACAAAAAAAAAAAAAAATTTCCAACTCTAATGCTGGCCATATACTATACAAAACAATTGTTTGAAAATCTGTAATTTTGGACCGTTTCTTTGTTTCCCCCCAGTTAATGGGCACAAAATTGGTTTTAACTTTTCAGATCCAAAAAATTTAAGGAACGGGTTAGAAAATTCAGGCGAATGAATGATAAATTGAAAGGTTACTGTGTTTCTCGCCCATTAAATGTTGAACTGTTTGTACTTGTTTTAGCATGGTATACCATTTCTTTTTATTATTTTTTTTTAATACATTGACTTTTGGTGAAAATACCTGTTGATCCCGCCAGTGCCTTGCTCTTGCTTGTTAGCGGTGGCAACGCTCTGCAGGGTTATCTACATTGACATCACTTGTGCTTACTCTTCTCTTTGATCCAAATGGCGAGGGTGGTAGGTGGGACCCGTCTGCCTCCCATGAATCGCAATGACAGGAGGAGGCGGAGCTACTGTCAATCAAACACTCTAAAGCTCTAAATTTTCTGTAGATTTTTTCCTTCAGATTTACCAAAATATATAATATGAGGTCAAACCTGAAAGTTTTTTTTTCAGAATCGGAGACTCCTCTAAACCTATAAAAAAACATTTGGAGGGAAGAAATGTTTTATACTTACCAGAATCGCCCTGTTGCTATGTAGTCCTCCTAATCTGCCACTTCCTGGTCCGCGGAGCTCCTCGTCACTTCCTCCGTCGCCTGTGCTCTTGGGAAATTCTGTTGCCATAACAACGGTGCGGGACCTTTGTCCGTCGCCGCCCGTTGTTATGGCAACTTAAGAAACAATCGGCGCTACGGCCGGTGAATCGCGATTGCGCAAGATGGTTGCCCAGCATGCAGTAAGCCAGTAGGTATAGGTTTTAAGTATTTAAAGATTTATATCTGTTGGTTCCATATGCATGGATAAGGACTATTTTATTTATAAGTAGTTGCCTAGGTGACTAGGGCCAGGGGTACTCGCCATAAGCCCAACGCCATTTCCTGTGATTTAGAGGCCATGTTTAGACTGTTCATCTTTACCTCCAAGGAAGGTAAGGTAAGGTCCTGAAGAAGCAAGCAATGCGAAACACGTCAACCTCTTGGACATTATTAGGCACAGATACTTCTGAACAGTACAATGGTTTTCTGATATAAATAGGATTAACCTCTGAATTTTTTAAAGCTGTTTTTAAAGAAGATTTTGTAATGGATAATTTTTTACCTTTTCTATTTGTAAAGTCCTCTTTGTACCAGTAAAGTCTGCATAAACATTTGGATTTGGAGTTATATAAAAATGGATGTGGCACACCAGAAGCAGCCACAAATCTATTTATAAATGGGGACCCCAATGAAAGAGGGGTAAGGGGGGGGGGGGGTCTCTGGTGAGGACTCTAATGTAAAGAAGGGCACTAATATGGTAAGGGGTGACTCTGATGGGGACCCTTATAAAAGGGAGGGCTTTGATGAGGACCCTGATGTAAGGGGTGACTCTGATGGGGACCCTAATAAAAGGGGGGCTTTGATGGGGACCCTGATGTAAGGGGGACTCTGATGGGAACCCTAATAATAGGGGGCTTTGATGGGGATCCTGATATAAGGGGTGACTCTGATGGAGGCCCTAAGAAAAGGGAGGGCTTTGATGAGGATCCTGATGTAAGGGGTGACTCTGATGGGGACCCTAATAAAAGGGGGGCTTTGATGGGGACCCTGATGTAAGAGGGACTCTGATGGGAACCCTAATAATAGGGGGGCTTTGATGGGGATCCTGATATAAGGGGTGACTCTGATGGGGGCCCTAAGAAAAGGGAGGTCTTTGATGAGGATCCTGATGTAAGAGGTGACTCTGATGGGTACCCTAATAAAAGGGGGGGCTTTGATGGGGACCCGGATGTAAGGGTTGATTCTGATGGGGACCACAATAAAAGGGGGGGGGGGGCGTTGAAGGGGACCCTGATGTAAGGGGTGACTCTGATGGGAACCCTAATAATAGGGGGCTTTGATGGGGATCCTGATGTAAGGGGTGACTCTGATGGGGACCACAATACAAGGGGGGCTTTGATGGGAACTCTGATGTAAGGGGTGACTCTGATGGGGACCCTAATAAAAGGGGGGGGCTTTGATGGGGACCCTGATGTAAGGGGTGACTCTGATGGGGACCACAATAAAAGAGGGGGCTTTGATGGGGACCCTGATACCAGGGGGGACTCTGATGTAAAATGTACAGCCTGAATTTATTTTTGTTTGACATTTATTAATGGCTCAAGTTTATTTGGAAATCTTTGTTTTGTTTTACTGAAGTTCTTTCTGTATTGTTCTAAATCTAAATCATATCATTCTGATTAAGAAAAAAACCAAGTATCCTTTCATTTAAATGTTATTAATTCCACTATTAAATTGATTTTTTTCGGCCTTTAAATATTTGTAAAATATACGATGTGGCCCTCATACTGAAAAGTTTGGAGACCCCTGATCTAGACTCAGAGATTGAAATATCCGTAGTGGACGGGCCAGTTAGCAAAATGGCAAAAACCAACCAGTTTGATCCTTAAGACGCCAGCAGATGGCGGCAACGCACAACAAATTCCCAGGCAACGGGAGAAGAAAAAAGCTTGAATATTGTCCGTTATTTTGATGTAACATGCTCATGACTTTCTTTTTGTAGTATTTTTAAAACATGAGGCTGGATCTAGACACGGTGTAATAATGTTGCTGCGTGCATATTTGAGACATTACACATAATCAAGGTGGAAACGTTGCAATTCTTTTTCCTACCGTTTGAAGCTCTGCGTATTGTAATGAGGATTAGCAGAACCATTCATCAGAGTGAAAGGGAAAACAGCAGCTATTCGTATGATCTTGCCGGCTGCTGTTAGTAGTTGTAAGACGTTAATTGGCTCTTGCTTGGGCCTCCCTACGCTTGTATGGTATCGGTATGCAGCTCAGCTAGATAGCGGCTAGTGCGGCAGCTTTGCATTGCTGGGGTTCTGCAATCAATTTCCACCAGGGATACTATTAATAGTGAGTTTCCTACTTTGTATGAGTCCTTTTAGGCGCCCCCAGTTTCCACAAAGGTTTATTACCTACATGGATGGGCCTTACTGGATGTTTAGGGGTGTGCATATAGATTTAGAATATATGCTCCTTGGGGGCGGGACTTATGGTATATTTTGAAGCCGTTTTCCCAAGCTACTCATCCTTATAATTGTCAGGGCTGGGCTCAGTCCTCCCTTCTCAGAGCTCAGGCTGCTCAGCTGTCGGTTAATTGCCAATACTTTTCATTCCCCAGTGACTCACCTGATGATCATATCCTGCTCATCAATTAGCCTGCTGGCTATTTAAGCTGCTTGCATCAGATCTCCTGTGCCTTCGCCTTGGTCAACATATCCGGATACTCTCTGCTGTGTTTTTCTGTTAAAAAGACTTTTGCCTGGCTGACTTCCCTTCTGGTTCCTGATCCTGTTTGCTGCCTCTGACTACGCTGATCTCTGGATTCCTGTTTTACTGGCTTGTTCTGACTACCTACTCTGGTTACCTGACTATGTTTTGACTATGTTTGCACTGTTTGTACCCTTTTACCATTTTAATAAAGTGTGATTTTTTTTACTGTACTTTTGTCTCAGTCTGATTCATGGTTCCTGACAATAATTGAGTCTAATATTCAGGAAAAGGCAACAGGTTCACTTTAAAAGGAGAGCTGCACATTGATGCCACAACATAATGAACACCCGGGTTTGTGGGGTTCTTGGAGTAAAGAGAACTATGTGCCGGCACAGACTTATCATTTCCATACCTGAAAACTTGGGTTTCTGAAAGAGCTTAAATTGGATCATGTGCAGGCAGTTTTGTTCACTGGCTCAAGCAACACCCTTCCTAGCCTTCTCAGCTCCTCCCAGTATCCATGGGAGAAACCTATATAAAAATCAGACTCCATTACCCTACCAATTACTCTGCAATCTAGCAGCACGAGCATGAGAGGAGAGAGCCGGGATGAAGAGAGGCCAGCAGCCAGATGTGCAGCATGAGGATGGGAACCCGCGAGGCGGGTGCAACCGATGCCCTGCATGGAAGTCCTGCTTGGTGCTTGCCCTGATATCACCATTCTCCACCTCCTCCCAGATTGTCAGATCTATTGCGGGAGGACAGGCAGCAGCACTGGTCTTTTTCAGCTGAGGCCACCTTCTCCCAGGTAATGGGAGAACAGGCAGCATGTCGCACATAGATCTTCAGCAGTAGAGCGGTAGGTAGTACAGTGGGGAATTGGTGAGCAGGGGGGGCACCGTAAAGAACAGGTATGTAAGAGATACAGTGGGAAAAAAGGTTTGTGCATGGAGACGAGGGGGGGGGGGTTATAGTGGGGAAGAGGGTATGGGCGGCATGTCCATTAGGGGCACCCGGGCGCCACCCTCTCTCTCTCCAGGCTGTCCCTCTATATGCAATGGATAGATTCCTGCATGCGTAATCTATACATGGCCGCCACGGCCTCCCCCTATCGATGCGTCTGGACCTTTTCAGGGCACCGGGTGCATGAATTAAAGCGGCCAGGTTTTTTTTAAGCACCTGATTAGAGCCAGAGGGGTGGGCTCGGGTCACAGAGAGTGCGACCAGAGCCCACCTGGGTGTGTTGCAACAGTGAATGAATATTTGCTGTTGCAACACTGATCCTCCTCTGGCCAATCGGGAAGTGGGTCTGATACCCATCACCTGATTGGCTGAAAGGACAGGCGATCCTATTGGATGTCTAGGAGGAGGGGAGGAGATGCCCAGCGGAAGTGAGGAGGAGAAAGGTCACCGCGCCACAGATGCCCGATCCACGCCGCCGCTCCATGTGTGCGTGATCCCCACCGCTGCCTAGATTGGGTAAGTTCCGGGTGGACCATCCGTCAGACGTGGGGGGGGGGGGGGTTGAGTTGAGTCTGGGGGGTTCGGTTGTTTGCCGCCCCCCCATACAAAAAGCCACCAGCCACCACTGAAAGAGGGGTTAAGGGTGGTAAAGTGGGGAATAGGTGTGCAGGAAGGGGAAGACAGGCATACAGGGTAGTACAGTGGGGAACAGGTGTGCAGGAAGGGGGAAGACAGGCATACAGGGTAGTACAATGGGGAACAGGAGTGAGGGGGGCACAGTGGGGACCTGGGAAATAAGTATTGGTAATTGGTATCAGCGAGTACTTAAAAAAGTATCGGTACTTGTACTCGTTGCTATTGGTGCATTCCTAGTCTCTAGATATGCTTGTGTCAAAACACGTGCTTGTGAGTACCCACTTGCTGTTTTATTTTCTTAATAAAGATTTAGCTATGGTAATGCACTAGGTCGGTGTGCACTCTTTCATGTTGTTTTGCAAAGATACCAACCGCCCTAAGAGGGCAGGAAGACACGTGTGGTCTGTACTTACTAGGTCAAGCTGAGAGGAGAATCTATTTTACCCCTAAACACCACACCTGAGAACAGGAGGTTATGTTTTAAGTTACGCAATATAATGAACACCTGGCTTTCAGGGTTCTGCAAGTAAATAGAACTATGTGACGGCATCTCAAGACCAGCACATTGGTTTCCAGAACCAGCCATGTGAGCCTCCATACTCCCTGACCTCTACCCTTAACCTGAGGCTGACCCTAATGGCGCGTACACACGATCGGATTTTTCGACAGGAAATGTTGGATGTGAGCTTGTTGTCGGTAAGTCCGACCACGTGTATGCTCCATCGGACAATTGTTGTGGGACTTTCCACCAACAAATGTTGGCTAGCATATTCTCAAATTTTCCACCAACAAATGTGTGTTGTCGGACTTTCCGATCCTGTGTACACAAGTCTGTCGGACAAAAGTCCAAAGTACAAACACGCATGCTTGGTATCAAGGATGAGCGGGAAGCGCTCGGTCTTGTAAAACTAGCGTTTGTAATGGAGATATCACATGACTATTGAACTTCCTTTATATCGGCTCACCGTACGTCTTGTACGTCACTACGTTCGTAATTATTGGCCAACATTTGGGTGACCGTGTGTATGCAAGACAAGTTGGAGCCAACTTCCTTCGAATAAAATTTCACGGTTTTGTTGTCGGAAAGTCCGATCGTAATTGTTGGCCAACATTTGTGTGACCGTGTTTATGCAAGACAAGTTGGAGCCAACACCCTTCGAATAAAATTTCCCGGTTTTGTTGTCAAAGTCCAATCGTGTGTACGGGGCTTAACACCTCACTCTCTCCTCAGCCAAGTGCCAAAACTTACCTAACTCAATTAACCGTTAACCCCCTATAACACTTAAAGGCTAACTCCACTATTTAGACAATTTTTCATATTACAGCGATATTTGGGGTGTAACATAAAGCATGATTGCGTACCCCATTTCCCTAAATCCAAAATGGTCTCCTTAACCTGAACCACGGGGTGCTTCTTACTACAGACGCAAAGCCACGTCATCCATTCACTAGGATCGCTCAGCGGAAACACTACAAGAAACACAAGTCCTATCTGTCAGAGGGGTCCAGAAAAGTACCCACAATAGAACACAGCATTGACATGGAGGTCAGCTGGATGAACCACTGACTGAAGGAGATGGACACTGCCAGAAGTGTTGGATTCTCAGCGGATTTTCTCTTGAACTGAGTGCCGTTTGGGTGGAGCGGACAGAGGTAGATGTAAATATTTGCTTTCTTCATTTGTAGGCAGCTCCACCAGCTGTACATACCTCTCCTTTCAGGACCACATTACTGTGTTTAGCCACTTGGGGTGCAAAAAGAAGACACCTTGGTGGTGGCAATTTCCCTCTAAAGGCACCCAGTGCCATCGCATGAGGGTTGAGGGACAGCCCAACATGGGCAGTAGGGGGGTAAGTCATATGACCTCAAAACTATATATAAGTATCAGGTAGTTTTCTTTATTCCTGGTGCCTTAAACGAGCAAAGGAAAGGTATGTAGGTGGCAGCAAGTTGGGGGCACCATTAAAGTGAACCTGTTGCTTTGACCTTCATGGAAACAGACCCACGGTCTTCTGATCTAGGCAATTCAATGTGGATCTATTCTACATCAGTCATCTAAAGGGTGAGGAAAACATTCAGAACAAATCACATTCTATAAATTTTATTGTGGGCTCCAATTTTTAATAATGACAAGGCTAAATGGAATTATTTACCGAATATACCGCCTGATAGAGGGTTCTACGTGCATCTTGTCATATCTCCGTTAATCAATCCCACACAATGTCAGTGTAAAATATATACAGCAATCATGCATTAGGTTTATGTGGTTAATGTGTACTGTTGGGTGTATTCAGACAAAGAATGTAACACTAGACCCAGCTTACCAGGGATAAAACGTGAGGAGAAATGCACACAGCGACCATCTGCATCGTAGTCAGCAAGTTCTGAGCAGCTTAGTCCTTCACAGGAAACTATAATGGTTTTATTTTGATGTATTTTTTAAGTGAATTTTTTTAACTTTTTTTTTCTATCTTTAGTATTTTATGAATAAAAATGTGTTTTACAAATAAACATTTATTATGTGACAAAGGATTCACAGAGCATGGCTTTTCCAAAGAGAGAAATCAACAGAAGTTGTTCCCTTTCATTCCCCGTCGTTTACGTTTGTACATTTCAGCTTGATGCTACTGATCTTTTTAAACAGCAGGCTTTATTCAATGAAGAATCAGTCCGCTCTATGACGGTGACTGTAAAGTTCTAGAACTAGAGCAGACATCACTTGGCAGAACCAGACACAGGTCCAGTGTCAGGAAAGTAACCACCAACCACAGCTTCCTGCCACTGGCCACTTATCTAAATGGACAATTTACTTATGTCCACCAATGTATAGGCACACTTACCAAGAGCATTTGCTGTCTCCACCAATGTAACAGGGCATTTATCCACTGACCACTTATGTAAGGGGCACATCTCCACTGACCTCCATTGTAAAAGGGTTACTTCTCCACTGACCACAAATGTAACAGGGCACTTCCTAACTGATCACCAATGTAACAGGGAACTTCTCCATTGACCACCAATGTAAGGGGGAACTTCTCTACTGACCGCCATTGTAAAGGGGGTACTTCTCCACTGAACACAAATGTAACAGGGCACCCCTTTACTGACAACCAATGTAATGGGACACTTCTTCCCTGACCACTAATGTAACAAGACACCAGTCGGCTCTAGCAACCAGTGGTCTAGCCAGTAGAAGTAGAGAAGAGTCTCTCCGGTGGAGGTGGGGAGGCAGAGCCAGCGCCATGGCGATAGCGGGATTTCATTCCAGGACATTGTATTGTCCCGGAATAAAGGTGCCCGGGACCTGGGACAGACCTGCTAATTGCGGGACTGTCCCGGGCAATCCGGGACACGTGGGCACCCTAAGTTCTGACCGTTATAGGCTTTTTTGTGAATGCCCCCTAGTTGACCAGTTTCATGTTGTATCGATACATTGATCTATGTTACCATCTATGAACATGTTAAAACATTTTTCAAATCTGTATATTCAGATTTTCTGTACAGTAAAAACTATTTAAAAAAAAACAAAAAACAGATCAACATGTCTGGTGCACCAAGAGCTCCTTATGACGAGTGCCTCCTAGCTAACCAGTTTGATGTTACGTCTATACATTGATGGCCCCCCTCCTTCATCCTTTCCCCCATCTTAACTTTCTTCTTTTTCTTTTCATCTTCTATCCAATAAATAATGCTAATTATCAATTACCATTATGGATTATGCATAGATTTATGGATACAGTACTGACCTTTAGAGGCTCTTTGTGAATACCTCCTAGCTGACCAGTTTGATCTTGTATCAATATACATTGATCTATGTTACAGTCTATGAATATGTTAAAACATTTTCTGAATCTTTATGTTCAAATTATCAGTACAATATTAAGACTATTGTAAAAAAAAAATGCAGATCAACTAGTCTCATGTTGACTGGTTAGATGTTGTATCCATACATTGATCCAAGTTACTGTCTATGAACATGTTAAAACATATTCTAAATCTGTATATTTAAATTTCCAGTACAATAAAACTACTTTTTCCAAAAAGAAAATGCTGACCAACATGTCCCATGGACCAAGGACCCCTTATGACTAGTACATTGATCTATGTTAGCGTCTACGAACATATTAAAGCATTTTTCAATTCTGTATATTCTGATTTTCTGTACAATAAAAACTATTGGAAAAAAGTTTAAAATAAACAGATCAACATGTCCCATGGACCAAAGACTCCTTATGACGAGTGCCTCCGAGTTGGCTAGTTTAATGTAGTATCTATATATTGGTCTATATTACTGTCTATGAAAATATTAAAGCATTTTCCTAAATCTGTATATTCACATTTTCTATACAATAAAAACCAATGTAGAAAATAAATAAAAACAGATCAACATGTCCCATGGACCAAGGACTCCTTATGATGCGTGCCTCCTAGTGACCAGTTTGATGTTGTACCTATACATTGGTCTATGGTACTATCTACGAACATTCCATAATTTTTCAAATCTGTATATACTTATTTTCTGTAAAAATAAAAAAAACAATTAAAAAAAAGGTGGATCAGCACGTTCCATGGGCCAAGGACTCCTTATGATAAGTGTCTCCTAAAGTTCCATGCACCAAGGACTCCTTATGATAAGTGCCTCCTAGGTGACCAGTATGATGTATCATCTATACATAGATTTAAGTTACTACCTATGAACATGTTGAAACATTTTTCAGATCTGTATATTCAAATTTTCACACAAAAAAAAAACACAGATTAACATGTCCCATTGACCAAGGACTCCTTATGATGAGTGCCTCTTGGTTGACCAGTTTGATGTTGTAGCTATACATTGATCTATGTTACCATCTACGAACATATTAAAGGATTTTTGGAATCGGTATATTCTTATTTTCGGTAAAAAAAAAAAACGATTGAAAAGAAAGTGGATCAGCGTGTCCTATGGAACAAGGCCTCTTTATTACGAGTGTCTCCTAAAGTACCATGGACCAAGGACTCCTTATGATGAGTGTCTCCCAAAGTTTCATGGACCGAAGACTCCTTTTGATGAGTGTCTCCTAAAGTTTCATGGACCAAAGACTCCTTATGATGAGTGCCTCCTAAAGTTCCATGGACCAAAGACTCCTTATGATGAGTGCCTCCTAAAGTTCCATGGACCAAGGACTCCTTATGATGAGTGCCTCATAAAGTTCCATGGACCAAGGACTCCTTATGATGAGTGCCTCCTAAAGTTTCATGGACCAAAGACTCCTTATGATGAGTGTCTCCCAAAGTTTCATGGACCAAAGACTCCTTATGATGAGTGTCTCCTAAAGTTTCATGGACCAAAGACTCCTTATGATGAGTGCCTCCTAAAGTTCCATGGACCAAAGACTCCTTATGATGAGTGCCTCCTAAAGTTCCATGGACCAAGGACTCCTTATGATGAGTGCCTCATAAAGTTCCATGGACCAAGGACTCCTTATGATGGGTGCCTCCTTTAGTTTCATGGACTCCTTATGATGAGTGTCTCCTTAAGTTCCATGGACCAAGGACTCCTTATGACAGGTGCCTCCTCGATGACCGGTTTGATGTTGTATCTATACATTGATTTATGTTACTGCCTACGATCATGTAAAAACATTTTTCTAATGTGTATATTTAACGTTTCAGTACAATAAAACCTATTGTACATAAATAAAATGCAGATCAACATGTCCCATGTCGCCTGGTTTGATGTTGTATCCATACAATGATCTATGTTACTACCTACAAACATATTAAATCATTTTTCGAATCTGAATATTCAAATTTTCTGTACAAAAAAAACTACTGAAAAAAAAACAAAAAAACTGATCTGCATGTCCCATGGACCGAGGACTACTTATGATGAGTGTCTCCTAAAGTTCCATGGACCAAGGACTACTTATGATGAGTGTCTCCTAAAGTTCCATGGACCAAGGACTCCTTATGATGAGTGCCTCCTAAAGTTCCATGGACCAAGGACTCCTTATGATGAGTGTCTCTTAAAGTTTCATGGACCAAGGACTCCTTATGATAAGTGTCTCCTAAAGTTCCATGGACCAAGGACTCCTTATGATGAGTGCCTCCTAAAGTTCCATGGACCAAGGACTCCTTATGATGAGTGTCTCCTAAAGTTCCATGGACCAAGGAATCCTTATAATGAGTGTCTCCTAAAGTGCCATGGACCAAGGACACCTTATGATGAGTGTCTCCTAAAGTTCCATGAACCAAGGACTCCTTATGAGAAGGTGCCTCCTAGGTGACCAGTTTTTCAAATCTGTATATTCAACTTATCTGTACAATAAAAAGCAATTTAAAAAAAACAATTGAAAAAGAAAAAAACATGGCTCAGCATGTCCCATGTACCATGGACAAAGGACTCGTTATGATGAGTGTCTACTATAGTTCCATGGACAAAGGACTCCTTATGATAAGTGTCTCCTAAAGTTCCATGGATCAAGGACTCCTTATGATGAGTGCCTCCTAAAGTTCCATGGACCAAGGACACCTTATGATGAGTGTCTCCTAAAGTTCCATGAACCAAGGACTCCTTATGAGAAGGTGCCTCCTAGGTGACCAGTTTTTCAAATCTGTATATTCAACTTATATGTACAATAAAAAGCAATGTAAAAAAAAATATTGAAAAAGAAAAAAACATGGCTCAGCATGTCCCATGTACCATGGACAAAGGACTCGTTATGATGAGTGTCTACTATAGTTCCATGGACCAAGGACTCCTTATGATAAGTGTCTCCTAAAGTTCCATGGACCAAGGACTCCTTATGGTGAGTGTCTCCTAAAGTTCCATGGACCAAGGACTCCTTATGGTGAGTGTCTCCTAAAGTTCCATGGACCAAGGACTCCTTATGATGAGTGTCTCCTAAAGTTCCATGGACCAAGGACTCCTTATGAGAAGTGCCTCCTAGGTGACCAGTTTGATGTTGTATCTATACATTGATTTGTGTTGCTGCCTACGAATATGTTACATTTTTCAAATCTGTATATTCAACTTATCTGTACAATAAAAACCAATGTAAAAAAAAAAAAAAGAATAAATCGCAGATCACCACTCCTTATGACGAGTGCCTCCTGGTTGTCCAGTTTTATGTTGTATCTATACATTGATCTATGTTACCCTCTAGGAACATATTAAAGCATTTTTCAATTCTGTATATTTACTTTTTCTGTAGAATGAAAACAAAAATGAAAAAAAAAAAGTAGCGACTCAACGTGTCACATGTCCCATGGACCAAGAACACTATATAAAGAGTGCCTCAAAAAAAAAAAAAAAAAAGAACATAAACTGTGGAAACCATTAATGAGGCAGTTGGAAACGGCAACGTATATAGCACAATTTCTCCAACTAATGATTTCACATTGAAATTACGGCTAATTAGGAGCGAACTGGAGCACGATGATTTGTGTGTTTGTGGAAATACTGTACACTTTAATGCTAGATCAGCAGATAGCTTCTCCAGCAACAATTACTTTTTCTTTTAATTCACTGCTTCTCCAATATGGCCAAGAAAATAAATATATATATATATGTGTATACTGTATATGGCTGCCTATGAACCCACATGATAGACAGTCTATGGAGAACGCTCGCATTGAAGATTGTAAAGCGCTCCTATGCTTCATGTAGTAATTTAGTGCAATGTCAACGTAAAGCCATGGAGAGATTATGTACAATGGCGCATCAGTCAATACGCTTTGCACATACATGTAAGTAAATATAAATACTACATATATCACACCGAAGAAAGAGGCTGAGGAGCCCCGGGGAATGGAAGCTTCATACACTCTAGTACGAGATTTCATTGGAAAGTCAATAAAACGATATTGAATTTATTATCCCCGCAATGATCTCAGTGATCTATGAGTGCAATACATTAGTGTTTTGCCCCAAGACATGAAGGAGAGCAGCGCAAGGTCCGAGGTTAGAATTTTTAGATGCCTAGCTATACTGAGATGCAGATTGTCAGTGGTAAGTTACTGCACGCTGAAGAGGTTGTTTTCAGGGCACAGGAGGGCAAAAATATTTTTAATGGGTAACGATATCCTTTATCCCATTTTTATATGGATAGGTAAATGTGATCAGTTTAATGTGTTTCATATTATCAATGCGCAGTAATAGTTTGAAAATGTTATTTCTGTGTATAACAATTGATGTACATGGTGGCGGCCATAGTTGTCCATTACATAGGCAGTGTCTGCTTCCTGCTCAGTACTATATAGTGACTGTGCTTAACTGCTCCTCTCTTTTTGTGAAAGTGTGTGGGTCATGTATAATGTATATAAAAAAAATGTGATTATGTTCCAACAAATATAACTTTCTGCTAAATGTTATAATAAAAACCTAAATTTGCATGTAGTTAAAAAGTCCTAAAGCAGGGGTCTCCAAACTACAGCCCACAGGCCAAAACTGGCCCACTACAGGATTTTATCCGGCCCACAGCTAGGGTCAGTGGAAGACCCTCACACTGGTCTGTACTTCACCCCTCCCTGCAGTCACCAGGGCAGGTCTGATTGGGACATTAATGTAAGAGGGGACTCCGATGAGGGCCCTGATGTGAGGGGAGAGTCTGATGAGGACCCTGATGTGAGGGGAGAGTCTGATGAGGACCCTGATGTAAGGGGAGAGTCTGATGGGAACCCTGATGTAAGAGACAACTCTGATGGGGACCCTAAAGTAAGGGGCACTGTAATGGGGACCCTGATGTAAGGGGGACTGTGATGGAGACCCTGATGTAAGAGAGAACTCTGATGGGGACCCTGATGTAAGGGGGAGTCTGATGGGAACTGTGATATCCGGGGGACTGTGATGGGGACCCTGAGGTAAGAAAGAACTCTGATGGGAACCCTGAAGTAAGGGGGACTGTAATGGGGACCCTGAGGTAAGAAAGAACTCTGATGGGAACCCTGAAGTAAGAGGGACTGTTATGGGGACCCTGATGTAAGGGGAACTGTGATGGAGACCCTGATGTAAGAGAGAACTCTGATGGGGACTCCTTATGATGAGTGTCTCCTAAAGTTCCATGGACCAAGGAATCCTTATAATGAGTGTCTCCTAAAGTGCCATGGACCAAGGACACCTTAGGATGAGTGTCTCCTAAAGTTCCATGAACCAAGGACTCCTTATGAGAAGGTGCCTCCTAGGTGACCAGTTTTTCAAATCTGTATATTCAACTTATCTGTACAATAAAAAGCAATTTAAAAAAAAACAATTCAAAAAGAAAAAAACATGGTTCAGCATGTCCCATGTACCATGGACAAAGGACTCGTTATGATGAGTGTCTACTATAGTTCCATGGACAAAGGACTCCTTATGATAAGTGTCTCCTAAAGTTCCATGGATCAAGGACTCCTTATGTGAGTGCCTCCTAAAGTTCCATGGACCAAGGACTCCTTATGATGAGTGTCTCCTAAAGTTCCATGGACCAAGGAATCCTTATAATGAGTGTCTCTTAAAGTGCCATGGACCAAGGACACCTTATGATGAGTGTCTCCTAAAGTTCCATGAACCAAGGACTCCTTATGAGAAGGTGCCTCCTAGGTGACCAGTTTTTCAAATCTGTATATTCAACTTATATGTACAATAAAAAGCAATGTAAAAAAAAACAATTGAAAAAGAAAAAAACATGGCTCAGCATGTCCCATGTACCGTGGACAAAGGACTCGTTATGATGAGTGTCTCCTAAAGTTCCATGGACCAAGGACTCCTTATAATGAGTGTCTCCTAAAGTTCCATGGACCAAGGACTCCTTATGATAAGTGTCTCCTAAAGTTCCATGGACCAAGGACTCCTTATGAGAAGTGCCTCCTAGGTGACCAGTTTGATGTTGTATCTATACATTGATTTGTGTTGCTGCCTACGAATATGTTACATTTTTCAAATCTGTATATTCAACTTATCTGTACAATAAAAACCAATGTACAAAAAAATAAAAAAAATAAAATAAATCGCAGATAACCACTCCTTATGACGAGTGCCTCCTGGTTGTCCAGTTTGATGTTGTATCTATACATTGATCTATGTTACCCTCTAGGAACATATTAAAGCATTTTTCAACTCTGTATATTTACTTTTTCTGTACAATGAAAAAAAAAAATGAAAAAAAAAAAAATAGCGAATCAACATGTCACATGTCCCATGGACCAAGAACACTATATGACGAGTGCCTCAAAAGAAAAATAGAAAAAAGGAGCATAAACTGTGGAAACCATTAATGAGGCAGTTGAAAACGGCAACAATTTCTCCAACTATGTAAGACCCTAATGTAAGGGGGAGTCTGATTGGGACTGTGATATCAGGGGGACTGTGATGGGGACCCTGTTGTAAGAGAGAACTCTGATGGGAACCCTGAAGTAAGGGGGACTGTGATGGGGACCCTGACATAAGCGCCAAAAAGAGTAGATTTGTGTTGGAAGGGGGGCTGAAGGGGGTATATATTGTTCTAGAAGGGGGAATTTGGGGGTGTTAAGAGTGGTGAAGAAGATTTGTACTAGGTGGGGGGATTTGGTGGCAATTTGTGCTAGGAGAGGGGGAGAAGATGTGTACTAGGAGGGGACATTTCAAGGGTAGAGGATTTGTGCTGGGGGGGGGGGTGTATAGATATATTCTTTTGGGGGAGGGGGGCATTTGAGCTGGGGGATTTGGGGATGGAAGGGGGGGGGCAAAGATTTGTGCTGAATGGGGAATTTCAGCACAGGGGGGATATTGGTGGATTCATACTGGAGGGAGATTAATGCTCAGTGTTTTTGTAGGGAGATTTTTGCTGACACATAATGCTCATACATCTTGGGGGGGGGGGGGCACAGATTGACATGTTCGCCCTGGGCTCTGAATGACCTTGTCCCCGCACTGCGTAAGCAGGACTCTAATGGAGAAACTGGTGTAAAGGGGGACTGTAATGGGGATTCTAATGTAAGTGGGGGTGACACTAATGGCCACCCTGATGCAAGAGGGGACTGTGATGTAAAGAAAAACACTGGTGTAAAAAAGGACTGTGAGGGTGACCCTGATGTACAGTAACGGGGAGTCTTATAGGAATCCTGATGTAAGAGGGAACCATGTTGGGGACCCTGATGTAAGGAGGGAATTCCAAATAAACTTGAGCCATTAAAAATAGTCTTACTCTTTCTCATCAGAGTTCCCCCTTACATCAAGTACCCCATCAAAGTCCCCGCTTACATTAGGATCCCCATCAGAATTTCCCTTTACAGCAGAGTCCACCCTTACATCAGCATCCCCCTTATATCAGTGCCCCCCCCCCCTTACATTAAACTCCCCGCAAGAATCCCCCCTTACATCTGTGTCCCCCCATACATTAAAGTCCCCACCAGAGTCCCCCCTTGCATTAGGAGCCCCATCAAAGTCTGTTCTTACATGGGGACCCTCATGTAGGGAGGGACTTTGATATTTTATAGTGCTTTCTCTGTTCTGAATCATATATGCTGATTACATTTCTCGGGCATAGGGCAGCCAATTGAAATGAATGGAGTGCCCTACACACGATGTGTGGAAATGTGCATGCGCTCTGTCTAAACTGTAGGTGTGAACATATCTTAGGGGCTCATTTACACTTGCTTCGGCTTCAACAAGGCTTTGGACAGGCTTTATTAAAGCTCTCTGAACGCCAGTCAAAGCTCCTGTGGTTAGCTTACATTCCTGTTTACACCTTGCTTTTGCATTGCTTCGGCTTCGCTTCAAAAATTATACCCCATGTAGTATCAGTGGTGCTTCAAAGCGTCTTCAAAGCCTCCATAGAAGTCTATGGCAAAGCTCGATGAAGCCCCAGTGAAGCCTTTATCGAGAGCCTCACCAAAGCCCCATCGTAGTCCCACCGAAGCCTCATCGAAGCCTTACCAAAGCCTCATCGAAGCCTTACCAAAGCCCCATCGAAGTCCCACCGAAGCCTCATCGAAGCCTTACCGAAGCCCCATCGAAGTCCCACCGAAGCCTCATCAAAGCCTTGCTGAAGCCCCATCGAAGTCCCACCGAAGCCTCATCGAAGCCTTACCAAAGCCCCATCGAAGTCCCACCGAAGCCTCATCGGAGCACCAAGCAAAAGCAAGGTGTAAACAGCAATGTAAGCTGACCATTTTATTTAGTGACAGGGGCTTTGACTGGCGTTCAGAGAGCTTTAACAAAGCCTGTCCGAAGCCTTGTTTTAAAGCAACTGTAAACTAGCCCTAAAGCAGATCGAAGCTAGTGGGGTCCTTGATGCCACCTCTAATGCCCCGTACACGCGGTCGGAAATTCCGACCACAAAATCCGTCGGACTTTTTCCGACTGATTTTGTTCGACACTGGTGTTGCATACACACGGTCGGACAAAGTTGTTGGAAAATCCGATCATTCTGAACGTGGTGACTTTCGTTGCGTACGACGGGACTACGTAGAGGCTATTAGCCAATAGGTTTGGTCTCGTAATTTGATCTGAGCATGCGTGGCACTTTGTCCGTCGGAATTCTCTACACACGATTGGAAAAAGTCAGATCGGACTTTGTTGTCGGAAAATTTGAGAGCAGCATATCAAACTTTTTCCGTCGGAAATTCTGACGGAAAAAGTCCGATGGAGCCCACACATGGTCGGAATTTCCGACAACATGGTCCGATAGGACATTTTCCGTCGGAAAATCCGACCGTGTGTACGGGGCATAAGAGGATAGAAGCATAAGGGGAAGAAGTATAACAGGAATCATCTGCCAGATATACTAAGGTTTAGTGTGTTTGATGTTTTTCTTCCAAATAAGTTGCATTGGTAGAAATAATGGCAGCACTACCCCAAGGCTGGTGGAATTCACCGTCTTTACCTTCTACCCAATGAACAAGTTGTAATTGGCAATTTGGATGATTTGGCAATGACTGTGCATCAGAACACACACAATATGAAAACAGTAAATTATTCACCATCTACTAAATGTTAACAGCCTTCTCTGAGATGTTTTAAAGAAGGAAATCAATTGACTGGGTGTAAGTGCGAGGCCTCCTCTGAGATTCCGCAGAAGATGACACTCGGTGGTGTCTGGAAGTATCCGAAGGAGAACACATTACCGGGTGTTCACACACTTCCCGGGATCCCTGTAACATTTACAGCCAAAGCTTCTCACACTGAATAAAACAGTGTCTGCACAATGATCATTAATCAGCTTGTTTGATGTCGTCTTCAACAGTTTAGGAAACACTCCAAAACGGCACGGCAACAACTATATCGGCTTCTTGGTTATAGATTCCTTTTTTAGTCATTTCCTTAATGTAGAAGGCCAAATACTGTATATAGAGTAGAGCAATGAAAGGAAGACAGATGTATAGAAAAGGACAAGAAAAATTTAAAAAAGAATGCTGCCGGTGTCCCAGAGGAGGCTCTCTAATTAGGCAAATTAGGCGGTCGCCTAAGGCCTCGCACTCCTAGGGGCCTCATTCGCTTTAAATTGTTACAGTTGAAAGGAATATCATGCAATTTATACAGTTCATTTCTATTGCTTTAATTATTTTTCCCATTTTGGGCATGAGTGGGGCCTCATGTCTAAGATTTGCCTAAGGCCTCACAAAGCCTAGAGCCACCTCTGCGGTGTCCCCCCCATCTACCTTCTGTACATAGGTGTACACACAGGGTGTGCTGAGTGTGCCTGGGTATAGCCTTATCACCCCGTGGGGTGCCGATTCCCACTGCTTCCCATCTCCACCTGCAGTACAAAGTCTGCGTTTTTATGCCCTGTACACACGATAGGATTTTCCGACAACAAAATCCGTGGGATATTTTCCGACGGATCTTGGCTCAAACTTGTCTTGCATACACACGGTCACACAAAGTTGGTCGGGAATTCGGAACGTCAAGAACGCGGTGACGTACAACACGTACGACGAGCCGAGAAAAATTAAGTTCAATAGCCAGTGCAGCTCTTCTGCTTGATTCCGAGCATGCGTGGCACATTGTGCGTCAGAATTGCGTACACACGATCGGAATTTCCGACAACGGATTTTGTTGTCGGAAAATTTGAGAACCAGATCTCAAATTTTGTGTGACGGAAATTCCTATGGAAAATGTGTGATGGAGCCCTACACACGGTCGGAATTTCCGACAACAAGGTCCTATCACACATTTTCCATCGGAAAATCCTATCGTGTGTACGGGGAATAAGGCTCTTCAGTTCTGTACTTCATGTTTGTAACTATTTGGTCATTGTGAAGACTCAAAAAATATTAAAAAAATAAAATAAATTAAATTGTTATTAAAATGTATTGTACTGAAAAAGAAAAGGAGGAAGGAAGCAATAAAGGAAGGAAGGGAGAAAGGTGAAGGGAAGTTAAAGAGAGGACAAAAGTAAACAAAAGGAAGAGAATGAAGGGAAAAGGAAAAGAAAAGAAAGGGAGGAGAGGATAGGAAGGAAGGAAAGATGGAGGGAGGCAGATATATAGAAATGTTCAAGAAAAAGGAGAGAGAGAAAGGGAAAGGAAAAGAGAGAACGGAAGGGAGGAAGGAAAGAAGGTGAAGCGAAGTTACACAGAGGACAAAAGTAAGCAGAAGAAAGAGAATAAAGGCAGCAAAAAAGGAAAGGGAAAGGAAAATAAAGAAAAAAGAGGAGGAGAAGATCAGAAGAAAAAGTGGAGGGAGACAGATGTATAAAAAAGGAATAAAGAAAAGAAAATAGAAAAGGAGAAAGAAAGGAAGCAACAAAAGAAGGAAGGGAGAAAGATGGATGGAAGTTAAAGAGAGGACAAAAGTAAACAAAAGGAAAAGAATGAAGGGATAAAAAAAGGGAAAGGAAAAGAAGAGAAGAGAAGAAAAGAAAGGGGAGGAGAGGATAGGACTAGAGGAAAGGTGGAGGGGGGCAGATGTATAGAAAAGTTCAAGAAAAAGAAATGAGAGAAAAGGAAAGGAAAGTAAAAAAAGGACGGGAGGGAGGAAGGGAGGAAGGAAGGAAGGGGAAAGAAAGGGAAAAAAAAGGAAGGGAAAAGAAGAGAAGAAAAGAAAGGGGAAGATAGGGAAAAAGGAATGGTGGTTGAAGGAAAGTTATAAACGGGACAAAAGTAAGCAGAAGGAAGCGAATGAAGGGGGTAAAAAAGGAAGGGGAAAGGAAAATAAAGAAGAAAGGGGAGGAGATGATAGGAAGGAAGGAAATGTGGAGGGAAGCAGATGTATATAAATGTTCCAGAAAAACAAAAGAGAAAAAAGAATAGGAAAGGAAGGAATGACCGACAGGAGGGAGGAAGGAAGGAAGGAAGGAAGGAAGGAAGGAAGGGGAAAGGGGAAAAAAAAGGAAGGGGAAAAGAAAAGAAAAGAAGAGAAATAAAGAAAGGGGAGGATAGGAAAAAAGGAAAGGTGAGTGAAGGAAAGTTATAAAGGGGACAAAAGTAAGCAGAAGGAAGAGAATGAAGGGGGTAAAAAAGGAAGGGGAAAGGAAAATAAAGAAGAAAGGGGAGGAGATGATAGGAAGGAAGGAAAGGTGGAGGGAAGCAGATGTATAGAAATGTTCCAGAAAAAAAAAAGAGAAAAAAGGATAGGAAAGGAAGGAATGACCGACAGGAGGGAGGAAGAAAGGAAGGAAGGGGGAAGGGAAAAAAAAGGAAGGGGAAAGTAAAAGAGGAGAAGAAAGAGAAAGGGGAGGAGAGGATAGGAAGAAAGGAAAGGTGGAGGGAGGCAGAAGTATAGAATAGTTCAAGAAAAATATTTTGAGAAAAAAGGAAAGGAAGGTAGGTGGGTGAAGGGAAGTTACAGAGAGGACAAAAGTAAGCAAATGGAAGAGAATGAAGGCAACAAAAAGGGAAGGTGAAAGGAAAATAAAGAAGAAAGGGGAGGAGAGGATAAGAAGGAAAGGTGGAGGGAGACAGAGGTATAGAAAATGAAAAAAGGGAAAAAAAGGAAGAACGAAAGAAAGAAATGAAAGGAAAAGAAAAGGAGTAAAAGAAAGGAAGCAATAAAGGAAGGAAGGGGGAAAGGTGAAGGGAAGTTATAGAGAGGAAAGTAAGCAGAAGGAAGAGAATGAAGGCAACAAAAAGGGAAGGTGGAAGTAAAATAAAGAAGAAAGGGGAGGAGAGGGTAAGAAGGAAAGGTCGAGGGAGACAGAGGTATAGAAAATGAAAAAAAGAAAAAAAGGAAGAACGAAAGAAAGAAACGAAAGGAAAAGAAAAGGAGTAAAAGAAAGGAAGCAATAAAGGAAGGAAGGGGGAAAGGTGAAGGGAAGTTATAGAGAGGAAAGTAAGCAGAAGGAAGAGAATGAAGGGAACAGAAAAGGAAGGGGGGAAACAAAGAAAAAAAGAAAGGGGAAGAGGATAGGAAGGAAGGGTGGAGGGAGATAAACTGGAACATAAAAAGGAAGACAGGAGAAAGATAGATAGATAGATAGATAGATAGATAGATAGATAGATAGATAGATAGATAGATAGATAGATAGATAGATAAATAAAGAGAGGTGGGAGACCTAGATAGATACTGTAGATAAGTACAAAAGGAAGGGGGGTCAATAGATAGATATTAGAAAGAATGAAAGAGATTAAGAAAGGTAGATAGAAAGATAGATAGAAAGATACATAGATAGATAGAAAGATAGATATATAGAGATATTTTACACCTAGATACAATAACTTCTATCCTCGGTTTCTCTCAGTCTGCAATCACAATTCCGCCTCTTTTATTATCTGTAACTTCCAGCTAAATGAATCTCGGTGAGCACTCTTCCTGCAGAACCTGCACTGATGAGAATACAATCTGTGTCCTGACTCCTGGGCGTCAGAATATACAGAGAATTGTGTCCTCGGCCTGAATACATGAATACATTATGCTTGTCAGGTTATTCAGCTGTGACTCTGGAATACGACTGTCAGGGGTGACAACCGGCCGCCACAAATGTTTCATCTCCGCCATGGAAGTGGAGAACAGCCTTGTGCCTCCAGCAGTCGCATCGCCTCTATTCAGGTGTAATACGGAGGGAGGGAGGTCCTCTTTGATGGCCGTACCCTGTAAACTAAGCTCCTTTTTTACATTTATTCATGATACAGTGCTGAGTGTTTGTCTGGAGGGATACAACTTTAAAAGCAGACAGACAAAGTGCTAAAGTTAAAAAAAAAGCATTAAGTTTGGTTAGCAAAAGGTAGTTTTCTTAAAGATAATATAAAAGGGAATATATACAGTATATATTTACATACACGCACATATTGTATATCCCCTTCAATAAAGCTACTTTATATTAATTACATTCCTGCTCATAAGTTTACATACCCCCAGTAGAATTTGTAAAAGGCTATTCTTGCTGCACCAAAACAACCCACTTTCAATACACCAAACGAAGGAGCCCCAAAGCTTCTGGTATAAAATCATTGTGAGTGAGTGATGAGACCAAAATTTTACTTTATGGTCACCATCTTAGAAGCTATATTTGGAGGGGAGTCAACTTGGCCTACGAAAAGAAGCACATCATCCCAACTGTGAAGCATGGAGGTGATCTCGACTGTTTTTGGGGGTTACAGCGGTACAGGGAATTTAGTCAAAACTGATGGCAAGATGAATGCCTCTCATTATCAGAAAATATTGAAGGATAATTTACATTTATCAGCCCAAATGCTGCGTATAAGAGACACACTTGGACTTGCCAACATGACAATGATCTGACACAAGTCATCCCTTCAGGGCTTCAGAAAAAAGTTAAGGTTCTTGAGTGGCCATTAAACAGTAGTCCATATTACAAATTTAATTTATGTAAACCTATGAGTACAACTACTATACAGTATATACTGTATATCTATCTATATATATATACTATATATATATATATATATATATATATATATATATATATACACACAGTTGTGCTCATAAGTTTACATAACCTGGCAGAATTTATGATTTCTTGGCCATTTTTCAGAAAATATGAATGATAACACAAAAACTTTTCTTTCACTCATGGTTAGTGTTTGGCTGAAGCCATTTATTATTAATCAACTTAGTTTACTCTTTTTAAATCATAATCACAGCAGAAACTACCCAAATGACCCTGATCAAAAGTTTACATAACCCAGTTCTTAATACCGTGTATTGACCCCTTTAACATCAATGACAGCTTGAAGTCTTTTGTGGTATTTGTGGATGAGGCTCTTTATCTTCTCAGATGGTAAAGCTGCCCATTCCTCTCCAGTTCCTGTAAATTCTTGGGCTGTCTTGCATGAACGGCACGTTTTTGAGATCTCCCCAGAGTGGCTCAATGATATTGAGGTCAGGAGACTGAGATGGTCACTCCAGAACCTTCATTTTATTCTGCTGTAGCCAATGACAGGTCGACTTGGCCTTCTGTTTTGGATCATTGTCATGTTGGAATGTCCAAGTACGTCCCATGCGCAACTTCCTGGCTGATGAATGAAATGTTCCTCCAGTATTTGTTTGATAACATACTGCATTCATCTTGCCATCAGTTTTGACCACATTCCCTGTGCCTTTGTAGCTCACACATCCCCAAAACATCAGCAATCCACCTCCGTGTTTCACAGTAGGGATGGTGGACCTTTCATCATAGGCCTTGTTGACTCCTCTCCAAATGTAGTGTTTATAGTTGTTGCCAAAAAGCTACATTTTGGTCTCATCACTCCAAATGACTTTGTGCCAGAAGGTTTGAGGCTTGTCTCTGTGCTGTTTGGAGTGTTGTAAGTGAGATACTTTGTGGTATTTGCATAGTAATGGCTTTCTTCTGGCGACTCGACCATGCAGCCCATCTTTCCTCAAGTGCCTCCTTATTGTGCATCTTGAAACAGCCACACCACATGTTTTCAGAGAGTCCTGTATTTCACCTGAAGTTATTTGTGGGGTTTTCTTTGCATCCTGAACAATTTTCCTGGCAGTTGTGGCTGAAATTTTAGTTGGTCTACCTGACCTGGTTTGGTTTCAACAGAACCCCTCATTTTCCACTTCTTGAATAGAGTTTGAACACTGCTGATTGGCATTTCTCAATTCCTTGGTTATTTTTTTATATCCCTTTGTTTTATACAGTTCAACTACCTTTTCCCCGCAGATCCTTTGACAATTCTTTTGCTTTCCCCATGACTCAGAATCCAGAAACGTCAGTGCAGCACTGGATGAAAGATGCAAGGGTCTGTCAGGAGTCCAGAAACTCATTGACCTTTTATACACACACACACTAATTACAAGCAAACAGACCACAGGTGAGGACGGTTACCTTTAATAGCCATTCAAACCCCTTTGTGTCAACATGTGTGCATGTTATCAGGCCAAAATCACCGGGGTATGTAAACTTTTGATCAGGGTCATTTGGGTAGTTTCTGTTGTCAATATGTTTTAAAAAAAAAGTAAACACAGTTGATTGATAATAAATGGCTTCAGCCAAACACCAACCATGAGTGAAATAAATGTTTTTGTGTTATCATTCATATTCTCTGAAAAATGGCCAAGAAATCACAAATTCTGACAGGGTATGTAAACTTATGAGCACAACTGTATATATATATATATATATATATATATATATATATATATATATATATATGTAGTGATAGTCTTCCTCCATTCACAGAGGCTGTACTATGGCTTTCACGAATGCATGAGTGAATTGAGATCTATGAATGAAGAATGGGTGGGTGAAGATAAGGTCTAGTTATAGTTATAGTACAGTTTCTATAATTGAGGGTGGTGGAAAGGGCATGCATAGTTGGCACTCTTGATGAATGCATATGGCAGGTCCTTCAGCGCTATTAAATCCACCACCCGTACTCTGAACGATTGTGGCGGCAACGGTGGGGGGTTCAGAGGAGGAAGACTTTAAGTAAAGCAGAAGCCATCAGCACAAGGGACACACACATCACTTCAATAATAATTACAGTCCTGTGTGCTGATTTTATATATTTACTTAGACTTTACCACTTATCCTACCCATAGCAGTAGCTCTTCTAGTAAGCCTAAAGGCCCATACACACGATCGGACTTTTTGACAACCAACATGCAAATTAGCTGTTTTGGACCAACATCCGACCGTGTGTACGCTTCATCTGACCAACTTTTTCCAGGTTTCATCGGACTTTTGTTGGCTGTGCGAACGGACCAACTTTCTGCCAACAAAAGTCCGATGGACCAAAGTCCGACCGTGTGTACACAAAACCAACGGACTTTTGTACAAACCAATGCAAAAGATAAGACAACAATACAGAAGTTGACCAAAGGTGGCGGTAAAGAGCAGAAAAAGCAAGTGATTTGGTTAAAGTTGGCTGAAAAAAGTCCTGCCGTGTGTATGCAATACCAACTTGGGGCCAACGCCCTTTGGACAAAAATCCACAGGAAAGTTGGTCCACGGTTCGATCGTGTGTATGAGGCTTAACACTAACTCTCCCTGTAATCCTAACATTAACCTTTCCTATAACCCTAACACTAATGCCGCGTACACACGGTTGGAATTCTCGTCGGAAAAAGCTCTGATGGTTTTCCCGTCGGAATTCCGACGGAATTTTGCTCAAACTGTCTTGCCTACACACGGTCACACCAAATTCCGATGGTCAGTAACACTGGCATAAAACGTGTTCGACATCACTATAAAAGGGAAGTTTAATGCTTCCGAGCATGTGTCGAATTGTTTCCGAGCATGCGTCGGAATTTTGCGTGTCGGAATTGCATACACACGATCGGAAAATCCGTTAGAAAGGTTTTCCGTCGGAAAAATTGAGAACAGGTTCTCAATCCAAAGTCCGTCGGAAATTCCAACAGAAAAAGACCGATGGGCGTACACACGGTCGAAAAAAACGTTGAAAAGCTCCAATCGGACTGTTTCCATCGGAAATTCCGACGTGTGTACGCCGCATAACTCTCCCAATAAGCCTAACACTAACCCTCCTTATAACCCAAATACTAACCCTCCCTATAACACTAATGCCGCGTACACACGGTCGGACATTCCGATAACAAAATCCTGGATTTATTTCCGAAGGAAGTTGGCTCAAACTTGTCTTGCATACACACGGTCGCACAAATGTTGTCGGAAATTCCGAACGTCAAGAACGCGGTGACGTACAACACGTACGTCGAGCCGAGAAAAATTAAGTTCAATAGCCAGTGCGGCTCTTCTGCTTAATTCCGAGCATGCGTGGAATTTTGTGCGTCGGAATTGTCTACACACGCTCGGAATTTTGTTGTCGGAAAATTTGAGCTCCAGCTCTCAAACATCTGTTGTCGGAAATTCAGACAACAAATGTCCGATGGAGCCTACACACGGTCGGTAATTTCCGACAACAAGCTCACATCCAACATTTGTTGTCGGAAATTCCGATTGTGTGTACGTGGCATAACTCTCCCAGTAACCCTGACACTATATCGCCCTGTGATCCCAACACTAGCTGTCCCGGTATGCCTAATGCTGCGTACACACGTTCGGACTTTGTCCGCCGGACTAGTCCGGCGGGACTTCCCCACACACGCTCGGACTTCCGAGCGTGTGACTTGCCCACACACGCCCGGACTTGGCAGTCCGGCGGACAATCCGCTGGAAAAAGTCCACGGGAATGAATGGACTTGCCGATGAGCGGCAAGTCCGTTCATTTCAAAAGTCCGGCGGACTAGCCTACTAACGGCGGGATTGTCCGCCGGACAATTTTGAAACAAAACTTAAAACCTAGTCCGCCGGACTTTTGGCGCCAAAAAGTCCGCCGGCGCCCACACACGAGGGGATTGTCAGGTGGACTTGAGTCCAGCGGACAATCCCGGGGATAGTCCCTTCGTGTGTACGCGGCATAATACTAACCCTATGTGCTGTCTCACCACCTCTTCCTTATGTAAACATAAACCCATTGTGCGCAAAACTTGCATCTTATCAACCACGACCCTCTGCACCAAAAACGAACATACTTATGGAAAGAAATACTGGCGTGAGAAAACATTCATGCCAAGATAACTCTTACAGGATCTTTAAGACAATATTGCACAGAACTTTCCCAATTCTAACATAATCCAGGCACCCGAGGCGATCTCCTTTCCGCTCTCTACTCCTCCTTCTGCATATATTTACCGGGTCTTAATAATGCTATGGATTTTTCTTCCTCTTTCAAACCTTAATGATTAAGTTTGCTGGCAATTTAATTTATTCCCGATTTTTTGTTACATTGTTCTACAAAGTAGTTTGTCTACAAGCTGTGTGTCTCTCTGCGTGCTGTTTTGCAGTCAGCATTAAAATTCAGCTCACTGTGTTGGCTTTTTGTAGTGAAAGCCACTGAAGCGTTCCTTATACTAGACAAGGTACCCAACTTCAGCCGCATTGAATATTCCAGTGGAAGTGGTTATTAAACCATCAATATGGCCATTTGAGTTGAAAGGATCACTTTCAGTCTATGGGACTTCTTATGCAAGCAAATAGGTTCCTTGTAGCCAATGAAGCTAAGAAAGAACTCCGAACAGAAAACATTTCTATAGGCTTATGAAAAGTCTATGTGGAGTCAAAGGAAGAAAAGACTAAATACTCATCTGTCCCACTCCCTATGCTGTTGATCTTCACACTGAAAAGCTAAAAATTGCAGAAGAATCTTCAACATCTGACATTTCTGGAGTCATGTGTCAAATTTTTGCCCCATCTGCATTCTGTAGTTCGGTTGGGTAATGGTGGGGTGCCACAAGCAGGGCTGCATGATCACTCCATATACACTTAATCCATTCATGCCTGGCCATGAATGGAAGCGCCCTGAGATACTTTGGACACAGGATTGTCCATGAAAGCACCCTGAGATACTTCAGGCATGGGGCTCCTTGGAGTATCCTTGGAGTATCTGGGGACTCTGGAAGCTTCCATTGCCTGCCCCTTTGGGGACAACTGGCCTAGTTTGACCAATTTTGTCTAGCTAGGCTTCCATACATCCACTACAGCTCTTACTACAGCCCTTACAACACGATACAGCTTAAAGGGTAGAAATCCCCAAGAGCCAATCAGACGTGGTCAGGTTTAGGTCAGGTTTTATAGAAATATAAGCTATAAGTTAATACAGTGCAAAGGGTAGAAACCGCCAAGGAGCCAATCAGACATGGTCAGGTTTAGATCAGGTTTTATGGGAATATAAACTATAAGGTAATAATAGGGCACAAAGGGTAGAGACCCAGAAGCCAATTAGACATGGTCAGTTTTAGGGTAAAGATGACAGAAATGAGGACAAGGCTGTAGTCACTAGGGGTTGGTACAGTTGACTCTTTGAAGAGTTATTTTGGACATTCATGTATTATCAGTCCTCACCATTTATAACTAATGACATTCTATGTAGGTAGCGTTTAGATTACTCACACATGGGTTTCAGCTGGCCTATCAGCTCCTCCTTGGTCCACTTCGCCCACTCTTTCTTGTCTGTGTTGATGGAGCAGAGAATGGGTCCACATGGCTTTCCGCAGTCCTCTATGGCCGGGACGTTCAAGTAATGCACCAATACGATGTCAGGATTCTAGGAAGGAAACGCAATGCAACATTATTTCAAGGTCATCCACATAAGATCTACAATGAGAGTGAAATATATATAATATGCTACAACAGCCTTTCTCAACCTCTTTAACCCAATGGGACCCCTAAAATATTTTTCAGGTCACAGGGAACCAATTCAATGGTGGTCAATGGGAAAAATAGGAGACCAATTCAATGGTGATCAATGGGAAACATGCCCTTTGCATTGGTGGTCATTAGGAAGAAGGCAAACCTTAGGAAGCCCATAGATGACACAGATACTGTCCCGGCTGAACAGGCCGAATTTCGATCCATGTATGGCCAGCTTTACAGTCGTGGTCAAGATGCCACCCTTATAGACAGCTAAAAGGATTATTGATGTTGTGTAGCTGGCTCTGCTAAGTGGCACTGGACCCATACCTATGCAGGCACCATCAGCTGGGAGTTTAATCAGCCACAGCACAGGGAACCCCTAGCAAACTCTGGAGGAACACTAGGGTTCCACAGGACGCTGGTTGAGAATGGCTGTACTACAGTATATTCACTTTAAACGCTTTGAAGGGTTTTCACATTTGGAAAAGTGCATCACCAAAGTTGTACCAAATCCAGCCCTCATCCTATCACAAACATGTTTTGAAAGAACAAAACTGAACTGCACCATATAACCATTTCTCTAGAGACGACTTGTCACAGATTCCAGACAATACTTCATATATATATATATATATATATATATATATATTTTCCAAATGACTTCTCGCCAAATTCAAAACAAAACAGATTTTTTTTAGGTTTGAGGTGGGGACGGGGACAGTATAATGAGATCTCCACATTTTAAAGAAAACCTGCCACTATATATATATATATATATATATATATATATATATATATATATATATATATATATATATATATATATATATATATATATATATATATATATATATATAATTAAATATATTTATATACATATATTTATATATAAAATATATTATTATTATTATACAGGATTTAAAAGCGCCAATGGTTGGCACAGCACTTCACAACATGAGGGCAGACAGTGCAGCTACATTATAATTCAATACAGGATGAATCAGAGGGCCCTGCTCATATATGCTGTATATGAATGTACATATATATTTTTTAAATAATTATAAGAAAAAAAAAAATATATATATATATATATATATATAATGAGATACTTGATACTTTGAATGGTTTTCAATGACTTGCACCCACTCACACAGCGCTGCGCGGAAGAGATCCAAGATTCAGAGCATGGAATAGAAAACACCACCTCATCATTTTCCAAATGACTTCTCGCCAAATTCTTAGCTAAAATTATAGATAATTATTACTTTGCGTTAACCCCTGACTACCCACTTATCTTAATTCCTCCGCACCCACTTTTTAACGAAAATAGTGATCCACCATAATTATTTCCCACTGACACGGGCTTCATTAGCGCAAACACCACCGCGAATGTTTACTGTCGCTGAATTAAATCCGTTTAATAGGCTGGCACAATAATCGTTTATACTCGTTGGTTGCCACGGCGATGGCGGAGGGAGGGGGGTCTTTAATAACAAACGGGAGCGCACGGTTTCTGAAGCAACGGCGAATTATTCAGTGTGACAGCCTGCTGCTATTTGAAATATTATATGACAGATCAATATAGGAATCAGTAGATCGTAAATAAAAACAAAACAGATTTTTTTTAGGTATGAGGTGGGGGGGACAGTATAATGAGATCTCCACATTTTAAAGGAAACCTGCCACTAATGAAACAATGGCGTTAGCTTGGTGACTGTCATATTGGTCCTTTGCCTTTAAAGCCTGTTAAAGGCTTTTTTTCTCCTTTATTTCCAACGGGTGATCCTGCCAGTAGCACACTTCCTGTCCTAGGGTGACAACGCTCACTGTGCTGTATTTATGGAGGAACAGCGTTGTCACCCTAGGCTGCTCCCCAGATTTGGACTACAAACACCTCCTTCTCGCCATATCTCCATCATATATGGGGGAGTTGTTTCAGTAGTTCATAGAAGATAGCTGAGAAGGCTAATAACACAATCTGAGATGTCAGGAAGTAACAAGGACTTGCATTGCTGGCAGGATCAACAGATATCTTTCTCTATATACAGAAAATGTGCCTCGCCTGAAAAAAACAAAAAACAAATGTGGTCACCACATCTAAGGACTGGTAAGCTGCAATATTTCCCTTTTGTTCTGATACAGTATACAATCACGATCTGTGCTTGATTAGCTGCATTGGAGAGCAGGGGAGACACAAGGCATTTAATAGATGCCTGATGTCTCCATAGAGAGAACCTGACAACTGCCCCATGTTATGACATAGGAGGCTTGTTAGCCCCCTTGTGATAGCAATACATTTAACCACTTGCCGACCGCGTTATAGCGGCTACAGCTACATGATGACTACAGCGTGGCCCGCTAGTTCTGGGACACCGTCATATGACGGCGTCCTGTGATCGCACCCGCTGTGCCCGTGGCAATGTATGAATCTATCTATTGGTGATAGAGGGGTGGCTGGAGAGAGGGGGCAGTGCCCGTGCTCCCTTATTGACGCACCGTCACTGGTCGGAGCATTTGATGGGGCACAGTGAGGCTGCATTTGATGGGGCACAGTGAGGCTGAATTTGAGGGGCACAGTGGCTGCATTTGATGGGCGCAGTGGCTGTATATGATGTTACAGTGGCTGCATATGATGGGCACAGTGGCTGCATTAGATGCTGCATAGTGGCTGCATTTGATGGGGCACAGTGAAGCTGCATTTGATGGGGCACAGTGGCTGTATATGATGTCACAGTGGCTGCATATGATGGGCACAGTGGCTGTATATGATGTCACAGTGGCTGCGTATGATGGGCACAGTGGCTGCATTTCATGGGGCACAGTGGCTGCATAAGATGGGCACAGTGGCTGCATAAGATTGGCACAGTAGCTGTATTTGATGGGGCACAGTGGCAGAATTTGATGGGGCACAGTGGCTGTATATGATGTCACAGTGGCTGCATATGATGGGCACAGTGGCTGTATATGATGTCACTGTGGCTGCATATGATGGGCACAGTGGCTGCATTTCATGGGGCACAGTGGTGTAGTGGTTAGCACTTTCACCTAGCAGTAATAGGGTCGCAGGTTCAAATCCCAACCACGACACCTTCTGCCTGGAGTTTGCATGTTCTTCCTGTGCCTGCGTGGGTTTCCTCCGGTACTCCGGTTTCCTCCCACACTCCAAAGACATGCTGGTAGCTTAATTAGATCCTGTCGATAAAATTGGCCAAATATGTGTATGTTGTATGTGTTTGTAAGCGTGTCGGGACCCCACAGGGCAAGGACCGCTCTATACCACAGATGAACCCCAGTGGCAAAAAGCGCCCTGAGGCGATTCAGTTTGCATAGGTTGCGCTATACAAGTCATTCATTCATTCACAGTGGCTGCATAAGATGGGCACAGTAGCTGTATTTGATGGGGCACAGTGGCAGCATTTGATGGCACAGTAACAGCATTTGATGTGGCACAGTGGCTGCGTTTGATGGCACAGTTGCTGTGTTTGATGGTACAGTGGTGGCAATTGATGGGCAGAGTGGCTGCGATTGATGGGCACAGTAAGGCTGCAATTGAAGGGGTATTTTTTTTTTAATTTTTCAGTTTGTTTGCGCCCCCAAAAATGTTGTGCACCAGCTGCCACTGCCACAGACACCAACAGCCGACCACCAATGATAACCCAGACAGGTTAGAAAGTCTGTTTTGGTTGCTCTTCTTCCCCCTTATAATTCCCTGTTTAAATACCCCCTTTTATATATCAAGTCAAACAGCACATCACTGACTTAGCAGGGAGGAAGCACGCTTAAAGACTTAAGACAGGAGCCCTCTATAAACTGCTATTAACCATTATTTGTGTTACAGACCCAAAGAAAAGCGCTTCCACTATTACCCGTCAATCCGAGAAAACGACATTTCTGCAAATGGCTGCTATTTGAAGGCCTGGATGGTACATTACCACAAGAAATGTGTTCCATAATCAGTTAAGGCATTTTGATTCATTGTTATTTCCTAAGGCAGCACACAGTCACGCCGCTGCTTCTCCCCTCGAAGGTTCCAGCGCTCTCCGTATAAATGGCAAGTAGATTGGAAACTTTTAAGAGCGCTGTTATCTCCCAGCGGCTGAAACGGCGAATTAAACAATGGCGGATTTATGGCACAAAATAAATATATATATACCGAGCCCCATAAGGATGGTCTGCATTGCTCGACAACTTTTAAAAATGTTCTAAATTTTAAGGTGTCAGCCCACCTGATCTGGGATATCTGTGTGATGGATGGATGCCAGGTTCAATCATTTACTGGCTCCTCTTAACGTCCGTTACTTTGGCCTAGGTCCTAGGTTTGGCCATTGGCTGCCACCATTGTAAAATCTGGCCCACCTGTTGGCTTTGTAAGGTATGCTATAGCAGAGTTTTTCAACTTTTTTCAGTCGTGGCAACCTTTAACAGTATGAAGAATCTCGAGGTACCCCAGTATAAAATCGAAATGCTACTTATCAATGTGATACCTGAGCCTGGAACGATGCATACCCAACACTCCAAAGGTCACATTGAGGTTCCCTCTTCACATCCGAGGTTCCCCTATCACACCAAAGGTCCTCTTCACATTGAGGTTCCCTCTTCACATCAGAGGTCCCTCTATCGCCCCAAAGGCCACTATCACATTGAGGTCCCCTCTTCACATAAGAGGTTCCTCTATCGCTCAAAAGGCCCCCCATTACATCAGAGGTTCCCCCAACACACCAAAGGTCCTTTTCACATTAAGGTCACCTCTTCATGCTCCAAAGGTCCCCTTTACATTAAGGTTATCTCTTCACTTCAGAGGTTCCTCTATTGCCTCCAAAGGCCCCCATCACATCAGAGGTTCCCCCATAACACCAAAGGTACCCTTCACATTGACGTCACCTCTTCACGTCAGAGGTTCCTCCATCACTCCAAAGGTCTTTTTCACATTGAGGTCACCTCTTTACGTCAGAGTTTGCCCCATCTCTCCAAAGGCCCTCCATAACACCAAAGGTCCTCTTCACATTAAGGTGACCTCTTCATGTCAGAGGTCCCCCCATTACTCCAAAGGCCCCCATTCACATCAAAGAGCCTCTTCACATTGTGTTCCCCTCTTAACATCAGAGGTTCTTCCATCACTCCAAAGGCTCCCATCCCATCAGAGGTTCCCCTATGACTCCAAAGGTCCTCATCACATTGAGGTCACCTCTTCATGTCAGAGGTCCCCCCATCTCACCAAAGGTCCCCTTCACATTAAGGTCACCTCTTCGCATCAGAGGTCCCCCCATCACTCCAAAAGCCCCAATCACATCAGAGGTTCCCCCATCACACCAAAGGTCCTCTTCACATTAAGGTAACCTCTTCATGTCAGAGGTCCCCCCATTACTCCAAAGGTCCCCATTCACATCAAAGATCCTCTTCACATTGTGGTCCCCTCTTAAAATCAGAGGTTCCTCCATCACTCCAAAGGCTCCCATCCCATCAGAGGTTCCCCTATCACTCCAAAGGTCCTCTTCACATTGAGGTCACCTCTTCATGTCAGAGGTCCCCCCATCACACCAAAGGTCCCCTTCACATTAAGGTCACCTCTTCACGTCAGAGGTCCCCCTATCACTCCGAAAGCCCCAATCACATCAGAGGTTCCCCATCACACCAAAGGCCCTCTTCACATGGAGGTCACTTCTTCACGTCAGAGGTCCCCCTATCACTCCAAAAGCCCCCATTACATCAAAGGTCCCCTTCACATCAGAGTTCCCTCTTTGTGTCAGTGCCCCCCCCCCCCATCAAGCCAAAAGGTCCCCCTTCACATCAGTGGTCACCACATCATGTCAGATGTACCCCCTATCATGTCAGGGGAAACCTCCCTTCATTTCAGAGGCTCCCCTATACATGACAGCCCCATCACATCATAGTCTCCCCATAATCACAGAGTCTTCTCATCACCAGAGGGTCCCCCATCACACAGTCCCTCCTATCAGAGTTCAACATTGTGGCTCCTACAGCACAGCAGAGGGAGGAGGTAGAGCAGGTCTGTAGGAGGTGTGGGCAGTCTTGCATCCCACCTGCCTTGGAATCAGTATCATGCGTTGCCAAGTAGGTCAGCTGCCAACACCATAACAATGAATGATGCTGTGCCCTAGAGCACTAAGGTTTTTTTTTTTTTTTATGTTGATCCAGGGCACATTGGGTCATGTGCACACTGAGGGAATGCACCCGGTTGTGAAATACTGTGTTATAGCATAGTAATGTAGAGGTACTTGGCTGGGTTGGAGGGATGGAATTTCCAGGTAAGTAAATTTGCAAGCTTGGGTTGATGGTCGAGATATTAAACATAGTGGGATTTGGTGGGAGCAGCGTCTCCAGCAAGAAACCATTACTGCCGGATTCCACAAGACAAATGAATCTACCAGTCGGCATCCACCTAGAACTAAAATAATAGTTCCAGATAAGCTAATCCTTTAATTGGAAGATGTACCTTGCCGGAGCTTGTAAATGTAATATTTGTAGACAACTTTGCTGTAGCTGTATAATCCATTCAATGCTTTTCCATATCTTTCAGCTGCTTTAAAATGCCGGTTAAATGGACGAAACAAGAGGTTAAAGTCAATGGACCACATTTCCATGACTTCATGGCAGAACTTATTTATTTTCTAATCAGTGAATCAAAAAGAAAAATAATTGAACAGCAAAAAACAAAACTCTGGATACAAGGCCAATAAATTGCCTCTAGAATCAGGAGCAACCTGCATTTAACATGCGTTCAGAAAACATTAAACGCGAGAAGACTTGCACCCATTTCTACAGAAGCATTGGCTAGAAAAAAACAGCCATTTAAAACATGGAGCTCAATGTTAGGCAGTTATACAAACATAGGGTTCTATTAAAAAAGATATTTGTTGGCCGAATGCTAAAAGCATGCACGCAAGCTGACCGAAATGTCCCTGTCTTTCTTCTAATAGATTAGTTTCTATATTGCTAGCTCCATCTAGTGGCCAAAATGTGGTATAACTTTCTGAAATGCCTCAATGAGAAAATATAATGCATTTTTGGCCAATAGTTGAAGCTGAGGATATAATATATATATATATATATATATATTTATATATATATATATATATATATCCTGCAGTGGATAGTTTATACAAATTCCACTTGTAATACTGCGGTCGATCAAACACTTTCCTCTAAAATTCTGCGGCTGGGTCACAATTAACCTTCATTAAGCGTGCAACCATTTACCAATCCACTGTTCTATTCCAATATTTGATTTGCAGCTATTTTCACGGCTCAGCGACATTTGCTGGCTATAGAAATATACAGACCTATTTCTTGAATAGCGGGTAATTTTAGAAATAAGTGTTTTTATGTTATTATTATATCTGAATGAAAAGGAGACATTGACTTTAAAATCACGGAAACAGCAATTTGAAATACTGCAGAAAATGAATACAGAATCAGAAATGTTTGGTTGCTGGGTTGATGGGTCTATAGAGGTGGGTCCTATCTGCAAGGGTTACACCCCCCTGGGGTTAAGATCCACCCTGGCTTGATAAGTCCCTCCCCTGCAGGGCAAAACCGAAGTTTGGTGGTCATAGACAACTTGATGCCTTGGCTCATGCCAATTTTCGAAGAGGGGTTTAGCCAGAGATGGCTCATGGGAACCTTTTGCATTGTATAAATGGTACATATTAGGCTGTTGTAATTTATGTTATTATATATTATTATATTATTTTTGGAGGTCAGGTTAAATGTAAAAATGCTTGGAAAGAGTTATTTTTTAATTTACTCAAAGCACCCTTTACTAGGTGACATATTGCCCTGCCTCCTCCCCCCTTCCCTCTTTCACAGTTGTGTATATATATATATATATATATATATATATATATATATATATATATATATATATATATATGTATATATATATGTATATATATATATATATACTATTTATTGTTAGAAGATTTTTTGTGTTGCATTTCTTGCCTAGGAGAGAATGACATTGGTACCCTCCATTCCTTCCTGGTTTCTACACGATTCAGGCTTTAGGTCCCGAGTGAGCCCTATGGCACATCTGCGCATGCTTGTGTGTTTTCTCCTGCATGGGCAGCCATTATGGAGGTCTCAAACCTTTGCTGTGTTTGGGCATGCATGGGAAAGCACCTGCACATGCACAGAAGAGCAGAAGGGCTCTGCCTGGATCTAAAGGCCAAACAGAGCTGTTTGGTGCCATAATGGCAGCACCAGAGCCACTAAAGGGGGGACTGAAGTTCCAAAAATCTTGAGTGCCTCCCAAACATGAGCAGCTCCCCAACAAGCATCCAGAGCGTTTGCTACGCATAAAAATCTGCCCACATGGTGTTCTGGCGGGAATGGGTCCTAAAAAGTGTGCAGTAACCCACAATGTAGTGTGAAGCTCCAACTATGGTCCCCTATAGAGGTCCCAAACCCTGTTTTGGCACATGCAGGAGAAATCTCCTGCATGTGCCCAGAAGAGTAAAAGGGCTCTGCCAGGATCTAAAGGCCAAACACAGCCCTTTGGCACATCTGTGTGTGCGCTATAATGGCGGCGCCGAAGCCACAAATAAGGGGAAAAACTTTTAGTACCACCCCAACATGCAGGGTCACCGATAAGGCAGTAATTGGGCCCCAACTCTAATCTCCTGCACCTGCGCAGATGTAGAGAAGGGCTCTGCCAGGATCTAAAGGCCTTTGGCACAAATGAGGGGACTGAAGCTTCCGAAAAACTTTAGTACCTCCCCAACATGCAGGGCCACTGATAAGGCAGTACAACCAGTCCTGTTGTACTTGGCCTTGCCCTATCAGCTCAACAGGGGATTGGGGGGGGGGGGGGTTAGGTCACCTTTACAGTTCATTTCTGCAAAATATATAAAAAACAGGGCTTTCTAAAGCCCTGTAGGAGCAGCAATCTCAGTTTGATCAGATGCTTTGGAGGCTAGAGAAGAGATATGGGGTCTAAAAGAGCCAAGATTTCTCCATAAAAAGGATATGTCATGGCTCATACTATTACATGTTCAAAGCTGGGACAGGGGAAGGACCAGGGGTGGGGTACAAGGGTGGGACAAAGGAGGTCCCAAAAGGTAGCCTGTATGTATGGCATTCTGGTGTGAATGGGTCCTAAAAAGCGTAAAGCTCCAGTTATGGTCCTTAGAGTCATCGGGGTGGTCTGAGCTCTTCAGCCGGCAGACCCTTGGTAGTTAACTCCCATCAGACAGCAAGACCTTTCCTTCTAATAAACAATTTCCGAAATCCATGTTCCTTCTCCTGAAATCATATTCATTGTCCCCTTAAGCAAGGCAGAGATTTCTCCTTAAAGAGTACCTGTCATGGCTCATGCTATTACATGTTCAAAGCTGGGACAGGGGAGGGACCAGGGGTGGGGTCAAGGGTGGGACAAAGGAGGTTCCAAAAGGTAGCCTGTATGTATGGCGTTCTGGTGTGAATGGGTCCTAAAAAGCGTGAAGCTCCAGTTATGGTCCTTAGAGTCATCGAGGTGGTCTGTGTTCTTCAGCTGTCAGACCCTTGGTAGTTAACTCCAATCAGACAGCAAGACTTTTCCTTCTAAATCAAAATTTCCAAAATCCAGTAGGTTTCATTTTGAAGCAGCTCGTGTTCAAAGCTGGGACAGGGGAGGGACCAGGGGTGGGGTTAAGGGCGGGACAAAAGAGGTCCCAAAAGATAACCTGTATGTATGGCGGTCTGGTGTGAATGGGTCCTAAAAAGGGTGAAGCTCCAGTTATGGTCCTTAGAGTCATCGGTGTGGTCTGAGCTCTTCAGCCGGCAGACCCTTGGTAGTTTACTCCCATCAGACAGCAAGACTTTTCCTTCTAATACACAATTTCCGAAATCCAGTAGGCTTCATTTTGAAGCAGCTCATGTTCCTTCTCCTGAAATCATATTCATTGTCCCTTAAGCAAGGCAGAGATTTCTACATAAAGAGGACCTGTCATGGCTCATGCTATTACATGTTCAAAGCTGGGACAGGGGAGGGACCAGGGGTGGGGTCAAGGGCGGGACAAAGGAGGTCCCAAAAGATAACCTGTATGTATGGCATTCTGGTGTGAATGGGTCCTAAAAAGCGTGAAGCTCCAGTTATGGTCCTTAGAGTCATCGGGGTGGTCTGAGCTCTTCAGCCGGCAGACCCTTGGTAGTCAACTCCCATCAGACAGCAAGACTTTTCCTTCTAATACACAATTTCCGAAATCCAGTAGGTTTCATTTTGAAGTAGCTCATGTTCAAGACTGGGACAGGGGAGGGACCAGGGGTGGGGTTGAGGGGGGGGCAAAGAAGGGCCCCAAAAGATAACCTGTATGTATGGCATTCTGGTGTGAATGGGTCCTAAAAAGCGTGAAGCTCCAGTTATGGTCCTTAGAGTCATCGGGGTGGTCTGAGCTCTTCAGCCGGCAGACCCTTGGTAGTCAACTCCCATCAGACAGCAAGACTTTTCCTTCTAATACACAATTTCCGAAATCCAGTAGGTTTCATTTTGAAGCAGCTCATGTTCAAAACTGGGACAGGGGAGGGACCAGGGGTGGGGTTAAGGGTGGGACAAAGGAGGTCCCAAAAGATAACCTGTATGTATGGCATGTATGTATGTATGGCATACTGGTGTGAATGGGTCTTAAAAAGCGTGAAGCTCCAGTTATGGACCTTTCCTTCTAATACACAATTTCCGAAATGCAGTAGGCTTCATTTTGAAGCAGCTCATATTCCTTCTCCTGAAATCATATTCATTGTCCCTTAAGCAAGGCAGAGCAATTTAATATACACACAGATGACAATCTTTATTAATTGCTTTACCTTCTGCGCCGTCCAGCCATTGATCCTTAATAATTAGTCGCTTTAAGATTGTCCATTTCCTCGTTAAAAATAATTGCTCAGGTGGACTGCCTCTTGATCAAAGCTCTTGGTGGTACGTTAAAAAGCCTGAATCCTTTAAAAGGAGTGCGGTGCGATAAGGCTGTCAGCCCCATCTGCTATTATTAAATCGCTATAGGACAGTCACGTCGGTGGAAAACGCAAAAGCGAATGGTGGTAATTATACGGTCGCACATCTAGCAGATCAAAGCTCCTTGCAGGGAAGATCAATTTATTTGATCAGCTTGTGTGCACCCGCTGGGTAGCGAGGATGCGGCACGCAGGCCCTGCGAAAGATAGGCGAGGAGCGTTAAGGAATTACTGTGCAGGATACGGAGAGGGATGAAGAGTGCCAGGCGGGGCTCTGCGATTTGGAACGATGATGCAACAGCCCAGAGATGAAAACATACAGCATGGGGGTATCCTACAATCCAAAATGTTGTAGAAGGATACCTATACTGAGAGAGTATGGAGGCTGTCATATGCATGTAAGGAATCATTGTTTCAGGTCAGTAATTAAGAGATAGCCAGGAAAATAGCATTTTCGACAGGACTCAGCAATGGCAGGCCCCTATTTCTCTCTACACTGTCCTTTAGCCTCCCATTCACACTGAGTGCGACTTTGAAATCGCGCTACTTCGCATGATTTCAAAGCCGCAGGTCAGTACGATTTCAGGTGCAACGTTCCTGACATCTGTGCAAGTCGCACCTAAAATTGCAAAAAACAAATATAGCGCAGGAACCTTTTTTTTTCAAATCAGTGCTGCACCACAAAGTCGGAGTCGCACCGATTTGAATGGTTCCATTTACAACAACAGGGTACGACTTGTCACGTGATTTGGAACTGTCAAGTCACAAGACAAGTTGCATTGGTGTGAACAAGTTGCATCAGATGAAAAGCCTCCGTTCACACTGAATGCGACTTTGAAATCGTGCTGCTTCACTTGCACACTTTCAAAGCCGCAGGCCAGTGCAATTTCAGGTGCGACTTGGCTGACCTCTGTGCGACTTTATGCACAGATGTCTATGCAAGTTGTACCTGAAATCGCAAAACAAAAATAGTGCAGGAACCTTTTTTTTTAATTGGTTCAGCGGGTCAGAGTTGCGCAGATCTGAACGGTTCCATTGCCGACAATAGGGTGCAACTTGTCATGTGATTTGGATCTGTCAAATTGCATGACAAGTTGCACTGGTGTGAACGTGGGGCTAAACCTCAGAGATGAAATATGAACAAAGCATATCCCTCTATAGTGTGTACTTGTCTCAGTCCAGAGCTCTAAGTTTTATTTCTGTCTGCTGCCTCCTTCCTCTGTTATCGCATGAAGACAAGTTTTCTTCCCTCCAATCAGCTCTCAGAGCTCTCCTCACTGAGCTCTGCCGTGAGTCACTTCAGCTCTCCGCCCCATGCTTTCTGAAAGCTCAGACAAGCTTTATAAATTCTGGACTTTGAAGGGATGTAGAGAAGAGAAGGCTGCAGATAAACAGGTACAACTTTTGCAGGAGGATTTGTATCATCTCTGTGTATCACCTGAGGCCAGTCACTTCATTGTATATATGGAGGGTTTACAACCACCTTAAAGCGGAAGTAAACCCATCGATTTAACAGTTTAAAAAAAAAGGCATGCCGGGAATGCTAACTGCACATTGGCTGTGCTCTCAACCAAACAGTCAAACCATCCAATGGCTGGTGTCATAACGGATCACATGTGCAGCATCATGGCAGTTGAAGATTAAACAGAGGCAAAGATGGCAGCTTCCTTGGCTGAAAACAATAGGGGGGTTTACTTCCACTTTAAAGCTGGATCTCAGGAACATGCAAAGAAGAAAATCCCCCTTATGCCCGTAATGTATCCCTTATGCCCTTTTTTTCACAGATGTATTGTGGTAAAAAGCACACTTTTCATTTCTGTCCATCGAGTTCTCAGAATTCCACAACTCTGCAACCAAACACAGCGGACACAGCAAACATGAGGAAGAAGGTTTTCTGGTCAAATGAGAACAGAATGTAACTTTTTGGCCTAAAAGCAAAACGTTATGTGTGGCGGAAAACTAACACTGCACCTCACCCTGAACACACTGTGAAACATGGTGGTGGCAGCATCATTTTGTGGAGATGCTTTTCTTCAGCAGGGACAGGGAAGCTGGTCAGAGTTGATGGGAAGATGGATGGAGTGTAATACAGGACAATCTTAGAAGTAGACCTGTTATGCCGCGTACACACGACCGGACTTTCCGGCAGACTAGGTCCGACGGTTTTTCCGAGGGACTTTCGACAGACTTCCGACGGACTTTCCGAATGAATGGACTTGGCCACACACAATCACACCAAAGTCTGACGGATTTGAACGTGATGACGTACGACCGGACTAGAATAAGGAAGTTCATAGCCAGTAGCCAATAGCTGCCCTAGCGTTGGTTTTCGTCCATCGGACTAGCATATAGACGAACGGATTTCTCGATAGGAACTGTTTCCAGACAAAAAATTTGAATCATGTTCTATTTCTAAAGTCCGTCTGATTTCTCGACAGCAAATGTCCGATGAAGTCCACACGCGATCGAATTGCCCCACGGATTTGTTTCGTCTAACCTTTGCTGTCGAAAAGTCTGGTCGTGTGTACGGGGCATTAGAGTCTGCAAAAGACTTGAGACTGGGGCGGAGGTTCACCTTCCAGCAGGACAACGACCCGAAACATACAGCCAGAGCTACAATGGAATGGTTTAGATCAAAGCACATTCATGTGTTAGAATGGCCCAGTCACAGTCCAGACCTAAATCCCATTGAGAATCTGTGGCAAGACTTGAAAATTGCTGTTCACAGACGCTCTCCATCCAATCTGACAGAGCTTGAGATATTTTACAAAGAAGAATGGGCAAAAATGTCCCTCTCTAGATGTGCAAAGCTGGTATAGACATCCCCAAAAAAAGACTTGCAGCTGTAATTGCAGAGAAAGGAGGTTCTACAAAGTATTGACTCCGGGGGGCGCCATACAAATGCCCCCCCCCCCCCCCACACTTTTCACATATTTATTTGTAAAACATTTGGAAAACCATTTTTCATTTTCCTTCCACTTCACAATTATGTGCCACTTTGTGTTGGTCTATTACATAAAATCCCAATAAAATACATTTACGTTTTTTTTTTGGTTGTAACATGACAAAATGTGGAACATTTAGGGGTATGAAGGGGGTATTTAGGAAAATTTAAGAAAATTTAGGGGTATGAATACTTTTTCAAATTAATTTTTAATTATTTTTTGCTATTTTTTTCCCCAACACTTTAAGCATCACCTGTCATTTTGTATGAAACCGTATTGAAAGAAGAACCAGGTGTGGACAGGTGTTGTCAAGCCACGCCTCCTCTTTCATTAGGACCTCCTACTTTTCACAGGTGAATGTTACCATTGGCCAAGCTGTAGGCCTCATATTAAAGTATCAGTAGGAAAGACCCCATGATGGTTTCCCTAAAGCCGAGCGGGTTATTTTTCACGCTTTCCAATTCCAAGTGTCATTTAGCAGAGCGGGTCGTATCTGATTGGCTCCGGTGGGAAATAAACGCTCGCTCTTAGTTCTGACACTTTGATGAGGTCCAGCGAGGATAGTTTAGGAGAATAAAGTATCGCATGCAATGACATTTGGGATCCTAAATAAATTTTCTGCCTGTCACACTAAAAGCATTTTTTTTTTTTTTTTACTTTAAGTAAGGGATTGGAAAACTCCAGCATTTGCCCTGTGACATAGGAGCATCGCCAACTGCCTATTAAATGTATATGTCCTTCAAAATAAGGGGCCCATTCACACTGGGGTGCGGTGTATTAACGCATACGCATTGGCAGAGGTCAACATGCACTGCATTAAGGCAGCTAGACATGTGCACAACAAAAAAATTCGTTTATTTTCGTTTCGTTTTTTTTCGTTTCCGTTGATTCGTAACGATTCGTAAATTCGTACGTCGTCGGTGTTCGTATTCGTAATGATTCGTAAATTCGTAAGTCGTCGGTGTTCGTATTCGTAACGATTGGTATTTTCGAGTTATTTTTTCGTTGATTCGTTTTTTCGTTAGTTTAATTTTCGTTTATTCGAAATTCGGACGCATTCGTATTTATTCGTACATTCGTAACATTCGTAGATTCGTAATCGGAGCATAATTCATAATGTTATGTAATGTGTATGCTATTATTACATTTTAAGAGACACGGAAAATTCCGAATCGAAAAAAAAAAGTTACGAATGTACGAATTTTTTCGTTCAATCCATTCGAAGCACGTTAAGCAACGCCATTGTAAGAGACACGGAAAATTACGAATCGAAAAAAAAAGAAAAGTTACGAATGTACAAATTTTTTCGTTGTAATGTGTATGCTATTATTACATTTTAAGAGACACGGAAAATTACAAATCGAAAAAAAAAGTTACGAATGTACGAATTTTTTCGTTCAATCCATTCGAAGCACGTTAAGCAGCGCCATTGTAAGAGACACGGAAAATTACGAATCGAAAAAAAAAAAAGAAAAGTTACGAATGTACGAATTTTTTCGTTGTAATGTGTATGCTATTATTACATTTTAAGAGACACGGAAAATTCCAAATCGAAAAAAAAAGTTCCGAATGTACGAATTTTTTCGTTCAATCCATTCGAAGCACGTTAAGCAGCGCCATTGTAAGAGACACATTACGAATCGAAAAAAAAATGTACGAATTTTTTTGAAAAAAAAAGCGCCAAAAAAAAAGTTACGAATGTACGAATTTTTTCGTTCAATCCATTCGAAGCATGTTAAGCAGCGCCATTGTAAGAGACAGGGAAAATTACGAATCGAAAAAAAAAAAAAGTTACGAATACCAAAAAAGTTAAGAATGTACGAATTTACGAATTTACGAATGTACGAATTTTTTCGTTCAATTCGAAGCACGTTAAGCAGCGCCATTGTAAGGACACGGAAAATTACCAATTCAACAACAAAAAAAAAAGTTAAGAATGTACGAATTTTTTCGTTCATTTTGATTTTCGTTGTTCCTGTTTTCGTTTTTTGGATTTTCTTTATTCGTACATTCGTTGTTTCTAATTTACTTTTTTCGGACATTCGTTGTTTTCGGATTCGTTCGATTCGAACGATTCATTAAAATTTTTACCGAATCGTTCGTTCATTCGTACGATAACGAATGAACGAAAATAACGAAAAAAAACTAAAAACGAAAAAAAAAAACGAAACGAATTGCACATGTCTAAAGGCAGCTCATTCACAATGAATGGGCCCACTAACACACCAAAAATGGTGCATGCTCACTTTCTCTTGGTGACCTGGAAATCCAATTTTGTCAGGTAGGGGAACTCCCAAAGAAGCAATTCATAAATACACGTAGGACTGTAGGCTCTTTGCTGTCAACATTTGTCCTCACTAGTTCTCTAGTGTCATTTGTTGTCTAAAATGGCAAGAGAGCTCAAAGCAGCCTTGGCTATTTTCAGCATTGTGTCCTCCCCGAGGAACCATTTTTTTAAAAAAGCATTGTTGATCCAGCAGGAGCTCAAGTTTCATAGCATCCCCAGAGGTGCTCAATAGGGTTGAGGTCAGAACTCTGTGCAGGCCAGTCAAGTTCCTCCACCCCATGTCTTTGTGGACCTTGCTTTGTGCACTGGTCCAAATCATTTGGTGGAGGGGGGGGGGGGTGGTCATGGTGTGGGGTTGTTCTTCAAGGGTTGGACTTGGCTCCTTAGTTCCAGTGAAGGGAACTCTTAAGCCGTCAGCATACCAAGACATTTTGGACAATTTCATGCTCCCAACTTTGTGGGAACAGTTTGGGGACGGCCCCTTCCTGTTCCAACATGACTGCACACCAGTGCACAAAGCAAGGTCCATAAAGACATGGATGAGCGAGTTTGGGGACTCTTTGACCTCAACCCTATAGAACGCCTTTGAGATGAATTACAGCGGAGACTGCGGGACCAGGCCTTCTCGTCCAACATGTCTCACAAATGCTCTTCTGGAAGAATGGTCAAACATTCCCATAGACACACTCTTAAACCTTGTGGACGGCCTTCCCAGAGGCGTTGAAGCTGCAATAGCTGCAAAGAGTGGGCCAACTCAGTATTGAACCCTACGGACTAAGACTGGGGTGCCATTAATGTCCATGTGCGTATAAACGTAGTGTATGTAGCTATACTCCCGTAGGGGCAGCAGTAATTACTTGTCCAACTTCAGCCCCGCAGCCAGGCACACAACTGGCTCATTCACTCTTTCTCTAAAGACCAGTCTAGAGAATGTTGTTGTTTTTATTTTTGAAGAACTTGGATAGGGATGAGGGAAGTGGTGGGATACTCCAAGAATAAGAACTATGTACACTGAGGACTTAATCTTCCTTTAAGCTTAAAGTGGAGTTCCACCCACTTTTACAACTCTTCAGCATCCCTCACTAAACTGTGCACTGTAAACAAATTGGATATTTATTTATTTTTTTTTCAGCACAGAAAAATCTGCTGTATTCATTTTTCACTTCCTCCTCCCTGGCCGCGGCCCATCGCATCATTTCCTGTTTGCAATGCCTCCTGGGAAGGGGCAGCAACTTCCTCTCAAACTGCCGTTGCTATGGAAACCTGACCTGAAACCTATTACACTGCTTATGCTGCACTGAGCATGTACGAGATCTGCAAGGATGAGAGCCAGGAAGAAATACAGTCTGGCTTCAGATGCCCACACTTAAGATGGCCACGGCCTGCTGCAAGTTTATAAAATAACAAACTACTGCTAAAAACGAACAAAACAGACCTTAGTTTACAGACTAACTTTACTAGAATACATTAAGCTTGTGTATTATAGGGGTATTTTTATTTAAAAAGTATAATTTCGTCCGGAACACCGCTTTAAGCAGTACTAGTAGTAGTAGTAGTAGTGGAGCCAGTAGAGCAAAGTCCCTTTGAGTTATAAGGTAGCAGGACAGAGCTCTTTAGGACACCAGTGTCTCATTTAACAGACCAACAGCTGACTATATCTAGGCACCAGAGGGGTAGCCAAAGCACAAGGTCCCCAAGATCCAGCAATGTCTGTACTCACATGGCCCAAGGACACATGGGTACCTCCTTCCAATCTTCCAAGCAATGCCCTCCAGTGATACCAGACAGATCTGTGGTAGACAGCTCCCCTTATTCAGCTTATTCTAAGCACTGAGTCTCTACTTTCCTCCCTCAGGTCGCCCACCTGAGGCCTCCTTATGGCAGCCTAAGAGGGCAGCGTGCCCCCACCCCCTCAGGCTGGCCTCCTCCACTGTGGGACACGACCCAGAGCTCTGTGTGCTCTAAAAATAAATACAGTCCCAGCCCACCCTCAGAGCTTGCTTCTCTGGGCCAGTCAAGTTCCTCCACCCCAAACTCGCTCATCCATGTCTTTATGGACCTTGCTTTGTGCACTGGTGCGCAGCCATGTTGGAACATGACTGGACCATCCCCAAACTGTTCCCACAACGTTGGGAGCATGAAATTGTACGGTATGCTGATGACGCCTTAAGAGTTCCCTTCACTGGAACTAAGAGGCCAAACCCAACCCCTGAAAAAACAACCCCCCACCATAATCCCCCCTCCACCAAATGATTTAGACCAGTGCACAAAGCAAGGTCCATAAAGACGTGGATGAGCAAGTTTGGGGTTGAGGAACTTGACTGGCCTGCACAGAGTCCCAAACTCAACCCGACAGAACACCTTTGGGGTGAATGGAGACTGCGAGCCAGGCCTTCTCGTCCATATCAGTGCCTGACCTCACAAATGCTCTTCTGGAAGAATGGTCAAACATTCCCATAGACACCCTCCTAAACCTTGCGGACGGCCTTCCCAGAAGAGTTGAAGCTGTTATAGCTGCAAAGGGTGGGCCAACTCAATATTGAACCCTGTAAGCCACCCTGTGTGTACAAAAGTACAAAATGGGAAATGAGCAGCCTAGGGTGACAACGTTGTTCCTACATTGATGTACATTAAATGAGCGTTGCGTCACCCTAGGACAGGAAGTAGGTTATTGGCAAGTGAAAATAAGGAAATAACAGGCTGGGTAAAAAAAAATGCATTCACTGCCTTTAAGGATTGGTAAGCTGTAGTATATAAAATGTCGTTTTTGTTGGGGTTTAAATACACAATTATTGAGGTACATGGGACTAGTAGTGGGCTTTAAACCCTTGACAACTGCAAGAACCAAATACAGCATCTACCCCCGTCTTTTGCGGCGCTTTTCTTCCTGCAGTACAGGTGATCTTTAAATGCTTCCAGCAGCCACGCTCTGTTTGGGTCCTGCAATCTTAGGCTAGCTAGTGAGGGATTTACACTTGGCCGAGCCGAGGCTGCTGACGCAGGACTTCCATCCTCTCGGAGTGTGGCACTGCCGTTTAACATTGCAAACATTATAATGTGGGAGGACTGCCCTCGGCGACGTCTTTTGTCAACACGCAATTTCACAGTCAGCACACCTGTAATCAAATGGCACGCACGATGGCCCCCTCTGAATTTACTAGACACAAAATGCAAAAAAAAAGGCCTTTGACGACACGCGTGAGGTCACGTGTATCAACAGAGCTGTGAATGGGAAGCTAGATTCTACCAAATAGTCATACATCATAATTTCTCCGTAATTAACATGCTACTTGGATACAAAGCATAGTATATTTTTAGTGAGTGTATATTCTGAGTTGACATTGCTGTGTTTTCATGTATTTGTGATGCGACATTTACATTTTTACAAGCTTGCACCTCCATGTATTCCATATACTTGTCTTTGTATTAAATACCAAGATTTGCAGTTTAGATATTAGAAGGAGCTCTCATTGGCACAGTACAAATTACTCCGGCTCTTTCTGAACAGCTGTTGAGATAAAATACCAGTTACCAGGGTTGGGACAAGGGGTGGGCAGGAGGGTCGGCTGCTCTGGGGCACTGTGGTATCATGTGGGGGGGGGGGGGGGGCACTACGAGGAGATTGGGGGGGGGTGGCAGGGGGTAAGAATTGTTCTAGGAGGGGGAATTTGGGGAGGTGTGCTAGGAGTAGTGATTTGGGGGGATTTGTGTAGTAGGAGGTTTGGGTGAAGGGCATTTGTGCTAGGAGGGGGGATTTGTGCTAGAAAAGGTAATAGGGTGGGGGAGAGGGGGGGTTTGTGCTAATATCAGAATTTTTTTTGGGGGGGTAAGGGGGGCAGGGGATTTATGCTGTTAGGAATGATTGGGGGATAGTTGTCCTAGGAGGGTGGGGGGGGGGGTGTGCTAGAAAAGGTAATATGGTGGGGAAGAGGGGGGAATTGTGCTAAGATCAGAATTTTTTTTTGGGGGGGGGGGGGGGGGGGGGTTACGCTATTAGGGATGATTGGGGGATATTTGTGCTAGGAGAGGGGATTGGTGCTAGAAAAGGTAATATGGTGGGGGAGAGGGGGGATTTGTGCTAAGATCAGAATTTTCTTTTTGGGGGGGGGGGGATTTATGCTAGTAGGGATGATCTGGGGGTATTTGTCCTAGGAGGAGGACGTTTTTTGGACTGGGGGGAGAGGATCTGTGCTCAGAGGTTAAATTTGAGGGGCAGAGGATTTGTGCTAGATGGGGCAAGTTTTTTTTTGGGGGGGGGGGAATTTGTGTTGGGGGCATATGGGGAGAGAGAGGATTTAATCTGGGTGGATTTGTACTGGGAGGAAGGGGAGATTCATGCATAAGGGGGAGCATGCAGTTTAGTTTGTTGCTGACACATAATCAACATCTTCGGGGGAAGAGGGGAGGCACAGTTTGGCATGTTGCTCTAGATGACCTTGTCCCGGCACTGCCAGATACAAGGGGAGAGCACTGTCATAGATGACAATTGTCCCGGATTTGCTGGGATAGTCCCGCATGTTGGTCTTCTGTCCCACTGATGCTGATGCCGTGTACTGAGTAATGTCCCAGGATCTCAGGATCAATGTAATTTGATATACTGCACACGCGCAGTAACTGAAAAGGCATACATTGCGGGGATCAAAAATGCAAGTGGCTGGTCCCCAAATATTTAGAGGCACGGTCTGGGTGAGACCAATCCACAAAGCAGACATGAAGGGTGGTCCCCGCAAATTTGGAACATGTTTTGCCTAGACTTTGCCTAGATTTATGCTAGTAGGGATGATTGGGGGGTATTTGTGCTAGGAGGGGGGAGTTGTTTGGAGTGGGGGAAGAGTCTGTGCTCAGAGGTGAAATTTGAGGGGCAGTTTCCATTTTTTGCTGACACATAACCAACTTATTCGAGGAGCGAGCACAGTTTGGCATGTTCACCCTGGGCTCTAGATGACCTTGTCCCGGCACTGCCAGATACAAGGGGAGAGCACTGTCATAGATGACAATTGTCCCGGATTTTCCGGGATAGTCCCGCATCTTGGTATTCTGTCCCACTGATACTGAGTAATGTCCCTGGAATCTCAGTATCAGTCTAATTTGATATACAGCACATGCTCAGTAACTCAAAAGGCATACATTGCAGGGGGTCAGAAATGCAAGTGGGTGGTCCCCAAATATTTAGAGGCACGGTCTGGGTGAGACCAATCCACAAAGCAGACATGAAGGGTGGTCCCCGCAAATTTGGAACATGATTTGCTTAGACAGTCCTACCCCTTGACCTTCTGTCCTGCCAATGTTGTGTCCCGGACCATGCCCCAGGATCTCATCATCCTATGACCGCAACATCAACATCAATGTGGTGATTGGAGAAGCAAGTGGGTTGTCCTCGTATATTTAGAGGTGGGTCTGTGTGGGACCAACCTGTAAAGTGGATGTGAAGAGTGGTCCCTACAAATTTCGGGGCAGGGTCTGGGAAGAACCAATCCATAAAGTGGGTGTAATTTCGATCTGCCTACCCGGTAAATGGATGAAATGTGGAATGTGAGTGGGGTTAGCAGTGTCCCAAATGAGGGAACCCTATCCAACATGCGCACACATACTGGGGCCAGTTTGAACAGGAGCCAATTAATCTTCAAGATTGCCTTCGAAGAGTGGGCAGGGCCGTTTTTTCCACTGGGCACGCTGGGCAGTTGCCCGGGGGCCCCACTTGCCTGGAGGGCCCCATCCAGGGCCCATCCTCAGTGCTGCAATCTGCTGCTTAAGTTGACTGACTGCACTGGTTGCTCACTTGCTAGAATCGCCGACAGCCTGCACTGCAATTGTGCCCATCAAAACTGCCACTATGCCCATCAAACACAGCCACTGTGCCCATCAAAGCTGCCACTGTGCCCATCAAACGCAGCCACTGTGCCCATCACTGTGCCCATCAAACGCAGCCACTGTGCCCATCAAACGCAGCCACTGTGCCCATCAAAGCTGCCACTGTGCCCATCAAACACAGCCACTGTGCCCATCAAAGCTGCCACTGTGCCCATTAAAGCTGCCACTGTGCCCATCAAACACTGCCACTGTGCCCATCGAACCTGCCACTATGCCCATCAAACTTGGGTTATATTGTCCAAACGTTGTGTTAATGTTTAAACACTGATTTTGTTGGAAGTACCAATATAGCCTTATTGATAATTTGCATTTTTATTCTCGTGCGTGATCGTGTAGACAGGGCCCCAGTGCACTGTATTGCCCGGGGGCCTATAATACTCTTAATATGGCCCTGAGTGTGGGGGGGGGGGGGGGGGGGGGGGGGGGGGGGGCCCAAGCAAGGACAGGGCGAGCATGCAAACTCCATGCAGATAGTATCCAATGTGGTTTTGGGTTTCCTCATTTTTACTGTCAAGATTAAAAAAGTTAAAAGATTAAAAACTGGACTCTCAACCATACATGCTAATGCTTTCTTCACTCTACCAAACTTACTGCTGTCAATCCAGGGGCATCCAATGTAGCGCAGCGTCTCAACTAAAATATCAACAGATCTAGATACCTAGCAAAATCCCAAACCCAACATTCATGGGTGAGACAGCAGCTGAGGAGGACAGACAGACAGACATGGAGGGAGACAGAGACTACTAATGAGACGGGACACTGCAGCCTTTCCAACAAGCTCTTATAATAGGGAGAATTATCAGCTAAATGAAAAAAACAAGAAAGGGCGCTCTGCATATCACACACACTCCTTCAGACAGAGGAATTTCAATTAATTGAAACGACAACGAAAAATTAAAACGGCTCAATAATAATTTCATGTTTCCAAATAAAAGCTGAAAGGGATAATGAAAAACTGTCAGTGCAGGAGAGGAGGAGAGGAGAGAGAGAGAGGAGAGGAGAGCAAGAGAGCGAAAGAGAGTGAGAAAGAGAGAGAGAAAGGAGAGAGAGTGAGAAAAAGAGAGAGAAAGGAGAGAGAGTGAGAAAGAGTGTGAGTGAGAGAGAGAGAGAGACAGAGGAAAGGAGGGAGGGAGAGAAAGAAGAAAGCGAGAGAGAAGAGGAGAGAGGGAGAGAGAGAGAGAGAGAGCGAGAGAGAGGAGAGAGAGAGAGAGAGAGAAAAGAGAGACAGAGGAAAGGCGTGAGGGAGAGAGCGAGAAAGAGAGAGAAAGAGAGAAAAAGAGAGAGAGCGAGAAAGGAGGAGAGAGAGAGAAAGAGAAAGAATAGATAGAGGAGAGGAGAGAGGGGAGGGAGGGAGAGAAAGTCAGAGGAGAGGGAGAGAGAGAGGGGAGAGGAGAGAGACAGAGGAAAGGAGTGAGGGAGAGAGCGAGAGAGAATCAAAGAAGAGAGAGAGAAGAAGAGAGAGAGAAGAGGAGAGGAGTAAGGGAGCTAGAGAGAAAGACAGGAGAGAGAGAGAAGTAAAATAATGAGGAAGAAAGAAAGGAAAGAAAGAAAAAAGAAAGAAAGAAAGAAGGAAAGAAAGAAAGAAGGAAGGAAATAAAGAAAGAATAAAGAAAGAAAGAAGGATTACAAATGTCTTTTTGAAACATACTGTGCAGTGCTGCCTTTTATGACAATTGCAATGCTATTATTCAATGCACACCTGCTGAAATTTCAGATCAGTCTCAGAGAAAGAAAGAATGAATGAAAGAAAGAGAGAAAACAGGGAGACAGAGAAAAAATAAAGCGAGAGAAAAAAAGTAAAGGAAAGAAAGAAAGAAAGAAAGAAAGAAAGAAAGAGAAGATTCAAGACAGAGAAACAGAGAGGAAATACAGTGAGAGAAAAAAAGAAACGCGAAGGAAGGAAATAAAGAAAGAAAGAAAGAAAGAAAGAAGATAATACAAAACAGGGAGACAGAGAGAAAATAAAAGAAAGAAAAAAAGAAAAGTAAAGGAGAGAAGGAAAGAAAAAATAAAAAGGTACAATAAAAAGGAAAAGTAAAGGAGAGAAGAAAAAAGGAAAAGGGAAAGAAAGACAGAGAAAAATAAAGAAAGAAAAAAAAAAAAAGGAAAAGAAAGAAAGAAAGAAAAAAGACAGGGAGACAGAGAGAAAATAAAGTGAGAGAAAAAAAAAGTAAAGGAAAAAAAAAAGGAGGGGGAGTAGAAAAAAATGAAGGAAAAGGGAAAGAGAGAAAGAAGAGAATAAAGAAAGAATAAGGAAAGAAAGATAAAAAAATGAAAGAAAGAAAGAAAGATTGCAAATGTCTTTTGGAAACATACTATACAGAGCTGCCTTTTATGATATTACAATGCTATTATTCCCTGCACACCTGCTGAAATTTCAGATAAGTCTCAGAGGTAGGAAGGAAGGAAGGAAGGAAGGAAGAAAGGAAGGAAGGAAGGAAGGGAGAATGGTGAAGGGGAGTTTAAGAAAGGATAAAAGGAAGCAGAAGAAAGAGAATGAAAGGAGCAAAATAGAAGGGCAAAGGAAAAGAAGAGAAGAAAAGAAAACAGAAAGGGGAGGAGAGGATAGGAAGGAAGAAAATGTGGAGGTAGAAAAGCTGGAACATAAAAAGGAAGACGGGAAAGGAGAAAGAGAAAGGAAGGGAAAAAAAGAATGAAGAAGTTAGAGACAGGAAAGAAAGAAAGAAAGAACGGTGGAGGGCTATAAGATGGAACATAAGAAGAAAAGGCACAGACAGAAATAGGTAAAAATAAAAAAGATACAACAATCGTTGAACAGATTTCTCATGGCTTCCTGTCCTGACAGGAAGTAAGGGCAAATTTCCAAAACAGGGACACATATACCATTCAACACCTGACAGAGCCTGTAACCCTTCACAGCTTTCACAGCTGAAGGTTGTAACCCCCCATAATAGCATAGTATACAATAGGGAGTAATTCTCTACAATAAATGAATGTGATTTACTGCACTTCTTACCTCACCACTGCACTCTCACATGTGAAAGCTTCTAGGAGATTTCAGTGATTGGGATTGGATCTAATTTAATTTACCTGTAATAATAGCAAAGGCAGCAGGGGGTTCTGAGAGATCACGGCTCGTAGGTTTGTCATACTGGAACACAAGTGCCAATGTGACGGAGTGCGGTCAGTAGATGGCAGAAAAGGATTACGAACTTGTCTCTGGCGACCTCACTAGACTCCGAGGACACCGAACTTTAACATGCTTTCTGCATTAACACTTTCCTTCTAGATGGTGATTTCTTAGCAATGTTCCAGGCATAGCAGAGTACCGTATTCATATTATATACATCATAGGGCCAAAGGTTTCTTGGCAAAGTATGTGAACCCACCAGCCCCCAGTGACTGATTTCAGGTGTTTCTATTAAAAGGCTCAGTTAATTCTACAGCATACAAAGACATTTTAGACAAATGTGCTCTTCCAACCTTGTAGTAACAGTTTGGGAAGGCCCTTCTTTGTCCTGGCAAGACTGTGTCCCTGTATACAAAGCCAGGCCTGGTTTGATGAGTTTGGTGTGGAGGAAATTGAGTGTCCTTCACAAAGCCCTGACCTCAACCCTACTGAACACTTCTCAGAAAAATTGGAATGCCGACTATGAGCCAGGTCTTCTCATCTAACATCAGTACCTGACCTCAAAAATTCTCTTTTGGCTGAATGGGCACAAATTTCCACACCCTCCAAAATCTTGTGGAAACCCTTTGGTTTGGAGGATCTTGGGTGACCTGCACAGAAACCTAACCTTAAACCTACTGAACACCCTTGGATTGATTTGGAACACCAATTGCAAGTTCTACATCAGGTCTTGACCTTTACAAATGGGCAAAATTCCAGCCGGGATTTTTTTGTCCCACATCAGGTCTTGATCTCACTAATGGGGGAAATTCCCACGAACACCCTCTAAAATCTTGTGGAAAGCCTTCCCAGAAGGGTGGGAGATGTTATAGCCAAAAGAGGAGGAGAAGGGGCAATTCCATGTTATTACTAGGGTGGTGTGGGATGAGAAGTCCAACAAGCTAATATCAGTCTGATGGTCATTTGAGGGAAATTGAGTGGCCTTCAGAGAGCGCTGAACTCAACCCCTCTGGAACACTTTTGGGTTGAATTGGAATGCCGACTGTGAGCCAGGTTTTCTCATTTAACATCAGCACCTGACCTCAAAACTTTCTTTTACCTGTATAGGCACAAATTCCCACAAAGACCCTCCAAAATCCTATGAAAAGTCTTTGCTGAGGAGAACCTTGGATGACCTGCACAGAACCTTGCCAATTAAACCTACTATACACCTTTGTGATGAGTAGTTAGTACACAGCTTGTGAGCCGGGACTTCTTGTCCACAACATCAGGTCTTGACCTCACAAATGGGCAAAATTCCCAGACACCCTCTAAAATCTTGTGGAAAACCTTTGCAGATGAGTGGAAGGTGTTAAAGCCAAGAAGAGGAGTGGGGCAATTCCATAATAATACTTGGGTGTTGTGGGATGAGAAGTCCTACAAGCTGTTGTGGGATGATGGCCAGGTATGCACAAACTTGTATATATATATAACCTTACTCACAATGCAAACATGCTAGGTGAACTTGGCCTTTAAAACCAATGAACACATCAATAAGAAAAAATGTGTGTTCCAGAAGACGAGGGACTTCATTTATGAAGGAGTGGATTGGTAGGTTTGGTACAAACATAGGCATAGTCTAGCAGAGTCTTGGTAGGGTAGTGCAGGGCCTAAATGCTAATTTCACCTTTCCCAAAAAATGGCTTATGCCCAAGGCAGGGTATTGGAATTGCTATGACCCACGGTTTGTTTAGTGTGCCGCTCAGCTCTGGGATTTTCTGGCCACTCTTCTGAAGGAAATTATTTTAGTTACGATAGTAAAATTAAGGAACATTTTACAAACCTGCATAGTTTTGTATTATCTACTGGGGCTGTTGTGTTACACTATCTGATTTATTATCCTTCTGTGTCTTTAAGCTCTGTTCCCTTCTGTCTAACTGAACTCTCTCTCCCACCGTAGTTCTGTATATTCCCCTCCCCTTCCTCTCTCTTGTTCATTGCTCAGTATACCCTCGTTGTTGTAACATCTTTACATGTGGCTTACAACACCAACGTTTTTCTACCTATGAATATCCATCATTAAATGGAACATTCAAAAGGATTCATCGTCTGTCTCTTATTACAGTGAGTTATTCATTGAGTTAAGCGGTCTAAATTGATGTAAGGGATAAATAGAACACCAGGTCATGTAAGCCCTATATGAAGCTGGAGATAAAGTTTATGGCTTTGTAGTTGAGTCAGAACAGGGGCTCCTTGACTGCATAGTAGGGTGCCCACGTGTCCCACATTGCCCGGGATTGTCCCTTAATTCAGATTTTTGTCCCGTGTCCTGGGCACCTTCATTCCGGGACAATACAGTGTCCCGGAATGAGAAAAAAAACACACCGCCAGTCCGCCACCCTGATAATCATTTGCCAAACTGGTTGCACGTGGGCAGTGGGCACCCTACGGCTGAGCAGCGCGCCTCCGAATCCACCTGATGAAAGAAGGTAAAGAAAGGTAAGGGGCAGGGCTACCCGGCGACGTCACATTGTGGCATCGCCTCCTTGTGACATCGCCGACCAGTGCATGCTGGGGGGGAGGGGGTGTCCCTGAATGGCAGTTTGTAAATGTGGTTACCCTACTGCATAGGCTATATTTTTTTTTATAAAGGTGGACTTTAAAGCCAAATTCAAGAAAAATTCATTTTCTCCAGTTTTGCATAGAATGGGGAAGAGAACGATGCCTTCATTTTTAAACCTTCCTAACTCTACTTATAACGTATTTCTGTTTGTGTCCCTGCTGAAGAGATAGCCCATCACTTCCTGTCCTGACAGGAAGTTGGGGTAAATCATCCGAATAGGAATAAAGACAGCAAAACAAATCTCATAGGCTCTAATCCTTTCCCATGCTTTCCAGAGTAAATGATAAATTTATTGCTGAAGTTTCAATTTCACTTTCAAACTATTTTCGCCGGTGCATTCTTATTTTCTCCATTATGTTTTATTATCTGCCTTTGTAGTGTCCTTCTGGAACTAGTCACATTAGACACTTTGGACAATTTACAACCAATGCTACCTAAGAAATATGTTTTTTGTGGTTTTTGTCTATGCACAGTCAGGTAATATATAGAGGCATCTCAATTTTATATTTTATTGGTTACGTTCACTCTTCCACCATAGACTAGCTCTAAGTCAGGAAAAAAATCAGAGCCCAGCAAACAACACAAACTTTCCCATGCTGTCCAACAGACTAATACATGAATGGACACCAACATATTTTCTGGTTGCAAACTGCTTTCTATTGCAGGGACAGGAGATTATCTATAATGGGTAGGGGAAGGGTTCCTCTGACCAACCCTCCCCTCTGTATCGGTTAAAAGATAAATTGCCTAAATGTCCCAAATCCTCACAACAATCCTTGGCTGGTGACAAGTTGGGTCCTAAGTCTTTTCTTTAATAGAATGCAGAGTGGAAAGGTCCTTCTTCTGATTCTCAAGTGTCACACCTACCCCTAGCGTAGGTGGTCAGGCACTATAGCTGGCTCTGTGTTCTCCACCTATAGCAGCCCATTTTCCCATAAGGCAAGCAGGCCTACCGGTACTCAGTTGCCTCCGGGTCTTATACACAATGTTATAGTGCCTGGCCACCACGCCTAGACAGGTGTGAGCTAAGCACAGCAAACACGTGTTTGCAGTTGGCGGACAGGCAGAGTGGTCTAAAGGAGGTCCGGGTTCAGGGCAGGCAACGTTCAGAGAGTATTCAGGGGCAAATTCCTGGTCAAAAGGCAGGTAGGGTTCAGAGAGTAGTTCAAATCCAATTCAAGGTCAATAACAAGGAAATCCAAACTAGCTGTCAGGGTGAGGATCAGACGAAGATACAGGTCAAGGCACAGGAACAAGGCAGGTAAACAGGGAGCTTGAAGCATGTGTTGCAAACACTATCACAAGTATGACACCAAGGGCTTAGCAGGTTTAAAGCGGACCTTCAGTCATTTTTTATCTTTCCATGTACTAAATCCTCTGCCCTTGTTGTTTTAACTTTGGATAGTAAAACATTTTTTTCTGCCAGTAAATCCCTTATACAGCCCACTTCCTGTTTTTTGTTTGGTCATTGGCCTAGGCTTATGACACCACGCACAGCTCTCTCTCTCTCACTCTCATGAGAGTTTGCCAGGAAGGGAGGGGGAATGAGTCATAAGAGTGCCAATGAGACCTGCCAAGCTTGAGGTGTGCCTCTGTGTAAATCCAGGAAGTGAACAGGCAGCAGCTTCAGCTGCCCACAGTTAAAATGGCTGCAGCCAGACTCAGTGGAGGGAGATTTCTGCAGCATATTTGGCAAGTACAGAATCACAGTATATATAAAATAATATGCAAAGTGGTTGGAGGGAATGCTTCAGAATGGCAAAGATGTTTTTATTACAAATTATGTGAGCAGACTGCAGTTCTTCTTTAAAACAGCTTTGGACTCCACCCAAAGGCTGTGTCTACACGAATCACCCTGCAGGTGGACAGTCAGACAGGGAGAGGGCAGCTCAGCCAAATCCAAGATGCTGGAATGAGACCAACAACCATACCTCCCAACATTCTGAGATGGGAATGAGGGACACCTACTAGCAAATGTATGTAGGCATAGGACACGCCCCCTGCCACACCCCCTTAAAAGAGAAATAACAAAAAAAAAGGTTAATTAAATCCACAAGGGCTTTTTTTATCACTACTATTCCTTTATATTGGCTTTTAAAATTTACAAATGCAGCAATTTAGAATATGGATGAAAGGTTTAGCGCTGGGAAACACTTTTTGAAAGATAAAAAGTGCATATTATATACAGCTTTATAGATCAGACCAAAATGAGGGACAGATTAGGGGGAAAGAGGGACAAAGGAACATTGCTCGAAATCAGGGACAGTCCCTCGAAATCAGGGACAGTTGGGAGCTATGCAACAACTGCCATGGAACAGAAGCGCCACACGCTTCAGACACCAAGTTGCTGCTTGGTGAAGAGGACCCAATGGGTCCATAAGCGTGCTCCTCACAAGGTCCTGAAGACTCCAGGGGTGGCATGGTGAGGTCGGTGATGGTATTCATTCCTGGAAGGGTTGCCACGGAGGGTCACGTGACAGTAGATAAAGTTAAAATGGGCTCAGGCTACCGATTTTGCCAGGGCTTAAAAAAATAAGGCCCCTTTAACACTGGGGCGGAAGCCGTGGTGACGGTAAAGCAGCGCTATATTTAGCGCTGCTTTACCGTCGTTTTAGCCGCGGTATTCAGCCGCTAGCGGTGCGGTTTTACCCCCCGCGAGCGACCCGAAAAAGGGTTAAAATCCCCCGCAGATTTGCGGTATTGCCGCGGTATTACCGCGGTGTCCCATTCAAATCAATGGGAAGGAGCGGTATAGGATCGGTGAATACACCGCTCCTTTACCGCTCCAAAGATGCTGCAGGCTGCTAGCGCACCGCTCCAGTGTGAAAGCCCGCCGGCTTTCACACTGGAGTGAATGGGGCCGGATTTTTTCAGGCGGTGTACAGGCGCTATTTTTAGCGCTGTACCGCCTGAAAAACGCCCCAGTGTGAAAGGGGCCTTAGAGCGATGACAATTTGGAGTCTCATCCTTCCTAAACAAGTCAGCGGTGGCTTTACCGTATTTCTGTCCTGACAGGCTCCCAATAATTGGCTGTATTTAGTGATTTCAACATCTCCTTCGTTTAAAACATTATCCTGCCTTTAAATTAGCACTAGAGCTCTTCTATATTACCGGCACAGGGATCCTCAAGGGAGGCCGGAAACCATTTGTGATATATTTCAATGTATTAGACACCGTGGGTACGCAACAGGAAGGGGACATGTACAGCTATACGGCCATTAATCTTCCATTAATTGTGAACGTAAGCATGATATACCTATACATCCATAATCTATCTCATCCTATCCCTTCGCTACGGGACGCGGCTGTGATGGATAGACGCCGTCGGAACTGTAACCGATACATTTTGACGAGGGATGCAAGATCACTTCATAAGCAGTTTTGCTGGGATGTATAGAAAGCCCTCGCTCAGCACGTCATGCCCTGAGATGTATAGGATTGTATTCATTATCCGCAGAACACTGGAAATAGCAGAAAAGATTAGATTTTATTACAATTTCGCTTTTTTTATGAGCAGTTAATTACTTGGCAGGCAAGATTAAAATGATTTGCTCCCTGCGCTGTCGTGATATTTTGATTTTAGAGCTGCTCAAAAGGATGCTGAGCTTCTGCATTTCTTCGCTTAAAGGGAAACTAAAGTTTTCCAACTGCTTGTCTGAAAGTCCCCCAACCTCCATCAACAGCTCTTGGTACCATGAAGAGATAGAAGACTATGCTTGTCTGTGAGTCCTCCAACCTCCATCAACAGCTCTTGGTACCATGAAGAGATAAAAGACTATGCTTGTCTGTGAGTCCTCCAACCTCCATCAACAGCTCTTGGTACCATGAAGAGATAGAAGACTAGTCACCTTTTGCTAATCTTTATGTTAGCCCCCTGCTCCAGGCAAGGGTTGAGGTGCTAGCTCCTAGTTTGATGTATGGTGGTGTTTGGGATGGCTGAAGTCAACTGGCCTTGCAAGGATCTTTTAGAAACCGCCAGGGCTCCTTCACAGGTTTTTCATGCACCAATGTGATTGGACATATTTCCCACTGGTTATCAACGTAGAGGCGGCACATCTACACTGACTATAAATAAAAGGGTGGACTTCTCCATTAACCAGGGGCCACCCAATGGCACAATTCTCCATTGACCACTAATGTCAAGGAGCCTTTCTCCACTGATCACCAATGTAAGAGGGTCCTTAACCACTTTCAGACCGGACCAATTTGCAGCCAAAGGACCAGGCCCCTTTTTGCGATTCGGCACTGCGTCGCTTTAACTGACAATTGCGCGGTCGTGCGACGTGGCTCCCAAACAAAATTGACGTCCTTTTTTTCCCACAAATAGAGCTTTCTTTTGGTGGTATATGATCGCCCCTGCGCTTTTTATTTTTTGCGCTATAAACAAAAATAGAGCAACAATTTTTAAAAAAAAAACGCATTCTTTTTTATTTTTTGCTATAATAAATATCCCCCAAAAATATATAAAAAAATTTTTTTTTCCTCAGTTTAGGCCGATACGTATTCTTCTACATATTTTTGGTAAAAAAAAATTGCAATAAGCGATTATTGATTGGTTTGCGCAGAAGTTATAGCGTTTACAAGATAGGGGATAGTTTTATAGCATTTTTATTAATATTTTTTTTTTTTATTAGTAATGGCGGCGATCAGCGATTTTTATTGTGACTGCGACATTATGGCGGACACATCGGACATTTTTGACACATTTTTGGGACCATTGTCATTTATACAGCAATCAATGCTATTTAAATGCATTGATTCCTGTATAAATGACACTGGCAGTGAAGGGGTTAACCACTAGGGGGCAGTGTAGGGGTTAAGTATGCCTAGGGGTGTGTTTCTTACTGTGGGGGGGCGTGGCTGTCAGCTAGTGAATGCTGATCTCTGCTCCAATCACAGGGAGCAGAGATCGGCATCACTAGTTGCTAGGCAGAACGGGGAGATGCTGTGTATTTCCGCATCTCCCCGTTCAGCCTTCCCGTGAGACCTTCCCGACCGGCCCGATGGCATGGACGGCATTAAGGAGGGACTTATATATACGCCCTCCTGCCTGTCCGTGCCATTCTGCTGGCATATATCATCGTGCGCCGGTCGGGAACCGGTTAAAGTGGAAGTAAACCCCCCCTATTGTTTTCAGCCAAGGAAGCTGCCATCTTAGCCTCTGTTTCATCTACAACTGCCATGATGCTACACATGTGATCAGTTATGACACCAGCCATTGAATGGCTTGACAGTTTGGTTGAGAGCGCAACCAATGGGAGTATTACATTTCTGGCATGAACCAATGGGAGTGTTACATTTCTGGCACGTGCCTTAAATGAATCAGTTTTATGGATGGGTTTACTTCCGCTTTAACGAATGACATCAATGTAAGGGAACACTTCTCCCAAATACCACCAACGTACAGGGGCATTACACAGAGCACCATTGTAAAAGGGTACTTCTCTAATGATTTCAATAAAACTGAGCCCTTTTCCAACTAACCACAAATTTAAGCAGTACTACACAAACCACCATTGTAAAGTGGTACTACTCTATTAACTGCAATAAAAGGGAGCCATTCACCCGCTAACCACAAACTTAAGGAGTATTACACAGACCACCATTCTAAAAGGGACATTTCTTCACTGACCAAACAATGTAAAGGAGCATGTCTCCCACTGACTGCCAATGTATGGGGGCTTTCTATGAGAGAAACAGCTGGGTGCTCAAAGCCATCTGCTAGGATCTGATGAGCTGCTGGAAGAATCCGGGTGCCTGCCTGGTCCGCAGCCAGAAAAATCCAATTGAAACAGAGAAAAATGGCGGCACATCCGGAAATCAAAAAAGTTTATTGAAAGTCCATAAAATCAAGAGAACGTGACATACATCAATTCAATAAGGCGCTCAGTGGACACGTTTCACACAAACGTGCTTAGTCATCACATATGGGGACCTTCTCATTGAGTACCAACGAAAAGGAAAATGCCCCTAACATTGGAGGCCAGTAGAAAGAATGCAATCCTTACAGTGGTGCTCAAAATTCCACCCTTACAAACAGCTAAAAAGATGATTGGATAATGCTGTTTGTTTTGCCAAGTATTGTTGGCCCAGGAACTATGCAGGCACCATCAGATGGAAGGTCAATCAGTCAAAGCTCAAGAAATCTTAGAAACGGGGGAACACTTGGGAAAAGAAAGAGATGCTGCACACCCCGAGTAATATCGAAAAAGGGGAAGTTGTCCCCCAAAAGGGGTTTTCTAGGCAGCAAGGCGGTAGGGGAAGGATAACAACGGGTTAAAATTAAATAAACTTTATTGAGACATGGTTTCAAAAAGTGACAGTTGCAGTAAAAATATTAGCTGTGGTACAGGAGATATGGAAATGCAACAGCGCATAGGAAACGAAACACAATGGTACAAAATGTTCAAGCGCTTGGGTGAAAAACGGACGCGTTTCGACCCCATCGGGTCTTCTTCAGAGGATATATTTGCGCTGTAAGGAAATTTACATGTATGGAAATACATCAGTATAACCGCACATAAACAAATGTATATAATGAATATAATAATGATAAACACTTTATGACATAGTTACCAATCACATGTGTATAGCCGTTTCTCATGAGCCTGAGATCCTCTAAAGCCCCATACACACGGTCGGATTTCCCCATGGATTCTGTCCTATCGGACAATGTTGTCGTAAAATCCGACCGTGTGTAGGCACCATCGGACAGTGTACGTCGGATTGTCCGACGGACAAAGTCCTATCTCCTGCTGGATAGATTTTTCGACAACAAAGTCCGATCACACCAAATCCGATCGTGTGTATCGAATTCCGACGGACAAAGTGCTATGCATGCTCAGATCACATTACAAGACCAAAGCTATTGGCTACTAGCCTCTACGTAGTCCCGTCGTAGGCAACAAACGTCACCACGTTCAGAATGATCGGATTTTCCGACAACTTTGTCCGACCGTGTGTACGCAACACCAACATCGGACAAAGTACGACGGACATGATCCGACGGACCTGGTCCTCGGATAATCCGAGCGTGTGTATGGGGCTTAAGACTTCCACTGCCCGGTCCCGGCAGGGTCCCCGGCTAGCTGACACACCACCGGAGAGAGCCGAGCACAACTGCGAGACTTACGGGGAGTTACATAAGTGGAAAAATTCCCTAAGGTCATTGAAGGGTGTGAGGAACTGTCACTTTTTGAAACCATGTCTCAATAAAGTTTATTTAATTTTAACCCGTTGTTATCCTTCCCCTACCGCCCTGCTAGCTCAAGAAACCTTTAGCAACCACTGGGGGAACCCTAGGGTTCCACAGAACCCTGGTTAGGAATGGCTGCCCTAGAGTCACAGAGACCCCTGCCTCCTATATCTCCTCCCTACTTACCATTTCAGTCATAGACCCTGCCTCCATATCAAAAGGGGCAGAAAGAGGACAGAGCCATTGCCTGACTGATAAGGGCTCAGGACATTACAGCCTGGCTGGTTCGAAATCTGCGACGATGCTGAATGAGGCATTTGGTTATGATTACCCTCATGCACTAAATACTTGACATATTTAAAACAGCGAAAAAAGTTATAGAGCTGCCATTATCCTTTAAGTCTTCCGCTAATAAGAATACAGTGCGCAACGGAAGAGTGAAATCCATAACGTAGAGCAACCCCTAAAAGTTTAACAGATGGTTTCATTAAGGATTCCTTTGAACATTTGATTGTTCTGAATAAACATTAATAATGATAACTTTCCTCTGATTATCGTTGTTCCATGAGAACATCGCCAGATGCTTTATGGGGAAGCGGCGCGCATCAGCCATCGAAGACTCGCTTGATTTCAGTTGATAAATTTTGCAACAGACCTCCAAAGTTGAATAAAAGTGAGACTCCAGTTTTGTTGGGGGGGGGGAGTTATACCCTCCGGGTGAATTTATATACATGGAGCTTAGCAAACTATCGCAGATCCTTCCTGTTAGGAGCAGCAGCTGCTAAATAAAAGTGACTGTACAGTGGAAGGGTCGGCCTTTTGTGATCATGTGACCTTCCAGAAGAAACGCATTTAGCAGCCTCTGTTTAGCTTTTAATATTTTTAAATTCTTGTAAACCTCTCTTATTTGCTTCCTTTTTTGTCTGTTAAATATATCACTGAAGATGTCTTGTTTAATATGTTGGGTAAGTGCAAAAAAAAGAACCTGTTGATCCTGCCAAAAATCTTGTCAACTGATAATTTCCTTTGCTTTCTGCTTGTGCTGTATTCTTATTACCGTATTTATCGGCGTATAACACGCACCCCAAGTTTAGGAGGGAATTTTAAGGAAAAAAAGTTTTAGGAGAGAAGTTTAGGGAAAAAAAAACCTTACATTTAAGCGTCATTTGCAGCCTTGCCCAGCGTCATTTGCAGCCTTGCCCAGCGTCATTTGCAGCTTGCCCAGCGTCATTTGCAGCTTGCCCAGCGTCATTTGCAGCTTGCCCAGCGTCATTTGCAGCTTGCCCAGCGTCATTTGTAGCTTGCCCAGCGTCATTTGCAGCTTGCCCAGTGTCATTTGTAGCTTGCCCAGCGTCATTTGTAGCTTGCCCAGCGTCATTTGCAGCCTTGCCGACGTTTAAATTTCCCGCCGCCGAGACAGACCGCGCATGCGCCGCCGAAAAAGACCGAACCGCGGCCGAAAAAGGCTGAAGCGTGGCCGAAAAAGACCGAGCCGACTGTTCGGCTCCGCTCGGAGTCCCGCCTCCCTGCTGTTTCAGGAGCGAGCGCAGGGAGGCGGGACTACGAGCGGAGCTGAACAGTCGGCTCGGTTTTTTTCGGCCGCGCTTCTGCCTTTTTCGGCCGCGGTTCGGTCTTTTTCGGCGGCGGTCGCTATTTTTCGGCACCGCAACCAATTTTTGAAATTTTTTTGGGGGGTATCGGCGTATAACACGCACCCACGACTTTCCCCCTATTTTAAGGGGGAAAAAGTGCGTGTTATACGCCGATAAATACGGTACTTGCATTGTTCTGAGGACTACAGAAGCCCATCCATCCATATTGTGTCTCGCTGCAAGATTATATCCGGCCTCTCTCATGGGTCTTCAGGCTCCCAGCCGTGCTGTACACTTGTAAGGAAAAGGTGGACTCTGATGGGGATATTGTCTAAATACAAGAGGCACAGTGCCTTGAAAATATATCCATACCCCTTTTTATTGGATCTTTATGTGATAAACCAACACAAAGTGGCACATAATTGTGATGTTAAAGAAAAATGATAAATTGTTTTGAATTTTTTTTTACAAATAAATATGTGAAAAGTGTGGGGGGGGCATTTGTATGGCGCCCCCCTGAGTAAATACTTTGTAGAACCGCCTTTCACTGCAATTACAGCTGCAAGTCTTTTTGGGGGTGTCTCTACCAGCTTTGCACATCTAGAGAGGGACATTTTTGCCCATTCTTCTTTGCAAAATAGCTCAAGCTCTGTCAGATTGGATGGAGAGCGTCTGTGAACAGCGGTTTTCAAGTCTTGCCACAGATTCTCAATGTGATTTAGGTCTGAACTTTGACTGGGCCGTTCTAACACATGAATATGCTTTGATCTAAACCATTTCATTGTAGCTCTGGCTGTATGTTTCGGGTCGTTGTCCTGCTGGAAGGTGAACCTCCTCCCCAGTCTCAAGTCTTTTACAGACTCTAACAGGTTTTCTTCTAATATTGCCCTGTATTTGGCTCCATCCATCTTCCCATCAACTCTGACCAGCTTCCCTGTCCCTGCTGAAGAAAAGCATCTCCACAACATGATGCTGCCACCACCATGTCTCACAGTGGGGATGGTGTGTTCAGGGTGATGTGCAGTGTTAGTTTTCCACCACACATAGCGTTTTGCTTTGAGGCCAAAAAGTTATATTTGGTCTCATCTGACCAGAGCACCTTCTTCTACATGTTTGCTGTGTCCCCCACATGGCTTCTAGCAAACTGCAAACAGGACTTCTTATGGACTTCCAATGTCTTTCTTCTTGTCACTCTTCCATAAAGGCCAGATTTGTGGAGTGCACAACTAATGCCCTGTACATATGATAGGATTTTCCGACAACCAAATCCATGTTTTTTTTCCGACGGATGTTGGCTCAAACTTGTCTTGCATACACGGTCACACAAAGTTGGTCGGAAATTCCGAACGCCAAGAACGCGGTGACGTACAATGCGTACGACGAGCCGAGAAAAATTAAGTTCAATAGCCAGTGGGGCTCTTCTGCTTGATTCCGAGCATGCGTGGAACTTTGTGCGTCGGAATTGTGTACACACAATCAGAATTTCCAACAACGGATTTTGTTGTCGGAAAATTTGAGATCCAGATCTCAAATTTTGTGTGACGGAAATTCCTATGGAAAATGTGTGATGGAGCCTACACACGGTCCGAATTTCTGACAACAAGGTCCCATAGGAAAATCTGACCGTGTGTACGGGGCATAATTGTTGTCCTGTGGACAACATACACAGCATACACACGGTCGGACTTTCCGCCAACAAGCTCACATCCAACATTTGGTGTTGGAAAATCCGATCATGTGTACGGGGCATAAGAATCAAGAACATCACTATTTCCTAGAGAAGTGGTAGGTCGTAATGGCTGTAGCCACCCTGCCCACCACCATCCCTACAGATCCTCCTGCATTTTAAACCTGGCAGCCATTTTGTACTCTAAGCATCAAGAAGTTCACTAGTTCCCAGAAATTTGATATGCCATGTTCTAATGGGTGTAGCCTTCGCCTACAGAGCTCCCTGCATTCTAAACCTGGAAATCATTTTGTAGATATAGATACTTCCCAAAGAGTTGGTAGGTCACGTTCCAAAGGATGTAGCCCCCCTTCTGCACCTGCAGAGCTTCCTTCATTTCTAAACCTGGCAGCCGATTTGTACTCTAAGCATCAATAATATCACTAGCTCCCAGGGAATTTGTAGGTCGTAATCTAATAGCTGTAGCCCCTCTACTATAAGCACCGATAATATCACTAGTTCCAAGAGAATTGGTAGGCCACGTGCTAATGGGTGTTGCCCCCCCCTGCAGAGCCTCCTGCATTTTAAACCTGGCAGACATTTTTTACTCTAATGCCCCGTACACACGGTCGGAAAATCCGACCACAAAATCCATCTGATTTTTTCCGACGGATTTTGTCCGACACTGGTGTTGCATACACGCGGTCGGACAAAGTTGTCGGAAAATCCGATCATTCTGGACGTGGTGACGTTTGTTGCCTACGACGGGACTACCTAGAGGCTAGTAGCCAATAGCTTTGGTCTTGTAATGTGATCTGAGCATGCGTGGCACTTTGTCCGTCGGAATTCGCTACACACGATAGGACTTTGTTGTCGGAAAAATTGAGAGCAGGAGATAAAACTTTGTCCGACGGAAAAAGTCCGATGGAGCCTACACATGGTCGGAATTTCCGACAACATTGTCCATAGGACATTTTCCGTCGGAAAATCCGTGTGTACGGGGCATAAGCATCAAGACTGTCTCTAGTTCCCAGAGATTTGAAAGGCCATTTTCTTCTAGAAGTACCCCTCACCCTGGCAGAGCTTCCAAAATTCTGCATTCCGGCAGCCATTTTATACCCAGGCCTTAGATCTTGTTTCACATGAACCAGAACAGCCTACCCGTCACAGCAACCCTAACAAACACGCAAAATGTCTTCCTTCTCCCCGTGTACATGACTGTTCCATTTTAAGAAGTCCAGCTGACAAGAATGAAAGTCTATGTCGGTAAGGAGTTTTCTTCTTTTTTTTTTTTTTTTTTTTTTTTGGAGAGTCAGCAGAATCGGGCGATGGACGTGGTTAAAAATGCAAAAAGCTGTGCGTTTCTGATAAAGAAAAATGCAGCTGCAACATCTGTTTGACTCCTGTTTGCAGCTTCATCAACACTAAGTGGTCAATAAATCAGACTGGCACCGTGTTTCGTTTCCTCAGTGGCTAAGTCATTAATCTAAAGCCACTTCTCATGAAAAATGAAGGAAGAAAAAAAAAAAAACTGGTGTGATATTGTAAATGTATACATTCTCCAGAAAGTAATAATAACGCGTGATGCATATTGAGACCTCCCACGGCGGCGGAGAATAGCGGGATTTATGGAGGCTGGCAGTGATATAAAACGAAAAATTAGCCAAGTGAATTGGCCACTGTTTGCATCACCAGTCCATCTATAATTGCAGGATTTGGCACCCGGCTAGTTCTTGGTCCAAGTTAAAGTAGATCTACGTCCCAACTGGATACCATTGGGATGCTAAAGCTTTGTGTATCAAAAACAACTACCATGCTTGATTTCCATAAAATATATCCTTTGCTGATAGTCACCTGGTAGGGGGGCCTGGTGCTGGGTACCCCAAGGGGGAAGACACATACTGAGATTGCAACAAAGTATATTAACGTAGACCCTACCCTATGACTAAGCCCTGGTGGGTGGTGTGAAATGCATCAGGGTGTACCGTCACCTGAGATATCAACTGAGCTGGTTGGGAGTGGCGGCGATAATTTCTTTTATATTAACGTGGTAATTCCAACAACACAGCAACAGGGTCTCTATATGGCAGCACCGAACTGGGGACAACACTCACAGTGAATTATGCAGCCCTTGTAGAGGACAATACCTGGATGCCAACAGAACCTGGCAGATAAGGGCGGCTAGCAGGCAGGTCACAACAAGGCCTTAGTAGTGGAAAGGCTCCACACTGAAGAAATGGCAAACAGTCCCTACTCTATCCCTCCTCCACTGAAACCTCTTCCTACGCTAAGAATACTCTCCCTAACCAGTGGGTTCCTGTCCCTGTCCTCAGCACACACAAAATTTAACTGCAGGGTGTCAGTGCTATTTATAAGAACTGCCCTCACTAAAGATGGCTGCAAGGTCATCTTAGGTAGCAGTGTCCAATTGGATAGCTGCTCACCCTATGACATCTACGGAGGCCTAAGGGGAAAGTGAGTTCATCCTGTCCTCCACACTCTCTGCATGGTGGTAGTTGGCAGCACCACCTGTGCAGGGAGGCCAAACTACACCTGCTTACATCCTCCTGCCTCTTTCATCGCCTTCCTGTCTACCTGCAATTGCTTCAACATGACTGCTCTAGGCTGACTTCCTGATAGTGAGGTCAGTGAACCATGCCCACACTGTTCTTCACAGCCACTTGTGGTCTCCCTAACCAGGGGAACATGTGACAGTGTGACAACAAAGAAGTATATTTCAGAGGCAGTTGTCACCCCGTTACAGATAATGCCTGAAGAAGGACATTCATGGCAGAATCATCAGGCGTTATTTTAATAAAGGGAAGGTTGAAGGTGGAAACTGCGCTAAATGTTATTCAAAACACATGTGGGTTCCCCCCCACTATAGTGCCAAATGTGCAGGTGCTAGCCTATGATATGTTAATACCTTATTAAAAAATATAAGAAATAAAGGACAAAAAACAAAAAACAAAAAATTACCAGAATTTGGTAAGTGTAGGGCCTGCGGTTGCTTTAGGATGACCAATCCTATCAGTGGCCTCTCTCTTTCTCTCACCTCCTGGTCAGGTATTGTGTGGGTGTTTTTGCAAACGGACTCCACGGCAGATATCCCCCAAAATGAAATAATAGACAGGGGGCTTCCAATAGTGAAGTATGTTTATAAAAAGGGTATTTATTAAAAGAAAATAGTTTAAAAACTCACATGGTTCAGGTGCCACAGCTGGCACCAAACATATCCAGCCTTGTGTTTTTAAAATTTGCGTCCTGGCTTCCCTTCCTGATCTGGGGTGCCTCTCCCGGAAGTGGTGCAAACGTACGATTACCCAGCAGCCTCTACGCGTTTCGCAAGCGTTATTGCGTCATCAGGAAGCTCCTGATGACGCAATAACGCTTGCGAAACGCGTAGAGGCTGCTGGGTAATCGTACGTTTGCACCACTTCCGGGAGAGGCACCCCAGATCAGGAAGGGAAGCCAGGACGCAAATTTTAAAAACACAAGGCTGGATATGTTTGGTGCCAGCTGTGGCACCTGAACCATGTGAGTTTTTAAACTATTTTCTTTTAATAAATACCCTTTTTATAAACATACTTCACTATTGGAAGCCCCCTGTCTATTATTTCATTTTGGGGGATATCTGCCGTGGAGTCCGTTTGCAAAAACACCCACACAATACCTGACCAGGAGGTGAGAGAAAGAGAGAGGCCACTGATAGGATTGGTCATCCTAAAGCAACCGCAGGCCCTACACTTACCAAATTCTGGTAAGTGATCCATTCTATAGGTGGTGACGGTCAAGAAATCTGCACAAGTTATATATATCTGTATCAAGCACAAGCGGTGTTGGCACGGACTCTCTTCATACAGTTTTTATAGCTCATAGCTTGGCTCTTTTGTGTTTGTTCACTTTAGATTGCATAATATCGACTATTGAATAATTGTTTTGTATATGGCTAAACTGATGGGATATTGATTATACTATATGTTATTTTTAATAAAAGCTGCTGATTTTAAAAGCTTGAAAACTATTTTTGAAAATTCCATTAACATGTTAAAGTGTATGTAAGGAAGAATTTTTATTTTAAGTTTTGGATAGGGCAGGGTTAGACCCTCTGTCAATTTGTTATTGCTCTCTCTGTCCCCACAGGGGAAATTTGCTCCTTATCTGTCTTGTAGTCCATTATAACCAAGACAGAAAGGATTGGGAAATCCGAAATTTTTGATTTGTTATGTACACGTGGCCATTGTCACCAAGATTGGAAGTATAGGGAAATCCCAAATTTTTGAGTTGTAATGACCTGGTGGCCAGTGTCATCAAAATAGAAAGTATATGGAAATCCAAAATGTTCAAGATAGAAAGTATGTGGAAACCCAAACTTTTAGTGTTGACATTATCCGGTGGGCATAGCCACCAGATAGAAAGTATTGGGAAATTCTACATTTTGGAGTTGTAATGATCTTTGGGCCATTGTCACCAAGATAAAAAGTATGGGGAAATCCAAAATTTCCGATTTGTAATGACCTGGTGGCCAATTTCACCATGATATAAAGTATTGGGAAATCCAACATTTTAGAGTTAACATGTCCTGGTGGCCATTGTCACCAAAATAGAAAGTATATGGAAATCCAAAATTTTCAAGTTTTCATGTCCATGTGGCCCTTGTTCACCAAGATAGAACGTATGTGGAAACCCAAACTTTTAGCGTTGAAATTATCCAGTGGCCATAGCCACCAGATAGAATGTATTGGGGAATTCTACATTTTGGAGTTGTAATGATCTTTGGGCCATTGTCACAAAGATAAAAAGTATGGGGAAATCCAAAATTTCCGATTTGTAATGACCTGGTGGCCAATTTGACCATGATATAAAGTATTGGGAAATCCAACATTTTAGAGTTGACATGTCCTGGTGGCCATTGGCACCAAGACAGAAAGTATGAGGAAATCCCAAATTTTAGAGCAGACAGGATCTGGTAGCCATATTCATGGAGATAAAAAGTATTGGGAAATCCAACATTTTAGAGTTGTCATGTACTGGTGGCCATAGGCACAGAGATAGAAAGTATTGGGAAATCCAACATTTTAGAGCTGACATGATCTGGTGGCCATTGGCACCAAGACAGAAAGTATGAGGAAATACAACATTTTAGAGCTGACATGAACTGGTGGCCATTGTCACCAAAATAGAAAGTATATGGAAATCCAAAATTTTCAAGTTTTCATGTCCATGTGGCCCTTGTTCACCAAGATAGAAAGTTTGTGGAAACCCAAACTTTTGGCGTTGACATCCGGTGGCCATAGCCACCAGATAGAATGTATTGGGGAATTCTACATTCTGGAGTTGTAATGATCTTTGGGCAATTGTCACAAAGATAAAAAGTATGGGGAAATCCAAAATTTCCGATTTGTAATGACCTGGTGGCCAATTTCACTATGATATAAAGTATTGGGAAATCCAACATTTTAGAGTTGACATGTCCTGGTGGCCATTGGCACCAAGACAGAAAGTATGAGGAAATCCCAAATTTTAGAGCTGACATGATCTGGTAGCCATATTCATGGAGATAAAAAGTATTGGGAAATCCAACATTTTAGAGTTGTCATGTCCTGGTGGCCATAGGCACGGAGATAGAAAGTATTGGGAAATCCAACATTTTAGAGTTGTCATGTCCTGGTGGCCATAGGCACAGAGATAGAAAGTATTGCGAATATTTTAGAGTTGTCATGAGAGCGAGAGGTGAGGGGAAACAATCAAATGGAGACAAATGTTCTGGCGACAACTGTCTAAGATGGGAATTCATGTAGGATCCCTAGTCTTTGTTCAGGCCCTTTGTGTTATGAGGTGAAAACGCTCAGTTATTGTCTCCTGATTTTGCACATGCATTGTCATTCTCTCACCTGGGTTTCCAATGGAGACTACAAGAGGCTATTTCAATACAAACTAAGCAGGCATGGTCCAATGTTGTCACCATCAGGAAACCTGCCCTGAGAAATTCCATGCAGCCATCGCTGTAGAGAGGCTACAGAAGATCAGTAGCACTGAGATGTAACCAGGGCTTTCTGTGAGTGAATCTTTGATTGTTACCAGAACTAGTGAAGATTTTGCCTATATCCTGTCCTGGTGACCACCAAAATGTGGGATTTTCTTGAACTTTTACTGATAACGTTAAATAGGACCAATAGGGAAGGTGAATCTCCCTAACGGCGGCACAGATAGCAATTACTACGCTAAAAGTTTTGCCTTTAGTTATCCTTTAACTCCACAAGGCGCAGAAAACAAATCTTTCTAGAATAATGACAGGCTTTTCCTAGATACGAGCAGAGCTGGCAGAAGTTCTTTATTTCATACATTACGGCATTCTTCATTTGTCGAATAACTTTCCTCTGTCTTCATTTTCTGATTATCATGCATGGCTCTTCATGGCTGAGAATTATTTCCAGTTATCGGCGGGATTATTTTGACAGTGATTCATCCGTTCTGCCCGCTCTTTATTCCTGCGACGCTCAAGCACGTTGCTTTGGCAAAGCAAATTTTTTTTCGAAAATGTTCAGAATTTCCCAGAAGGTATCGCTGTGAATTAATCCTCGGCCCGGAGATGGAGATGAGCGTACGTGATGTTGTTCCGACTGTGATGAACATGTCATGCTACGTCAAATTCGCCCTGTATCGCCAGTGCGGACGCTGGACTTGGGGCAAAGTGCATCGTTTCAACACGAAGAACTACACGGCACGCTGAGTAAAAATATAATGTTCGCGGAGCAAAAAAAAAATTATGGAAACATGACTGGTTGACATTGCTCCGTTGTCAATTTTGAAGCACACAGCAACAATTTCTTTAGGCTTATCGACTAGATGGAGGGAACCCTTGGAGGGTTCCCAGAAAAAATGGACCTGGCAAGGAGGTGACTGCTGAGAGCACAGTACTGTGAGTACTAATGTCCCTAGGAGGGTCATTGACTTCCTGGTTGCTGGAATTTCTTCAGCTCCTGGACATAACGCCAAGGAGAAGGGTAAACCTCGCCTTTTCTAACGATTAAACATGTTCCAAATAGCTAGTTCATGAGATGGTAGAGTGAAGGACCAACATTTTTAAAGCCAAAGTTTCGGTACGGCATATAGGCAGGTGCAGTCTATTTTCTCCACTGCAGGTGGCACTCAACTGCAGCGGCAGTGCAGAAGAAGTCAAGAGGAACATGGTTCCTCTATGGTTTCCTGGGTCAGTGGGACACCGATCCGGTTGAATGCAGACAGCAATCTGGTGGCCATTTTGGGTCAGGCAGAGTTTATTTCAGACCCTGGTTCCTGGGTTTGGCGTGCATTTACATGTGGGTAGTGTAGGGACAGGTAACCCCTGTGTCAGGGACAGAACTGGTGGAAGGGAAAGGTACCAGACGAGCAGGGAAAGTATAGGGATCAACCATTCTTCCTGGAAACCTCCCCGCTTGAGCACAGACTGTCCAGGCTGAATTCCACCCCTGAAGACAGGCGATGTGTGCTTGGCTGGGATCTGCTCTGCTACCTGCCGCTGTTCATCTGTGAGTGTTCCTGGTTGGGTTGCCTTTCCTGCTGGGCTTGTTGTGAACTTTTGTACTTGACTACAATACAAGTTATAGTTATCGCATCTGGACTGTGTATGTTTACTGCCGTTGCACCACACTGAACCAACCCATAGGCATGTTCTACATAGTTACATTGGTCTAGCTTGGTATGTGCCTCTGTAAGATGGAAATTACTGTAGTAGTCACGGCTATTACAATGATCTCCACTAGCCTCTGGGTCTTGTGCCAAGCAGCTGCCTTGCTACTTATCAAACACAGGTTGCTTTCTCTCCACGGGCTCCTTTTCTCGGCTTTACATCTCCTTTAAACTGAAAGCCACATTCTCGGCTCATGTTGCATTTACCCATGCATCAGGGTCCTAATGCCAATGCTCATTTGGCTTGGGGGGGGGGTATATGTGCAAATACTTACCTTATTCCTTGCTCTTCTCCTCTGTCCCACTCTCAGCAATGTGGCTGGACCCTCGCCATCCTCGCATCCTGTGGTTCCTGCATTGTACATGATGATGTTGGAGTGCTGCGACCAACTGGGCAGCGAAGTAAAGCGGCTTTGGAGGACCGGTCTTGAGAGGAGGAACCCTCAAGGGTGAGGAATAAGGTATTTCAGTGTATTCCTCCCACCACCAGCCAAAGGAGCATTTATCCCATGCAGCATGGTGGTGGTGTTGCTGGGTTATCCACTGCAGTGGTAAATTTAACAGCAGTCCAGAGCAGGGCTTTTTAGAAGCAAACCCATATAATTGAAAATACTCAAATACAACATTAAAAAGATATGTTATTAGCCTTTGCAGAATGAGGCTGCTTGAACACCATTTTCTATATACACCAACGTTTCCTGTTACCGAACTCCAGACGGCCAATCCTAAGAGGCCACAACATAGGGAAGAGGAACGTTACGGAGATCTACCTCTGTTGTCAGCCCCCCCGCTAGCCAACCTTCTGCTTAATTCTTCTCTAATACACAGGGGCTTCTTATATACACACAAAAAATGAAGATGTTTAATGTCTGCACATGTTCTGCCAGTCTCTGGCAGATCTGCAATTTAAACATGAACTTCAGAAAGGCAAGATATGGATTTAAAGCAAGGAGACGTTCAATCAATATATATGTCTAGTTGTCAGTCTCATGTCCTTTTACTAGCAATGGAAGATCAGCTAATATGGACAGCCAGATACCCAAGAACATGGTGTGTCTCTGGCCACCTCTCCTTTACATCACCTTAACTGATGGAACAGTCTACAAAAAACAGAACAGAAGGAGCCCCGATTGCATCATAGGAGTATAGATTTTTGTTTTCCTTGTTGAGTTCTCCTCATTTATGAAATACTGAGGAGGTGCAGATTTGGCCACTTATAGACCTTAAAATATAACTCTGGGCAAAACTTTTATTGAGAAACACCAACATAGAGGAACCGATCTCTCCATTTTCCTCCTGCAGCTGCTGAATACCTGCGGGAGGGAGAGGAGGAGAAGCGGGGGGTAATGGAGAAGTGGGGGGGAAATGGAGAAATCGGTTCCTTTATATGCAACCACCCACTTGCGACCGGGCAATGTTGTTCCACCACCGGGCTCGGAGGAAAGGGCCCTGTCCGGAGGTTAATGATTTCTTGCATCTGACCCTGAAGGTTCTAGTTACACCACTGAAATGTATACATATATATTTGTATATATAGAGATAGATAGATAGATATAGCACCCTCCTACTGTATAGCATGCTTCAAGGTACATTTAGATTGGCTCCCATGTAGTCAATGGGGCAGGGGTTGATTATTTAGTGCTGCTTTGTGTTTCACAGGCTGCTGCTCTGTAAAGCCTGGTACGCACATTCTTTTTTTGTTCAACCCAGCAGGCTGAAAGAAAAAAAAAACTGAGAGGTCGCTATACTAAACAAGCAAAGTGCTGCGATCTCTCCTGCTGTGGCTTTATGTTCTAACAGGGGTACTCCCCCCCCCCCCCCCCCCCCACACCAGAACACACTAATCCATTGGCTAGGCTGGGTATCCAGCATGTTTCTTTGACAAAAGTCAGTCCTTGGTCCGACTTCTGATGGAAGGACGGCTGTACACATAGCCTGAATGTCGGCTAGTTTCTTCTGAACCAGCTGATATTCTGACCCTTTGTACCCAGCTTTACTTCACCCTAGAGGTTCTAAAATCATAATGGGAGGAAGGACATGGTATGCAGCCTAAATATTTATGGGATTCTAGCCAATCCCTGGGGAGGTATGCCCAGTAGGTGACTGGAAAGCCCATAAATAGTTTGAAGCCTGGGCAGAAGTGTGCAGTGTTCCTGGGTCCAGTCCTGCAGGAGGAGAATCCTGTGCAGGGGCTGTGCCCCGAGGGGAAGGAGTGATAGAGAAGCCTTTGTGAAGACATCGAGGTCCCAGCTAGACTTACCTAGGGGGGCCTCATTGCAAGTTCAAATCTAGGGATCAAGTGGGGTCTGGAGAAGGTCACTGGAGAGAGCCAGGAGGAAGTTGGTGGGAAAGAGTCCAGCTGTTCTAAGAAGTCTTTGTGAAAACATCAAGGTCCCAGCTAGACTTACCTGGAGGAGAGGGGGGGGGGGGGGTTGGGGCTTATTGCAAGTTAAAATCTAGGGATTACGTGGGGTCTGGAGAAGGTCACTGGAGAGAGCCAGGAGGAAGTTGAAAGAGTCCAGCTGTCCTAAGAAGCCTTCGTGAAGACATTGAGGTCCCAGGTAGACTTACCTAGGGGGGGCTTATTGCAAGTTCAAATCTAGGGATCAAGTGGGGTCTGGAGAAGGTCACTGGAGAGAGCCAAGAGGAAGTTGGTAGGAAAGAGTCCAGCTGTCCTAAGAAGCCTTTGTGAAGACATCGAGGTCCCAGCTAGACTTACCTAGGGGGGCCTTATTGCAAGTTCAAATCTAGGGATCAAGTGGGGTCTGGAGAAGGTCACTGGAGAGAGTCAAGAGAAGGTTGGTGGGAAAGAGTCCAGCTGTCCTAAGATGGTGTGAGTCTACATCTCCCTCACTAGGAAGAGGCTGGTGGATATCAGCAGGAGGCATGATCCTGGTAGAACCACTGTAACACAAGGACATATGGGTACATCCATTTGCGGGAAGTGCTTGAGATTATCAGATGAAGCCAGAACACCCAACTGTCAAGTCTATGGCCAGTCATAGTTGATGAAAAATACCCATTTCTATAAGCCTGTATGTGCAGAAGAAGACAAGAACCCGATTTGTTTTAGGCCCTTATCTCCATCTGATATATCCAACCCCGCAGTACCAATCCTAATGACAAATTAAACACAGCAAAGACACAACACTTTCAGCAAACGACTCAAGAATAAGCAATAGGTTCTAATAAAAAGGAGTCTCTACCGTTTTATTGAATATAAAATCCCGAAGGAAGCCATGACGGAAGATAAATGTGCAATTGTCGCAAAATGGGGTGGGGTGGGGGGGGGGGAGCATGTTTATTCCTGTTCGGCAGAAATGGTTGGGTTTCCAGCGATCGCTTCTACCAAATTGTGATTAAACCACATTTTTTTTATTTTTTATTTCTCTGACGCGTCCTCCTGTTTCTCTTTTTAATACCTCGGAAAGGCCGAGATGAAGTGTAATTACCAAAGTCATTTTAACTGGCTGTGTTTATGTCCTAAAAAATGACTGGAGGTGACTGAGACACTGCGGGGCAGAGATTTGATTAGAAAATGTTGTGTTTTTCTCTCTTTGTATGCTCGCCTCCTATTTGTCTTTCTTATATATTTATTTTTAGTCTTCGCCAGTGTTCACTGATAAACTCCGAACTCCATCATTGTAATAACTACACGCCGCCTCACCTGTTAGATTAACCACATGATCACTTCCCAGGCGAGGCTCCATTTTTCTCGCTTCACAATTTTTAAACACCATTAAGATAACACATTACTCGAAGGTAAAAACTCGCACGATTTCTCTTTGTTTTTGCCCGCTCAGATCTCGTTTGCTGTTTTTCTTCATATTCCATGAGCGGGCTGCTTGTTTTACTTTGGTAGAGGGCCAATAATGATCTAACAATTATGGAGCGTGAGGCGCCATCTTCTCTTGCTTTATTTGTTTTCAGCTTGTTATGGGCTACTTTGCTTTTAATATGGTACTGATTCAGATATTTCTGCAGGGGTTTAAGTAACTAGAATACAGATTTAAGGTGTACGTAAAGTCATAGGTACAGCAGGGTGAACAGAAGCCCTCCAGTGCACCAGCATTTTCCTGTGATGAATTTCTAGGTGAGGTTGAGTAGGTTGCGCATACTATTCATTCATACACTATATTGTCAAAAGTATTGGGATGCCCGACATTTAATGGCATCCCAGTCTTCGTCCGTAGGGTTCAATATTGAGTTGGCCCCACCTTTGCAGCTATAACAGCTTCAACTCTTCTGGGAAGGCCGTCCACAAGGTTTAGGAGTGTGTCTATGGGAATGCTTGACCATTCTTCCAGAAGCGCATTTGTGAGGTCAGGCACTGATGTTGGACAAGGAGGCCTGGCTCGCAGTCTCCACCCTAATTCATCCCAAAGGTGTTCTATTGGGTTGAGGTCAGGACTTTGTGCAGGCCAGTCAAGTTCCTCCACCAAAAACTTGCTCATCCATGTCTTTATGGACCTTGCTTTGTGCACTGGTCCAAATCATTAGGTGGAGGGGGTATTATGATGTGGGGTTGCTTTTCAGGGGTTACGCTTGGCCTCTTAGTTCCAGTGAAGGCAACTCTGGAGGCGTCAGCATACCAAGACATTTTGGACAATTTAATGCTCCCAACTTTGTGGGAACAGTTTGGGGTGGCCCCTTCCTGTTCCAAAATGACTGTGCACCAGTGCAAAAAGCAAGGTCCATAAAGACATGGATGAGCGAATTTGGGGTGGAGGAACTTGACTAACCTGCACAGAGGGTTGAGGTCAGCTAAGTCAAGCAATCTTAGAAGCAGCAAAATCCTTGCCTGTGAATCCCTTTTTGTGCAAAGCAATGATGACTGCACGTGTTTCCTTGCAGGTAACCATGGTTAAGACCCCCTTTCACACTGAAGCCGTTTTTCAGGCGTTTTAGCACTGTAAAGTGCCTGAAAACCGCCTCCCAAGTGTGAAAGCCCGAGTGCTTTCACACTGGGGCGGTGCGCTTGCCGAATGTTACAATAAGTTCTGCAAGCAGCATCTTTGGGGTGGTTTGGGAGCGATGTATACAGCACCTGGCCATTGGAATGCATGGGCAGCGCTTCCAAAGCGATTCAGGCGCTTTTAACTCTTTCTTTGGCAACAGCGGGGGTTAAAAGCCCTTACGTCCAAAAAGCGCTGCTAAAACGACAGTAAAGCAACACTAAAACTAGCATGGCACAGCCTCAGTGTAAAAGTACCCTAAGGCTGGATTCACACTATGCATTTTTAGTGCTTTTTGCATTTTGCAGATTTGCACTAGTCCATTTAACATGGTTTCTATGGAACACGTTCTGTAGTGCAAATCTGCAAAATGCAAAAAGCACTAAAAATGCATAGGTGTGAATCCAACCTAACAGAGGAAGAGCAATGATTTCAAGCACCACCCTCCTTTCAAAGCTTCCAGTCTCTATTCTAACTCAATCAGCATTACAGAGTGATTTCCAGCCTTGTCCTCGTCAACACTGACACCTGTGTTAACGAGATAATCACTGACATGATGTCAGCTGGTCCTTTTGTGGCAGGGCTGAAATGCAGTGAAAAATGTTTTTTTTGGGGATTAGGTTAATTTTTATGGCAAAGAGGGTCTTTGCAATTAATTGCAATTCATCTGATCACTCTTTATAACATTCTGGAGTATATGCAAATCGCCATCAAGGCAGGAGACTTTGTGAAAATTTATATTTGCGTTATTCTCAAAACTTTTGGCCATGGCTGTAATATGGGTGGCAAAAGATCACCAAGCTGCCACTGCATCCCTCTAGCACTGCAGTTTTTCCCCAATTGTGCATGGGGCCAGAGTGCATCATGGGATCCAAATTTCGAATGGCAGGTAAAAGGTCCTTGGGAATATCTTTTTGTAGAGAGAGCATTCAGAACAAAAAAGAACATCTATTAAGTTACTGAATGGTACCACTCCTGTGAAGCCCTGAGTTCAGTTGAATTTTTCATCACAGGAAGATTGCACTTGTTTATTTTACATGAGGCGCATAGAACCAGGCGGAAAAAATCCTCTCCTGTCGCCGAGGCATCCCGGTGCAAACGGCCTATGGGGGGCTATCAGCGAAATCCAGATTTGTTGGCATGACACCTGAAGGAACAAAAGACGCAGTTTTAATTGCTTCTGAGCGAAGGGAAGAAAAACCCCCCCAACACCACCAGGCGCCCATGGAAATTACCAACGCTCAACTTGAGCTGACAAGGCCAGGGAAGCTTCCTCATTGCATGATGACGTCCCCCGATGCGCTCACTTTTATAGCCGGCCATAAAGAGACGGTAAATCAGGAAGGAGCCGTAAAAAGCCCAGGAAACTGCTGGAACAAGCTGAGGAGAGCCAAACTTTCAGCAGCAGCATTTTAAATAAGGAAGACATAAACATTAAGATGCCAATATTACATGGAGGCCTACAGAATGCGAGGGATCGTTACAGAGAAAAAAAAAGAACATCAAACCAATTTAAACAATAGTCAAGGACAACACAAGTAAACACAAAATGCAATTTGTAAATTAAGGTGTTTATTATTAAAGAGAAAAAAAAAGACGGGAAGGAAACAGCGATCGGAGAATGTTTTAGGAGGGACGAGCAAGCCTTGCTTTGAGTACCTGATTATTAAAGTGCACTTGTCATATTAAAGGGCACCTGCCATTTTGTGTACAACGCAGGAGTGCGGGAAAATAAAAGTGCCAGTAATCTGAAAAGGATGAAAGACCAAGCACCACAGAAAAGCTTTTGCGGCAAACCAGTTATAAAATGAGTCCTCCAAAGCTTGCACATATCCACCACCGAATGGCTGAAGAAAAACAAAATGAAGACTTTGGAGTGGCCTAGCCAAAGTCCTGACCTGAATCCTATTGAGATGTTGTGGTATGACCCTAAAAACCCAAAAAAAAAACTAAAATGGAATGAATTGCGGCTTATCAGTCCTTAGATCTGGCCACTGCGTTTCCTTCCTTTTCTATATTATCCAATCAAAAGTGGGGGGCAGGGAGGTAATCTGTCTGTAATGCAGCAAAAAATAAATAAAAAATCAGGTCATCAATCTGATTGTGCTTTCTGGCACATGGTGCAGATTGCATGAATGGGTGGAGAGAGGGATCCACGCTGGACCGCTGGTCAGAGGGCACTTAACAGTCGGCGAGGAGGCATGTTACGTTGCCTCCTCTACACCTGTTTTAACACCAGTGGCGTCACTAGGGTTGGTGTCACCCGGTGTGAAACTATAGCCCCCCCTCAGTACAGACCCCCCTCCCGCAGTACAGACCCCCCCACTAAGTACAGACCACCCTCCATCAATATAGACCCCCCTTCCTCAGTATAAACCTCCCCCCTCAGTACAGACACCCTCTCAGTGCAGACCCCTCCATCAGTACAAACACCCCCACCTCGGTGCAGACCCCCATCAGTACAGACACCCCCACCTCAGTGCAGACCCCCCCTCTATCAGTACAGACACCCCGACCTCAGTGCAGACCCCCCCATAAGTACAGACACCCCAACGCAGTGCAGACCCCCCAGTGCAGACCCACCCCCAGCAGTACAGAAACACCCCCTCAGTGCAGGCCCCCCTCAGTTACAGACCCCCTCAGTGCAGACCCCCAGCAGTACAGACACCCCCCCAGTGCCGACCCCCCTCAGTACAGACACCCCTCAGTACAGACCCCCCCAGCAGTACATACACCCCCTCAGTGCAGACCCCCCAGCAGTACATACACCCCCCTCAGTGCAGACCCCCCCAGCAGTACATACACCCCCCAGTGCAGAGCCCCCTCAGTACAGACACCCCTCTCGGTGCAGATCCCCCCCCAGTGCAGACACCCCCAGTGTAGACCCCCCCCCCTGGTGCAGACCCCCCATGTGCAGACACCCCTCCCAGTGCAGACCCCCCCAGTACAGACACCCCCAGCAGTACAGACACCCTTTCTCAGTGCAGACCCCCCTCAGTACAGACACCTCCTCCGTGCAGTCCCCCCAGTACAGAAACCCCCATCAGTACAGACACCCCCAGCAGTACAGATACCCCCCTCAGTGCAGAACCCCCCATCCAGTGCAGACCCCCCAGTACAAACACCCCCCCTCAGTGCAGACCCCCCTCAGTACAGACACCCCCCTCCATGCAGACCCCCCCCTGCAGACCCCCCAGTACAGACACCCCCCTCCAGTACAGACACCCCCCCCAGTGCAGACCCCCCTAGTACAGACACCCCCTCCCCTCAGTGTAGACACCCCCATCAGTATAGATGCCCCCCTTACAGACCTCAGAACAGCAGATACACACAGCAGTGTGTGTCTCTCAAGCTCGTGCTCCTCCTCCTCTGTGGATGTAAACAGAGAGGAGGGGGAGGCGGCTTTGTTCCGCTCTGCTGAGGGACACAGCTGCGGCTCGAGGCACAGGGCAGCGGGCGGTGTTAGCGGTGCTGCTACCCACGGGTGTCACCCCTCTGGTGGGTGTCACCCGGGTGCAGCCCGCACCCCACGCACCCGCCTAGCAACGCCACTGTTTAACACCTTAAAACAGCCTTTCTCAACCCTTTTACCCCAAGGGAACCCTTAAAATAATTTTCAGGTCTCGGGGAAACCCTGAAAAAAAACATTTATTGGGGGTCAGTGAGAAGAATGCCCTTTTTTACAGTTGTGGTAAGAATGGTACTCTTACAGAGAGCTATAAAGATCATTGGTGTCATACCACTGGCTCTTCCAAGTGACATTGGCTCAGAACTATGTAAGCACCATCAAACAGGAGGTAAATCAGCCACAGCTCAAGGAACCCCTAGCCACCTCTGGAGGAACCCTAGGGTTCCACTGAACCCTGGTTAAGAATGGCTGCCTTAAAAGTTCAGTTGGACCTAAATTACATTTATTTTGTGTAGCAATAATGTATGTAGTAGAATTTTTTTTTTTTACTGAAATTGGACTTTTCTTTCATATTTTTGACAGTTACACTGACTCTGCTAATTTAGGAGCTGCAATTATATTTTCGTGGGGGAAAAAAAATTAAGATTTAATTTGGGCAGAAGTCTACTCTATTTAATCATTCGACTTTCTAGTCCGTGGCATTGCGGATTCTCTTGGAACATTCTGCTCTTTGTTCCTACTTTGGCTACTGCAGGTAGGAACTTGTGAAAAAATGTAATCTCAAGAGGCCAAACGGCTTTGCCACACTTTTGATATCTTCCAGAGTCTAGTGTTGTATTTTTGAACAGGAGCCACATCAATTATAGACCAATCAAACGAACAGGCAGAAGACAAACTTATCTGTCATTTGTAACATTTTCCAAGACTGCTTCCGACCGTAACAAATGCGTTTTGTCATCATCGCGAGTTACAAGATGTCAGGTCGAAGGCTACAATGAATTCATTGCCACTACAGCAATATGGAGAATGTCTGGGTTCTTTTTTTTTTTTTTTCTTCTGTTTTTTTTTTTTTGGGACGCGGAATGAAAGATGTAAAACAAGAAATCACTCTTGATTGCTTGGTGATCGGTGAGGTTCGCAAAAACTGCCCAAGTTCATTTTATAGGCCTTCAATCATATCAGCAAGTGATCACATCTGGGATTTTTTACCTCCCCGATCTTTAATATTTCATGCCAGGAAATTATTACAAATACGGTTTTCCCTGAGAAGCACACATTTCCGTTTTATGACCTTTAATGTGGTGTTTCCAGGATGAATGAAAATTGTGCTTTTTCGCCTTGGACACCTCTGTGAAATATTCTCCTCCTTCCTTTTTTCGGCAATGGCAAAACCCTCATCCCACTTATTTTTGGACTGGAGCTGGACACCTCTCATGACCCAACCAACCAAAGAACCTACAAGCCTGCATCTGGTACCTCATTTTTTCGAAACATTTTTTAAATGTAAAATAAGAAAACTACAACCCCTGTAGGTGGACTCCATAATTTGGAAGAATATTAGATTTTTTTTGGAGATTAATACCTAATACCTTACTATTTTTTTTGCCATATCTGCACTATATGTTTAGGCCGATGTAGTCTATTTTCTCCACTCCAGGTGGGTGCTCAACCACAGCAGTAGTACAGAGGAAGAGGAAGTCTGGAGGAACATGGTTCCTCAATGGTTTCCTGGGTCACCGGGGCAGTGATTCGGTTGGATGTGACAGCCCATGTGACTATGGTGGCCATCTTAGGTCAGGCAGAGTCTATTTAACCACTTTCAGACCGGACCATTTTGCTGGCTTAAGACCACACCACTTTTTGCGATTCGGCACTGCGTCGATTTAACTGACAATTGCACGGTCGTGCGACGTGGCTCCCCAAACAAAATTGACGTCCTTTTTTTGCCACAAATAGAGCTTTCTTTTGGTGGTATTTGATCGCCCCTGCAGTTTTTATTTTTTGCGCTATAAACAAAAAAACAGCGACAATTTTGAAAAAAAACACATTATTTTATACTTTTTACTATAATAAATATCCCCCAAAAATATATAAAAAAATTTTTTTTTCCCTCAGTTTAGGCCTATGCATACTAGCTCATTATGCCTTTGCCTTGCAGGTTCCGATTTTTTTATTTTTTTTGAGGAAGGTTTACTTCCTCTTTAAGAACTTTTTCCCAGTCCAACACTCTGGAAGCGACTTCTATACCAAAACGATGGTTTTCGCCAGCATCAGCAACATTATAGATACACAACAAGCACAATCTATTCATGACTACAATTTTACATGCTGAAAACTGCTCGGTCTGTTTGCCAAGTAAAGGCAAAGTCAAAATAATTTACTCTCCCCCCCCCCCCCCACCCCGTTTCCTTCATTATTTCTGTCATGGTGATTAGAGCCTGTAAATTGGCAATTAACAAGAGGCAGTTGACCTTAAGAAAGTTAGAATTTCCCAGATTCCCATTAACGACTTTATCCGAGATATGGTCAATTATCTTATGATAATGAATTTGTTAGGTGTTGTTATTGAATACCGCCTTCTTTTCTTTTTTATCCTTTTTTTTTTTTTTTTTGTACCGTTGGAGAGAAATCACTTGAAAACATTCGCTCCAGACTTGAGCGTTGTGGGGAAAGTTTGTTGGGTCAACCGATCGGGAGGGAGGGAGGGAGGGAGGAGGAGGGAGGGAGGAGACGGAAAGGAACGTTTGGTTTGGGATGTATTAATTAGTGCAAAGATGAGACGATTCAGGCTGAACGGCAATGAGGCTGTTTCAATTATGTGCTGACCAGGTACGGCGCCTCGGTGCTGATAGAGGGAAAACAAAGAGGTCCATCTGTAAAATATTGCGGGGGACGCGCCAGACTGGTTTCGTCTCTATCCCCGTTTTGTAGTGGCATCAGATTTAATTAAATGGATATTTTGTTTCTTAATTTGCTTTAAATTGCGACTCCAGTCAATACGCAACTTAAACGCACACACAAGAACTGCATTACCTGCCAAAGGTTTTTCGTGAGGCAATGCATGTACTCTTGGGATGCTCCCAGCCCTGCACTGCAATATGGCTGCATAGAGTAGGAAGGTTGACGATGCCATTTCCGATGCAGGATTTATGCTCCACTCGAAATTGACAGTTATCGGTTGTTTTATTAAAGGCAAATAGGTTGTTCACTTTGCAAGGGAAGTTGCAGTGAATTTTACCCAAAGCTTAGTGAATGTGGTAAAAATTCACTTGACATAGAATACCCAATCACACGCAAGGACAATAAAATAAACACCATATTTACTGGCACATGATTGGACGATGGAAGTCAGCACAGCTTCAGCTCATTCAATAACTCCATTGCAAAGCGCAACATTAATTGCAAAGTGAACAGTCTATTGGATTCAAGTAAATCAGCCCCTTGAAGTCATTAGGGCAGGAATTTCATCAGCGACATAGGCCTAATGTCGCGTACACACGAGCGGATTTTTCCATCAGAAAAATCTTGAATGTTTTTTGGCGGAATTCCGCTCAAGCTTGGCTTCCATAAACACGGTCACACAAAATTTTGCTGAACATTCGCCCGCCAAGAACGCGGCGACGCACAACACTACGACGAGCCGAGAAAATTAAGTTCAATGCTTCCGAGCATGCGTCGAATTGTTTTCCGAGCATGCGTAGGAATTTTGTGCGTCGGAATTGGTACAGGCGATCAGAACGGAATTTCCGATCAGAACTTTTTCCGACCCAAAAATAGAGAACCTGCTCTCAATCTTTTGGTGGTGGCAATTGGGGCCAGAAAAAGTCCGATGGAGCATACAGACGGTCGCATTTTCCGACCAAAAGCTCACATCGGTCTTTTGCCGGCCGGATTTCCGATGGTGTGTACGCGGCATTAGACTTTGGGGATGATTTACTAAAGGCAAATAGACTGTTCACTTTGCATGGGCATTTTCCCCAAAGCTTAGTGAATGAGGTGAAGCTCTGCTGACTTCCATCATCCAATCATGGGTAAGTAAAAATGCTGTTTTCTTTTTACATTTTCCTTGCATGTGTTTGGGTATTGTTTGCAAAGTAAAACTTCACCACATTCACTAAGCTCTGGGGAAAATTCCCTTAAAAAGCTCAATGCTCCTTTCAAAGTGAACAGCTTATTTGCCTTTAGAAAAGGAATCTCTTAAAGTCCAATGAGAAACGCCAAGTAGTTAGGAATAGGAATTTTATCAGCTACATGAGCCTGGGTCTTTAGGGATGATTTACTAAAGGCTGTCCACTTTGCAAGGGATTTTTCACATTACATCACAATACAAAAAAAAATAAAAATTACAATGAAAACTAAATGAAAAAAAAAATCTAAACTACCCAAAAAACACTTCTCCCTTAGAAAAACCTCATACCCTCTACCCTCTGAACAGCCTATTTGCCTTTAGTAAATCAACCCTTCAACCACTTGCCCTCCGGAAGGTTTCACCCCCTTCATGACCAGGCTATTTTTTGCGTTACTTTAACTGACACTTGCGCTGTCTTGCGACGCTGTAACCAAATAAAATTGATGTCCTTTTTTTCACACAAATAGAGATTTATTTTGGTGGTATTTGATCCCCTCTGCTGTTTTTTATTTTTTTGCGCTATAAACAAAAAGACTGAAAAAAAACAAAAAAAAAAAACAACAATATTTTTTACTTTCTGCTATAAAACATATCCAATAAAAAAAATGGGAAAATCTAATTTCTTCATCAATTTAGGCCAATATGTATTCTGCTACCTTTTTAATAAACAAAATCCCAATAATCGTATATATTGATTGGTTTGTGCAAAAATTATAGCGTCTAAAAACAATGGGATTTTTGAAAAAAAATTTTTTTTTACTGGTAATGGCGGCGATCAGTGACTCATATCGGGACTGTGAAATTGCGGTGGACAGTCGGGATACTAACTGACACTTTTTGGGGACCAGTGACACTAAAACAGTGATCAGTGCTAAAAATATGCAATGTCACTGTACTAATGACACGATCACTGGCCTAGACAATGGATGTGGATCGGGACTCATTATTATTGGAGTAAGATGTCCTATAGGCCATTGAGAAGGACGCGGGTTGTGCTCGTTCCTAGTGCTTTAGGCTGCATTGAAAATATTTTTGGCTTCGTTATTATTTTTAATCCATGTGGATTTAAAGCTACTACTTCATTATATATTCTGAAATTGTTTCTTTTTTATTAATCGTGTACTGTGGGGGAGGTGCTTTTACTAGGGGAAGGCATGGATCCATGTCCTTGCTTTGCAGGAACACAGGATCCATGCCTTCCCTACTGACAGAACGGCCTTCTTTACATAGGCAAAGTGCCGTTCTGCCTCTGTACTGAACGATCAGCGGGTGCCGGAGGACATCAGCATTTGCGCCCGATGCCCGGAAGTATATATGATCCTGCACAGCGTGGCCGTCCTGTAGCAATAAAACTGCTATAGGGCGGTCGGCAACTGGTTAAAGTCAGCCGGGTAAGGCCAAGTCATTAGGGATAAGAATATCATCAGCTACATAAATCTGAGACTTTGGGGCTGATTTTCTAAAGGCAAACAGGCTGCAAGGGAACTTTCCCTTAGCTCCATTAACATGGTAAAAATTCACTTTGCAAATAACGCCCAATCACGTACAAGGAAACGGAAAAAAAAAAAAAAAAAAAAAAAAAACACTATTGCTGCTTGCATTTAATCGGATGATAGATGTCAGCAACACTTTCCCCCATTCACTAAGCTAAGGAAACATTTCCAATGCTAAGAAAATTTCCCTTGCAAAGTGAAGAGTCTCACCTACTTTAGGAAAAAAAAAAATTCTCAAAAAAGACTTAAATGTTGCAAAAGCAATCTGTGCCTCCCACATAAAATTTTATCCATTTAGTTAAAATATACTCTGCGAATGTCCTCACATGGTCTTCCTGGAAAACAGCCGCATTACTCGGACGGTTTGCCGCCACCCCGGAGAAGTTCCCATCCATACATTTTAATCATTTGCTGCCATTAGCAAAGCTGGCTTGGCTCAACTCTATCTTCTCCTGGATTTCACAGCGGTGGTTTACCTGCTCAATATCTGTTTTTTTTATCCCGAACGCCTCCGTGTGAATAATGATCCTTTGAAGCTGATTTCCTAAACAATTGATGGAGCTTTACGAAGACTCAATCCTGACAAAAGCAATATAGAAAGATATTATGGAAAGTCGATGCCAAATATGGACCGGGGAGCGATCGAGGAGCAAGGCCTTAGAAAAGCCAAACGCTGGGCGTACAAGACAAGCTTTGCATTGTAAAGGGGATCGATCGGTCCAGCGGATCAATCTATAACCAAGCGTTTATATATTTATTTATAGGAAGGGATGTGATTGAAAGTTCTACAACAGGGGTCTCCAAACTGTGGGCTGCGGATCACATCCGGCCCACTATGGGATTTTATCCGGCCAGAAGATCCTCAGACAGTGCAGGGACATAGGATTCAGATCAGGGAACACTAATGTAAAAGGGGATTTTGATGGGGGCACTGATGTAGGTGGGAACTCTGATGAGGACTCTGATAAAAAGCATAGCTCCCAACTGTCCCTGATTTAGAGGGACTGTCCCGGATTTGGAGCAATGTCCCTCTGTCCCTCATTCCTCCTCATGTGTCCCTCATTTTGCTCTGATCTCTATAGTTGTATATAAAATGCACTTTTTATCTTTCAAAAAGTGTTTCCCAGTGCTAAACCTTTCATCCAAATTCTAAATTGCTGCATCTGTACATTTTAAAAGCCAATATTAAGGAATAGTAGTGGTAAAAATAAGTCCTTACAGATTTAATTAACCTTTTTTTTTGGTTAATTCTCCTTTAAGGGGGTGTGGCGGGGGGGCGTGTCCTTTGCCTACATACATTTGTTAGTAGGTGTCCCTCATTCCCATCTCAAAATGTTGGGGGGTATGTATAAACGGGGACTCTGATGGGGACCATGATGTAAGGTGGGATTCTAATGGGAACCATGATGTGAGGGGGGACAATGATGGGGATGCCGATGAAAGGGGGGACCCTGATGGGGAACATGACTTAAAGTGATTCTAAAGGCTGAAGATTTTTGTACCTTCATGTATGAAGGTTTTTTTTACCCTGTGCATGAAGATAAAAAACAGTAAGCAGCTCCCCGTCACTTACCTGAGACGGATCTTAATCCGGCAATGTGCACAAGAGCAGCTGCTCCCAGCTCTCTCCCTCCTCATTGGCTTAGAGAAAGCAGTGGGAGTCAGTGAGGAGGGGGTAGGGCCAAGCCCCCTCTTCCTGTCTTATGGGCACACAGATTGGGGCTCAGGAGTGGGCACGCATGAGTGCCCCCATAGAAAACAGCTTGCTATGGGGGCATTCAGCGGGGGGGGGGGGGTTGGAGTGCTGGCGAGGGACCAGAGAAGAGGAGGATCAGGGCTGCTCTGTGCAAAACCATTACACAGAGCAGGTAAGTATTACATATTTTTTATTTTATTTTTTTAATTTACCTTTAGTATCACTTTAAGGGGGGGATCTGATGTGTAACCTGATTAATAAAGGGACTCTGATGGGGATCATGAGGTTAGTGGGGACCCTGAAGGGGACCCTGGTGTAATGGGGGCTCTGATAGGAACTATGATGTAAAAGGGGACTCTAATATTGATTCTAATGTAATAAGGGACCCCGATGGGGACCATGATGTAGTAGAGGGAATCTCATGGGAATCATATTTTAAGTGGGGGACTCTGACGGGGACCATGATGTAAAAGCGGCTTCTGATAGGGACCATAATGTAAGTGGAAAATCTGGCACCCTGATATAAGGAGGAGGCTCTGATGGGGACTCTAATGTAAGGGTGGACTCTGATGGGGACCATAATATAAGTGAGGACACTTATGGGGACCATGATATAAGGGGGGGGGACTCTTATGGTAGACAGAGATCAACAGAATTTTTTATTTTGCTGGAAAGAACCTCCTCCAATTTTACCCAAATTTTGTCAACTTTGCAGTAGCATCTGATGGTCACCTTGGCTATAGATAAGTGTAAAGTGGGGCGTACATGTGGGAATTCTCAGTCAGCTTTAACCACTTTCAATGAACCATGGTCACAGGTAAGTGCCAGAAATAAGCAACCCACAACCCACAAGTTTAAACCACCACCCAAAAATTTGGTCAAAAGGGAAATAAAAACTGGGCAATAAATTGTTAGCCTCAACATAGATTGTCAAAAAATCGTAAAAGAGAAAATGGCAGAAATTTTGGCTTCTAATCGCGGTAATTTTAATCTCCTCTCGCTGCGGTCGATCAAAAGTACCATTTTATGCTTCGACTGCTTTGTGATTTCGACCCAAAAATTCAATCGAAAGTTCATTTCAGATGGCCACCTGTATTGTCGGAGACGGAGGATTGAAGATCTTTGGTGGCTGAAGGTGACACAGATCCCTTCTGATCTTTTGGAAAAAGCAGCCCTCAGTGCAACTCTGCATTTCGCTATTCAGCCATTAAAGAAACAAAAAGCCGCGGTGACCCAGAAAATGCAGAGCACCGAAAGTGTTGTGTTGCCATGATGAAAATTTTACAAGTGCTCTTTTGATGTCCAAGAGCACATGCGGGACGAGGCGGAGATCAAAGGTTCTCCTTTCGACTTCAGATACACAACATCTAAGAAGCATGTGACTGACAAAATAAATAAATAAACACCGAGCAAGAACTAATCAGCTCCAAATCCGCTTTTCTGATCGCGGAATTCTAAAGCAGAACTTACAAAACAGACCGACGCAGACAAGCTTTAAAATAGACCTGTTGGTACCTATATACAGAATAATAAAAGACTTTAAAAACCCCCGACAACATAAAGCAAATATATTTTAGACTACCAGATATTAGATGTGATGGCTGCATTTTTTTTTATTTGGTTTTATTTGTATTTTTTCCTTTATTTTCCCCTGCTGATCCTGACAGTAACAGACTTCCTGTCTTAGGGTGACAACCATGGGCGTCCGCAGGTAGGGGCAAGGGGGGTCAAGTGCCCCCCCCCCCCCCTGGAATCAGGGATCGGATCTTAAATTCAGCACAGTTGTGTCTCTGTCGAGGTGCCGCACCCGGGTGCCACCCACCAGTGGGGTGACACCATTAAGGTGCTGTCAAGTGTAGTGTGACTTTGGGCTCTTTTCCCTGCTCAGTCCAGCAGAGAACTTGGCGGTGCTGTGACGGAAGAATGGCGAGCTGCGGGCTATCAGAGGTTTCCCCCGCTTGCCCCACCCATTCTTCTGTCAGGGAGAAGAGACGGCGGCTCTCACCAGGTTCCCCACCCAGCTTCCTGCCCTGCTCTGTTCCTTCCCTATTGGCCATAACTGAGGGCCAATCAAAGGCAACTAGGAAAAAAAGATTGGCGGCTCCATTTTCCACAGGGAGGAGGCTACAGCTCGATCAAGAGAGAGATTGAGAGACTGCAGCCTGGAAAGAAGCTGAGGGAGAGAGCGCTACAGGACGAGGAGTGTGCTGGGCGGAAGCCAGAGAGAGAGCCTGCCAGGGCCACAAAAGAGAGTCATGCTGTCCAGCACCACCAGAGAGAGAGCCACACTGGCCAGCACCACCAGAGAGAGAAAGACTGAGCCACTACCAGGGTACAGACATGCTACACTACTGACCAGTGTCGCCCCCCGGGGAACCCAGAGTGAACGATCGTCCAGCCGGAGTGATCACTGCTGTAGTTTCGCTGGGTCTGGTAAGAGAGCCTGTTGGCCATTACCCATTACTTATCCTAGGGACTGTAATACGTCTGCAGACTCTGACCATAATAATGTGATAATGACATTGTCGAAAAGGGGCGGTGCATGGGTGACCCTAAAATTATGCCCCCCCCCTGAAAAAAGTTCTGCGGACGCCCATGGTGACAACGCTCACTGTATTGTATCTGTGGAGGAGCAGCGTTGTCACCCAAGGACAGGAAGTTTTTTTTCGGGTTTCATACCTCTTCATGTTCTCCTCATTTCTATGACATAGGAGGGAGCTATTGTTTAGTCCACAGAGAGAATGGGGAACAAGGTAACTGATAACAGAGATAGGCAGAGATCACAGGAAATGTTTTATTTGCTTTCTAGTGCCTCATCTCAGGTATAGGCGTAGCACCCTCCTAGATAGGTGCTAGGATTAGATAGATAGATTAAGTGCTGGCTCACTGTGTTTGTGGAGCTGTGTTTTTGATAGGTAAATTTAGCTTGTCACACTTTATTTAGTGCATCTGCCATTGACTAGTTAGGTCTGCTCAGTGTTCTCAGCTGCTGCCAGTCTGTTCACTTTGGCCCCTTTCATACTGGGGCGGTGGGTGCCTCGGCGGTAAAGCGCCGCTATTTTTAGCGGCGCTTTACCGTCAATTTCACGCCGCTATTCGGCCCATACCCATGGTAACGGCCGAGAAAGGGTTAAAACCAAAGGGTTAAAACCACCAGTAAAGCGCTGCTGCGGCAGCGCTTTGCTGGCGGTATAGCCACGCTGCCCATTGATATCAATGGGCAGGAGTGGTGGAGGAGCGGTATACACACCACTCCTTCACCGCTCCAAAGATGCTTCTAGCAGGACTTTTTTTAGCATCCTGCCAGCGCACCGCTCCTTGGGGTTTTTACACTGGAGAGACAGGAGCGGTTCTTTCAGGGTGCTTTGCAGCCGCTGTTAAGGGGTCTTCCAGAAAAGCTGTGAGAACTTTTTGGATGATAGGTGTGGAGCTATGCAGATGTCAGCATCAATATTTATACAGCCCTGGCCAATCCCAGGGAGCTGGGCCCTGATGGCATGCTGTGTAACTATATATATATATATATATTTTCTGAGCACACAGGGCTCTGAGTCTTTTCCTGGGGAGCATTAGTCCAGTCTGGAAGGCTTGCTGCCCTCCAGGGAAATTCTGCCACATACTTGCTGTCTGTAAGGCCTCAGGTGGGAAACCGGGATGCTGTGACCCCAGGAAGCTGACTGAGGGGCTTTCTGCTGAGAATTTGGTCTGGTATCACTGGAGATAGGCATCGCTTGGAAGTTGGAAGGAGGCAACCAGCTGTCCTTGGGCCTTGTGTGAGTACAGACGGTTCTGAGAGATCTTAGAGACTTTTGGGCTGCTGCAACCTCTCTTGTGTTAAAGAGAGTCAGCTGTGGGTCTGTTAAAAGGGGACATCGGGCTGGTGTTCTGAAGAGCTTAGTCCACTCAGTCCTCTATAAAGGCCCTAAAGAAAGGAGCTTGCATTTAACTACTACTACTAACTCAAAGCTACCGGTAAGTCCACTGTTTGTTGCAAGTACGACTTTACAGCTTTAACAGAAGAGGAATACATAGACCTCAACTTGTACATAGCTCTTGTTTTTGGAGTATCCCACTCAATTCCCTCAACCCTATGCATGTTCTCCAAAAATAAAAGAAACACCCCTAGACTGGCCCTTGAAGAAATGTGTGACTGAGCTTGTGTGCCTGGCTGCAGGGCAAGAACATCTGGGGAAGACCTGCGCAATATTCCTGCAGCTCCCATGGGAGTAGCGCTACATAGCTAGTCAAATTTGCTGCGTCACCTTCATACTTACATACCAACATTTCAGTTCTAGACCCTGGGACAGTTAACCCCACCCACAGTCTGCCTCAAGCCTACTCAGTGACCGGGCAGCCGCTCCCAGACCCCACCCACTTACTGGAGCGGGCTGCCAAAACTCCACCTTACAAGCCTCAGTGTGAGGCAGTGCCACTCATTCTAAAAGGCACCTTGATGGATGTCCGTTGCGATCTCCTACAGATAATTCCTCCAGCACCTGCAAACCGACAGTTACAGAGCTAGACGAAAACTCCACCTTATTTTCCTGTTCAGTCACCTTGCCACCCGGGCATCTAATGGAGACATTAATTGGCTGTTTAAACTTACATTTCAAAGGTATGTGATGGGGAAATTTCATATTTCCTTATTGAAATTGTCTTGCAATATCTAAGGAAGCTTCCAAATCCTGGTTACTTTAGATGACTTCATATCAAAGGAATGCTGTTACAAACTGACCTTTAAAGGTCATGTTGCTCTCAAGGGGGTTGGTCATTTATTTACACACAAGTCCTGTATATAACACAGCTAAAACCTGGAATAATCCGTCTCATCTCAGAACGTCTGAATATGATCATCTCTGCCATGCCGTAAAAAGTGGGCAGGACTCCGTGGCGAAAAGGCATCTTTAGTTAAGTATTCTTGTTATATTTTCTAATATTGTTACATTTGTTATCTGTATTTGTCATCACTTAATGAAATATTATACCTATAAGCATGGGCGTCCGCAGGTAGGGCTAAGGGGGGGCAAGTGTCCCCCCCCTGGAATCAGAGATCGGATCAGGAGTGGTCACCCCCCCCTCTCTCTTTCTCTCTCTCTCTCTCACCCCTCTGTCTTTTTCACCCCCCCCCTCTCTCTCTGTCACCCCCCTCTGTCTCTGCCACACTCCTCTCTGTCACCCCCATATCTCTTTCTGTCACCCCCTCTGTCTCTTTCTGTCACCCCCCTGTCTCTCTCTGTCACCCCCCACATGTATGCAGTTTCTGACAGTCTCTTGTGCCATGTCCACAGTCTCTTGAGCCATGTATGCAGTTTCTGACAGTCTCTTGGGCTATGTATGCAGTCTCTGGTTATCTCTTGTGCCATGTCCGCAGTCTCTTACAGTCTCTTGAGCCATGTATGCAGTCACTGACAGTCTCTTGGACCATGTATGCCGTCTCTCACAGTCTCTTGTGCCATGTCCGCAGTCTCTGACAGTCTCTTGGACCATGTCGGCAGTCTATGACCGTGATAATGTGATAATGACATTGTAGAAAAGGGTCAGAGCATGGGTGACCTTAAAATTATGCCCCCCCCCCCCCCCCTGAAAAAAATTCTGCGGACGCCCATGCCTATAAGTACTTGTGTACTTGATCTCTCTTTGCATATCTTGAAAAAAAAAAAAAAAGTAAACTGTCACGTAACCATGATAAAACAGTATGGTGTTGGATATGGTATGCTGGAGTGCATGTAGACAGTAAGTGGCTGCAAAGGGGCTGTAGGAACTGCAAAGGGGCTGCATCAACAACAATGAGATGTAACAATGAATAAAAAAAGTTAAAAGCAAATATTTTATCACTTCAATTTAGATTGGAACGGGGAAAAAAATTTGCCTGTTACAGGAAACTTTTGGCACTCCCAGCTTTGAGGAACTACAGGTCTACCTGCTTGGGGTTTGTAGTTCCTTGATGCCCCGAGACCCTGACACTGACCCTGCCTATCTTTCACAATCAGTATTTAGGGGTGAACAGGTCCGAAATTTTCAAAAACACGAGAAATAAACAGCGAAGCCTCGCAGACATGGAAATCAATTTCCCCAAAAAAAAATAAAAAGCCGGCGTGACTTGGTCAAAGCGCCGTCCATAAATCCCCCGCAAACCGCTACGGGGACCAAAGGAAGGTAGCAGAGATTTGTCATTTTGGGTGTTTTATTGCCCAAACAAAAAAGCAAGGTTATACAGATACGCCTTTGTGAGATTGTTTATAGTGATTGTACTGTGGAGGGGGGGAAAAGTATTTATAGGCGATCGGTGACAATGTGGGATGAGAGCTGGAAAGATTACTTTATTACAATAACAGGCTGAGAATGCGGGACGTCAAAAAGTCGCCAATAAAGTCACATTGAGCAAAAACATGTTTCCCTTACTTCACAGAAGAGTGCAAGCTTTTGGGGACCAGCAGTTTCTTTTTTTGTCGTTGGGGCCCATTCACACTGTTGCAATGATAACGCACGTTTGCACGCCTGAGTGTGACGCAGTGCCATTCATTCTGAAAGGCACCTTGATGGATGTCCGTCGTGGCGCGTTGCGCTGATAGAAATGGCTACTACAGATAATTCCTCCAGCACCTGCAGACCGACATTTACAGAGCTAGAGGAAGTATCAATGGACCATAAGTGTGGGGACATCATCACCCTACTTGTGCTCCTTCGAGGACTACAGGTCCCCCTGCTGCCGCGGCAAATGAGACTTGTAGTGTTTTAATGCATAACTTCCAATTGATAAATGACGTGGATAACGTACATAGTACACATAGTACATAGTGCAGGAGCTTGAGGTGAGTAACGTACATAGGGCAGAGGTCTGGGTTGGGTAGGGTACATATTGCAGGTGCTTGAGGCGAGTAAAGTACACAGGGCAGGGCTCTGGGTTGGGTAACATACGCTATTTCGCCAAAAGTATTGGGACACCTGCCTTTACACGCACATGAACATTAATGACATCCCAGTCTTAGTCCGTAGGGTTCAATATTGGGTTGGCCCACCCTTTGCAGCTCTAACAGCTTCAACTCTTCTAGGAAGGCCGTCCACAAGGTTTAGGAGTGTGTCTATGGGAATGTTTGACCATTCTTCCAGAAGCACATTTGTGAGGTCAGGCACTGATGTTGAACGAGAAGTCCTGGCTCGCAGTCTCCACTCTAATTCATCCCAAAGGTGTTCTATTGAGTTGAGGTCACTCAGGACTCGTCGTCTAGTCCAAATCATTTGGTGGAGGGGGGGGGGGGGATTGTGGTGGGGGGTTGTTTTTCAGGGGTTGGACTTGGCCCCTTAGTTCCAGTGAAGGGAACTCTTGAGGCGTCAGCATACATTTTGGACAATTTCATGCTCCCAACTTTGTGGGAACAGTTTGGGGATGGCCCCTTCCTGTTCCAACATGACTGCGCACCAGTGGACAAAGCCAGATCCATAAAGACATGGATGAGCGAGTTTTGGGGTAGAGGAACTTGACTGGGCTGCAAAGTTGGGAGCACGAAATTGTCCAAAATGTCTTGGTATGCTGACGCCTCAAGAGTTTCCTTCACTGGAACTAAGGGGCCAAGCTGAACCCCTGAAAAACAACCCCCACACCGTAATCCCCCTCCACCAAATGATTTGGACCAGTTCACAAAGCAAGGTCCAGAAAGACATGGATGAGCAAGTTTGGGATGGAGGAACTTGACTAGCCTGACCTCAACCCGATAGAACACCTTTGGGATGAATTAGAGCGGAGACTGCGAGCCAAGCCTTCTGGTTCAACATCAGTGCCTAACCTCACAAAATACATATTGGCCTAAACTTATGAAGAAATTGGATTTTTTGCATTTTTTATTGGGTATGTTCTATAGCAGAAAGTAAAAAATATATATATTTTTTCAAAATTGTCAGTCTTTTTTTGTTTAAAAAAAACTGTAGAGGTGATCAAATACCAACCAAAAGAAATCTCTATTTGTGGGGAAAAAAGGACATCAATTTTATTTGGGCGACCGCGCAATTGTCAGTTAAATCAACGCAGTGCCGTATCGCAGTAAATGGCCCGGTCATGAAGGGAGGTAAACCTTCCGGAGCTGAAGTGGTTAAAAGGCAGGCGAAATGTTGCCACCATTTTATTTTTCTTGTAATCGTGACACCTTCCTTTTTGCGCAAACGTTTGCCACAACTTTCTGGCAGCTGCTGTCATCCTGACTTTTGGACTTGCTGACAGCCGCAGCCATTGAAAAAAACACCAAACAGCTAACTTCGTAGCTTTGCTGATATTAAAGAACTCACGCTGAAAATGCCTCTCCGGTGTCAGTTTAATGGCAAAGTGATGCTTTTCTACTTAATACCGAGGCCACCCGAGGTGCACATTTAAAATTCTTTAGCTGTAATTAAATGGTGTGTAGATTAGGCTGAAGTCCTCACCGTACTTTTCAAATACAGGACGGGGAGACGTTACGGCGGTCCCGTCTTGGGACGCCGGCGAGCTTCAAACCGCTAAATCTCCATGAGATGCCACTTGCTTGCGCAACCAGCTGAGATGCCTTTGGCACCAGGATCAATTAGAAAGGGGGGGTGGGGGGGGGCTTGGCGGGATGAACCGGAGAGAAGGGGCCTGTGCGCTGCGCTGCCATCTCTCCCCCCCCCCCCACCCCCAGTTCACTCCAACACCATCATTATCAGAAACCACAAATTATCCCAACAGCGGCGTTCCGTATTTGTCTGTTTGCAATCACAATATTTGTCCTCATTTGCATTTAATGTCTTGCGTGGAATCTTCAACAGGCTGAGAAGCAAGTAATTACAGAAATTCCCTTGCTGGCACAACATTCATAATCATCGCTTTAAAGAAAAAAAAAAAAAAAAAAAAGTTAATGCAATTAATATTCTCACTTGCCACAGAAAATACAAATTGTTTCTGTTTTGTTTGCAAGAATTGATTTTCGCTCAGAGTCAACGAGGGAATGTTTAGCAACTGAAGAACTACAACTGCAAGCATGACCGACAGCTCGAAGAAAAGGCTGGACGGCCGCACTCTGTTAACACCTTTATTGAAGATGGTTTAAAAATTCTTCTGGTGGCTGGACGGCCGCACTCTGTTAACACCTTTATTGAAGACGGTTTAAAAATTCTACTGGTGGCTGGACGGCCGCACTCTGTTAACACCTGTATTGGTATTGGTTTAAAAATTCTTCTGGTACAAAGACATCAGAGGCACAGGATCATTGAAAAGCTGACATGTTTCACACCACTATGGGGTGCTAAGTCATAGCTGATATCTTTGTACCAGAATATATAAAAGTGGGGGTGGTGCTGCGCTGTTTAACAGCGCAGCACCACCCCCACTTTTATATATCTAGTTTGGTAGGTACGGTTTGACCTACACCAGGTGCCTGCAGCAGTCCCCCCACAGTCAGTCCCCACCACCCGCCCTTACCCTCCCCTTCCACGGTAGCGCAGGAATACCCCACTACATTCTTTGTACCAGAATAATTTTTAAACCATCTTCAATAAAGATGTTAACAGAGTGCGGCCATCCAGCCACCAGAAGAGTTTTTAAACCATCTTCAATAAAGATGTTAACAGAGTGCGGCCGTCCAGCCTTTTCTTCGATTTGTTCCTACATGCAGAGACAGCACCTGTTCCCATCAGCAGGTGGGATATATTATGAGATGTCTGCCTAGAGCGGTGTTCACTTGTTGTGATGACCGACGGCTGCAGACCATGCCGCCACTCTCAACCGGCGTCAACCAGTTAAAATCGGAGTAATGTTTTGAAGTAGAGTGGAAAGCAAAACTTTATTTCCATTTTGGACAAAGTAAGAAAAGTTATAACTCCTGTCAGTTTTTTTGTTTTTTGCCATCAGTGTCCCATTGGAGAGATTTCCCTTCACTTCCTGCACCATACCCAAAACAGGAAGTGAGGGAATCCCTCCACAGTGAAGAGGATTGTCACCAGAAATAGTGTCCCCATTGGAAGATATTCCCCTCTATTTCTGTTCTGATGACAACCCAAAATTTGGGGATTTTCTTTCGCTCTCGATAATAATGGTAAACAGGACAAATAGAGACGTGAATCTCCCTAATCTCTCCTCAAAGGGGTTCAAATATCTCTCCATTCTATCCAAAACTAAAAGTTAGGTTAGGTTGGAGGAAGGGAGCAAGAAGGATAAGTGCACTTATCCTTTAAGTCAGGAATGTCAAGACCTCCTTGGTCACTTTAGCCAGATTCAAGAGATCCCAAGGTTGAGATTCAATGGCACCTCCATTTTAAGCCCCTTAAATAACTCATGACGAGAAGGTAGGTTAGGTTAGGTCGGAGAAAGGGGGCAAGAAGGGTAAGTGCACTTATCCTTTAAGTCAGGAATGTCAAGACCTCCTTGGTCACTTTAGCCAGATTCAAGAGATCCCAAGGTTGAGATTCAATGGCACCTCCATTTTAAGCCCCTTAAATAACTCATGACGAGAAGGTAGGTTAGGTTAGGTCGGAGAAAGGGGGCAAGAAGGGTAAGTCCACTTATCCTTTAAGTCAGGAATGTCAAGACCTCCTTGGTCACTGTGGCCAGATTCAAGTGATCTCAAGGTTGAGATTCCTCAACACCTCTACAGTAAGGCCCCTTAAATAACCCATGGAAGGTGGGTTAAGTTAGCTTGGAGAAAGGGGGCAAGAAGGATAAGTACACTTAACCTTTAAGTAAGGAAAGTCAAAACATCCTTGATCACTGTGGCCAAATTTAGTAGATCTCAAACTGGAGATTCAACAACATGACCACTTTAAGCCCCTTTAAATACCTTATGGTGGGGGAGTAGGTTAGGTTAGGTCAGGGAAGGGGGGCAAGAAGGGTAAGTGCACTTATCCTTAAATTCAAGACCTCCTTGGTCACTTTAGCCAGATTCAAGAGATCCCAAGGTGGAAATTCAATGGCACGTCCATTTTAAGCCCCTTAAATAACTCATGACGAGAAGGTAGGTTAGGTTAGGTCGGAGAAAGGGGGCAAGAAGGGTAAGTCCACTTATCCTTTAAGTCAAGAAAGTCAAGACCTCCTTGGTCACTTTAGCCAGATTCAAGAGATCCCAAGGTTGAGATTCAATGGCACCTCCATTTTAAGCCCCTTAAATAACTCATGACGAGAAGGTAGGTTAGGTTAGGTCGGAGAAAGGGGGCAAGAAGGGTAAGTCCACTTATCCTTTAAGTCAGGAATGTCAAGACCTCCTTGGTCACTGTGGCCAGATTCAAGTGATCTCAAGGTTGAGATTCCTCAACACCTCTACAGTAAGGCCCCTTAAATAACCCATGGAAGGTGGATTAAGTTAGCTTGGAGAAAGGGGGCAAGAAGGATAAATACACTTAACCTTTAAGTAAGGAAAGTCAAAACATCCTTGATCACTGTGGCCAAATAGGTTAGTAGATCTCAAACTGGAGATTCAACAACATGACCACTTTAAGCCCCTTTAAATACCTTATGGTGGGGGAGTAGGTTAGGTTAGGTCAGGGAAGGGGGGCAAGAAGGGTAAGTGCACTTATCCTTAAAGTCAAGACCTCCTTGGTCACTTTAGCCAGATTCAAGAGATCCCAAGGTGGAAATTCAATGGCACGTCCATTTTAAGCCCCTTAAATAACTCATGACGAGAAGGTAGGTTAGGTTAGGTCGGAGAAAGGGGGCAAGAAGGGTAAGTCCACTTATCCTTTAAGTCAAGAAAGTCAAGACCTCCTTGGTCACTTTGGCCACATTCAAGAGATCCCAAGGTTGAGATTCAATGGCACGTCCATCTTAAGCCCCTTAAATAACTCATGACGAGAAGGTAGGTTAGGTTAGGTCGGAGAAAGGGGGCAAGAAGGGTAAGTCCACTTATCCTTTAAGTCAGGAATGTCAAGACCTCCTTGGTCACTGTGGCCAGATTCAAGTGATCTCAAGGTTGAGATTCCTCAACACCTCTACAGTAAGGCCCCTTAAATAACCCATGGAAGGTGGATTAAGTTAGCTTGGAGAAAGGGGGCAAGAAGGATAAATACACTTAACCTTTAAGTAAGGAAAGTCAAAACATCCTTGATCACTGTGGCCAAATAGGTTAGTAGATCTCAAACTGGAGATTCAACAACATGACCACTTTAAGCCCCTTTAAATACCTTATGGTGGGGGAGTAGGTTAGGTTAGGTCAGGGAAGGGGGGCAAGAAGGGTAAGTGCACTTATCCTTAAAGTCAAGACCTCCTTGGTCACTTTAGCCAGATTCAAGAGATCCCAAGGTGGAAATTCAATGGCACGTCCATTTTAAGCCCCTTAAATAACTCATGACGAGAAGGTAGGTTAGGTTAGGTCGGAGAAAGGGGGCAAGAAGGGTAAGTCCACTTATCCTTTAAGTCAAGAAAGTCAAGACCTCCTTGGTCACTTTGGCCACATTCAAGAGATCCCAAGGTTGAGATTCAATGGCACGTCCACTTTAAGCCCCTTAAATAACTCATAACGAGAAGGTAGGTTAGGTCGGAGAAAGGGGGCAAGAAGGGTTAGTCCACTTATCCTTTAAGTCAAGAAAGTCAAGACCTCCTTGGTCACTTTAGCCAGATTCAAGAGATCCCAAGGTTGAGATTCAATGGCACGTCCACTTTAAGCCCCTTTAAATCACTCATAGCGGGAAATGTGGTTTAAGCAAGAGGAATATTTTCGGCCTTGGAGTGAATCACTTATTCGCAAGCCTTTTAACTTGCTGTAGATCCTATTTAGCGGGAGATACTCAGATGGAGACATGAAAGCGTCGGCGGGGGCTGCTTTAAAAGCCATTTGCCACTTAACATCTCATTTTTTAAAATCGCTTTTCATGTTTAGACTTAACTAATTAGATTCACTTAATTAAAACATAACAGTGGAACCAGTGTTTGATAATGACAGAAAATGAAGAAGGAATACTCGTGCTTTAGAAAATAAATGATCAGTTTATTCCAAGTCATCAGTTTCAAAGTCAGAAGGATCTTAAAATGTGCGTTTTCGTCTGTCGGGCCGGCTCAAAGGTTGGCGGAGGAAGTCTTGGCGAGGGCATTGGAAAAGCTTAATTCTACCTTTCCGCTAAATAAATTTGATGCTATTAGGCAGGGCGGTGAAATAAGCAACTTTGTCAATGTTATTTATGTCCTGTCTTTGCTCCTTTACTCTTCAGCGCATCGGCACTTGAAAGCGCGAGTACTGTCATCGCCGTTTTCAGACGTGCCTTTACACACGTCGTATATCATCAAAGCTCAATAATTCAATCGTAATATGCATCTGAGGAGCGTTTTACTTGCATTTCTTTCTCTTTACAGCCCAACTAGAGTATATGTTCTGTTTAAATCAATGAAATGTCTTCTTTAGAAAGCAGCCAAAGCCTGAGTAGAAAAGCCTGTCCCCCGCCAGCATGCTGCAGAGGAGGGCCTCTGCTCTCTGTTTGGAAGCAATGGTCACAGCTAGAGCTCTCCAATCAGCATGGAGCATGGGCTTTATGTTTGGACAGCTCTAGCTCTGGCTGACTCAGCAGGGAAGGGGTGTCAGACCTCTGCAGAGAGACCACTGCTTCCACACAAAGAGACGCACACAGAGGTATACGCACATTGATAAGTAATGGTGTACAGGGACGTATGCACTGCCCCAATTGTAGACTGCTTGTGTTCTGTGTTCGGGGCAGTACATACAGTGGGGAAAATAATTATTTGATCCCCTGCACTTTTCTCATGATCATCCTCACCCCATGAGGTGAAATCTTCCATGGCGCTCCAGACCGAGGACGATTGAGGGTTATTTTGTATTTCTTCCATTCGCGAATCATCGCTCCAACAGTTGTCTCCTCCTCACCAAGCTTCTTGCTGATGGTCTTGTAGCCCATTCCAGCCTTGTGCAGGTCCACAATCTTTGAAAAGTGCACAGTCTTTAGTACATCACCCCATAGGCTAACATGGAGGACAGTTCAGAGGCAGTAAAACAAAAAAAAATGCCTGAAGCCCCTATAAGCACCGGCATCTCTAGTAAGGGAAACAGGAAGCAAAGCCTTTGCGGCTTCACAGCCTGTTTCCTACTGCGCATGCGCGAGTCTTTCTGAACGTTCCCGCCGTCTTCTGGGACCTCTGTGTGTCTCAGAAGGAAGCGGGGGGAAGGAGGAGGGGCCGGAAATGTCATAGATTGCCATGCTGCGATCTTACCCAGAAGTGGGATTGGGTACCTTTTCAAAACCAGGTACTCACTCCCCCCAAAAAATTGCCATATGTGGCGGTGGGGGGTGCGAACAAGCGGAGCTTCCCTTTTGGGTGGAGCTCCGCTTTAAGCTCACAGTTATCTTGTATATCTTCCCCTCATTTTTATACTGCACGAGTCCACTTGTGAATGTATGGAAACTATTTAGTTTTTGCCAGCAGTTTGCACGCACCTCATTTAACTGGTTCCCGACCAGCCGCCGCAGTTATACTGCGGCAGATTGGCTCTCCCGGGCGAGCCGTCGTAGCTGTACGCCGGCTCATTAAGACGCTGTAGGAGGTGCCGTTGCAAGTGCCCGGCGGGCGTGATGACCGCCGGGCACCCACGATCGCTCGTGACAGAGCGAGAACCGGGAAAATAATTATTTGATCCCCTGCAGATTTTGTAAGTTTGCCCACTTACAAAAAAATTAAGGGTCTATAATTTTTATCATAGGTCTATTTTATCTTCTTGTTTCTATAAATGACTCTTATGGATGATGGTACGTGATAAACAATTTAATTAATAATATTATGTGAGACTATAATTTTTATTTTATTTTTTTCATTTTAAATTTTTATTAACATCTTTTTAAAGTTTTTTTTTTTCAGGGTGGCCCACCACTTTAAAGTCCCAATCTCCTTCTTTTCCTTTCAATCTCCCCCTAATGATAACTTTGTTTATCAACAAAACCATGTGATTACCATGTCAGTGACAAATTCTCTTTCCGCAAAGTAAACAAAGCTCCATAATAAGGAGGCTAACACAAATCTTTCATAAGTAAGCCAACTTAATTATAATAATTGAAGAAGGAATAATTAGGTTCTTGCAGGAACTCGATTGTTTTTTTTTTTGTTTTTTTTTTATTTCCTAATCTGAGCTTATAAATTGTCTTTCGGCCAATAACAGAGTTTTTCCTTTAATCCCTTTTCTCCAGCTAGAAGGAAGGGAGGGGCCCAAAGCTAAAAAAAAAATATAAAAATATATTCTCAACATGAACGGCTCCCACCGGGCTTGTCAAAGTGCCTCGGTGGGCCTTTAATAATAAAGGTAATATAGCTAATGAATGAAAAGTGTTCACTTCTTGACGGATCTCCTCGGCCCTGGCGTGTGACAGCCAATTTTAGCAAGTGGGCAAATTGATATTGTACTGAAGTCATCCGCACAGAAAACGACCCTGACAGACCAAGGACTGCTTTTCAGCGTTATGCCGAAAAGGTGTAACCCTTGTGTAATGCATCGCCTTCACCGAGAAGACATCCAGTTAAAGTAAACCTCTACTGAGGGAAACATAGCCTGTACTGACTTGTGGAAATGCTAGTTTCCTGGCTGATTCCCACTTTAGAACTTTGGGGTTGGTTTACTAAAGGCAAATAGACTGTGAGCTCCAGAGCAGAGGCGGCTCTCTAATTAGGCGGTCGCCTAAGGCCTCGTATTCACAGGGGCCTTGCGGCCTCCTAATTTGCCTTTGCTCAATCACTGATTCTCTCTTCCCCCCTCTTTATCTCACCCTCTTTTCTGTGTGCTTGTATTTTTTTTCCATTACGGGCGTGATTGGGGCCTCATGTGTAAGTTTCGCCTAAGGCCTCACAAAGCCTAGAGCCGCCTCTGCTTCAGAGCTTAGTAAAGCCTTGTACACACGATCGGATTTTTGTCCAACTTTGTCAGACTTTTGTCCGAAGGGCGCGTGCCTGGATTTTGTCTTGCCTACAAACGGTACACAATTGTCGGCCAACAAACACGAACGTAGTGACGTACTAGACGTACTACAAGCCAAAAAAGAGGAAGTTCAATTGTCAGGCCCCACCCTTTGTGCTCCTTCTGCTAATTTTGTGCTAGTAGAAGTTTGGTGAGTCTTGATTCGTGCTTTTTAGTTCGTTTCTGAACGGCCGTTCGTCAACCAGCCATGCTGTGGAAGCGGAGGAGATAACGTCTTATTTATTATTGACCTTGGATGATTTTCGGAATTATCTCCGGATGACGGGCCCCTGCTTTCACCAACTCTTGGCATTGTTGACCCCCTATATTAAGAAGCAGGACACATGTTTGAGGAAGAGATAACGTGTTATTTATTATTGGTCTTGGAGTTATTGCTTTGACTTAAGTCCAGTCCAGGAACAGGAGGAGGAGGAGTTCTTGGACCAAAAATCGGTTGCTTTATTAATCGTGACCAATTATGTCATATGCCTTTGCTGCGGGAGCTCCAGGAGAATAATCCGGATGATTTTCGGAATTATCTCCAGATGACGGACCCCTGCTTTCACCAACTCTTGGCATTGTTGACCCCCTATATTAAGGAGCAGGACACATGTTTGAGGAAGAGATAACGTGTTATTTATTATTGGCCTTGGAGTTATTGCTTTGGCCCAAGTCCAGTTCAGGAACAGGAGGAGGAGGAGTTCTTGGACCAAAAATTGGTTGCTTTATTAATGGTGACCAATTATGTCATATGCCTTTGTTGCGGGAGCTCCAGGAGAATAATCCGGATGATTTTCGGAATTATCTCCGGATGACGGACCCCTGCTTTCACCAACTCTTGGCATTGTTGACCCCCTATATTAAGGAGCAGGACACATGCATGAGGCTTTTATTTAATTTTTTGGTTGAATAATGATTTGATTTGTTATATTTTGAAGTTCAAAATTTTTCACGCCTAAACTTCAGCCATACTGGACCACAAAATATCTCACGTCTGGAAGGTTATGAAAAGAAAAAGTGCCTCCATTAGGTGTAGGTTAAAAAAGTGTTTTTTTTTTTATTTCTAAAAACCAGCATACTTCAATAAAGATAAAATTTGTGATCACGGAATAAAAAAGGGAGAAGGGCAATGTGGGAAGCAGAAAGCCAATCCCGACGCATTTCATCCTAAAGAGCTTCAACTGGGGCATGCGGTCCAGTTTGGCCTTCCACGCCTGAACTTCAGCCCTGGTGTTCCCTACATCTGAGGTCCGGTTTGGTGGTTACCTGCACACCCCTTGGAGTCATGTTTGGAGGTCCTGGGTTCCTTGGAGTCCTGTCGACTTGCCTATCCCAGCATCCTTGCCTTAATGACTCGTTGTCACTGACATTCGAGTCCACCTGTTCCGGTAAGAGTAGATATACTTCCCTTTATCGGTTGAAGATGTACCATCTCTGATGCTCTCTATGCCAGACAGTGCTAGTGTACTCCATTCCTGATTACACACTATTCGGTGGTAGATTCACACCGGTCCTTTCTAGGACCTTCGCATTTATTGGACTTTTTCACATTTCCACCTTTCTTTCTTTTTATTTTATGTATGATTGATTTCTGTACCATTTATGTGCATATAGACATATGTGTTTATTCTTTAGCGCTACATTATTTACCATTCACTAGTTTATTGTCATTGCAAGAGAAGGTAAGATGAGGCAATTGAGGTAAAGTAAGAAAAGATGAGATAAGATAAGACAAGATAATATATTGTCGTTGGTAAGATAAGACAAGGTAAGGCAAGACAAAGCAAGGTAAGGTAAGGAAAGATGAGATAAGATACGCTAAAGCAAGGCAAGGGAACATAAGATAAGATAAGATAGTATATTGTCATTGCAAGAGAAAGTAAGGAAAGTTAAAGCAAGGTAAAGCAAGATAAGATATAGCTTATTGCCATTGCAAGATAGGGTAAGGTAAGGCAAGATTAAATAAGATACGATAAGGTAAGGTATGGCAAGGTAAGACAAGACAAGGAAAGGTAAGATACTGCAATATAAAGTAAGGCAAGGTGAGGTAAGGTGAGGTAAGGTAAAGTAAACTAAGGTGAGGTAAGGTAAAGTAAGGTGAAGTAAGGTAAGGTAAGGTAAGGTGAGGTAAGGTGAGGTACGATAAGGTAAGGTAAGGTAAGGTGAGGTAAGATAAGGTGAGGTAAGATAAGGTGAGGTTAGATAAGGTGAGGTAAGATAAGGTGAGGTAAGGTAAAGTAAGGTGAGGTAAGGTTAACTAAGGTGAGGTAAGATAAGGTGAGGTAAGATAAGGTGAGGTTAGATAAGGTGAGGTAAGATGAGGTGAGGTAAGGTAAAGTAAGGTGAGGTAAGGTGAGGTAAGATAAGGTGAGGTAAGGTAAAGTAAGGTAAGGTGAGGTAAAGTAAGGTGAGGTAAGGTAATGTAAGGTTAGGTAAGGTAAGGTGAGGTGAGGTAAGGTGAGGTAAAGTAAGGTGAGGTAAGGTAAAGTAAGGTGAGGTAAGGTGAGGTAAGGTGAGGTAAGGTAAGGTAAAGTAAGGTTAGGTAAGGTGAGGTAAGGTAAGGTGAGGTGAGGTAAGGTAAAGTAAACTAAGGTGAGGTAAGGTAAAGTAAGGTGAAGTAAGGTGAGGTAAGATAAGGTGAGGTAAGATAAGGTGAGGTTAGATAAGGTGAGGTAAGATAAGGTGAGGTAAGGTAAAGTAAGGTGAGGTAAGATAAGGTGAGGTAAGATAAGGTGAGGTAAGATAAGGTGAGGTTAGATAAGGTGAGGTTAGATAAGGTGAGGTTAGATAAGGTGAGGTAAGATAAGGTGAGGTAAGGTAAAGTAAGGTGAGGTAAGATAAGGTGAGGTTAGATAAGGTGAGGTTAGATAAGGTGAGGTAAGATAAGGTGAGGTAAGATAAAGTAAGGTAAGGTAAGGTGAGGTAAAGTAAGGTGAGGTAAGGTAAGGTAAGGTAAAGTAAGATGAGGTGAGGTAAGGTAAGGTGAGGTAAGGTAAAGTAAGGTGAGGTAAGGTAAGGTGAGGTAAGGTAAGGTAAAGTAAGGTAAGGTAAAGTAAGATGAGGAAAGGTAAGGTGAAGTGATGTAAGGTATGGTAAGATTAGATAAGATAAGATAGTTTATTGTCATTGCATACAAAGCACAGTGGAAATTAGGTTACTATCCAGTTTAAATAGCAGCATTGAATCACTATATATGAATAAAACCTGAACAATATTTCTTGGTTGGGTGTATGTAATGCAGCCCTTTCTTAAATAAAGAATGATAAAAAATAAATATATATATATATATATATATATATAAAAGGCATATACAAAATTCAATAATAAACACATCCAATGTAATAGCCCTATACCACTGTATACAATAACAGTACTATGGGGGAGGGGGGCCCCCTTGGTTCCTGAGCTGTCCCGGTGTCGGGATGAGTGACAGTCGATGGTTCTCTCGCCCACCATGCCTCTGCCAGTTAGTCTCGGATAATTTGTCGGTGAAATTCCATCCCGCCCCTCTGTTACCTAATTACCGAAGTGACAGCAGCGTGGATCTCCTGCCACAACTGACCAGCAAGCTGTCATATTACCGGAGACAGAGCCGGGCGGCGGCAGGGCTGTCGAGTGACCTGTCAAGGTGGCATTTGTCCAGAAAGGTGACACACGATTGCTTTTCCTTTCTGCCGACATTACATTGTGATTGCGCTGAGCCGTTTAACTGCTTAAGGATATGACAGCGGCTGCCAGTGACAGGCTGAGGTGTGCGGAATCAGCGATGAACATCGTCACCCAATCTGCAGACCGCAATGTCCTCAGGCAGGCTGTAGATGAGTAAAAAAAACCAACATTCTGTTGTGCGATTCTGTCGAACGTTCTGTCGATGGTGTAGACGATTGTGCAATCATTTGATTCGCTTTTCTAAACCAAATCCAGCATCAGTCAATTTCGATCGCGGCATGAAAATCGCGTGTCACAGCTGGCACACTACTGCTGCTTGTGCAGGGAGACTGGTCTTGTCTCCGCCCCCTGCTGTCGTTTTCTGCAGTGGGTGGGGCATGTTGGGTCCCCCCCCCACAGCCCTGCTCTCCTTGTGCAGGGAGACTGGTCTTGTCTCTATTTCTATTCTATTCCTTTATTTTCTATTCTATTCTATCCTCTTTGGAAATTGGAAAACTATTCGAATTCGAAAAGTTTTCAGATCGGTTCAAAAAGTTTTTGAATTCGAATAGAATAAAATAGAAAATAAAGGACTAGAATAGAATTTTTTTTCTATTCTATTCCTTTATTTTCTATTCTATATTATTCTCTTTGGAAATCGGAAAACTATTCGAATTTGAAAAGTATTTGAATTCGAATTTGAAAACTTTTCGAATTTAAAAACTTTTCGAATTTGAAAACTTTTCGAATTCACATTTCGTCCAATTCTAGTTTTTCTAATTCGGATCGATTCAAAAAGTTTTCGAGTAAATTTTGAATAGTTTTCGAATTCGAAAAATGTTCGAATTTGAAACATTTTGGAACTCGAATAGTTTTCCAGTTTCCAAAGAGAATAAAATAGAATAGAAAATAAAGGAATAGAATAGAAAACATTTTTTTTCTATTCTATTCCTTTATTTTCTATTCTATTTGGAAATTGGAAAACGATTCGAATTCGAAAAGTATTTAAATTCGAATTTGAAAACTTTTCGAATTAAAAAACTTTTCAAATTTGAAAACTTTTCGAATTCGCATTTCGTCCAATTTTTTTCATTTTCCTATAGATTCTAGTTTTCCTAATTCGGATCGATTCAAAAAGTTTTCGAGTCAATTTTGAATAGTTTTCGAATTTGAAAAATGTTCGAATTTGAAACATTTTGGAATTCGAATAGTTTTCCAGTTTCCAAAGAGAATAAAATAGAATACAAAATAAAGGAATAGAATAGAAAACATTTTTTTATTTTTTTTTCTATTCTATTCCTTTATTTTCTATTCTATTTGGAAATTGGCAAACTATTGGAATTTGACAACTTTTCAGATCGAATAATAAAATAGAAAATAAAGGAATAAAATAGAATTATTTTGTTCTATTCTATTCCTTTATTTTCTATTCTATTCTCTTTGGAAATTGGAAAACTATTCGAATTCGAAAAGTTTTTGAATCGATTCAAAACGTTTTCGTATCCATTCAAAAAGTTTTCGAATTCGAATAGAATAAAATAGAAAATAAAGGAATAGAATAGAAATATTTTTTTTTCTATTCTATTCCTTTATCTTCTATTCTATTCCATTCTCTTTGGAAATTGGAATACTATTTGAATTCGAAAAGTTTTCGGATCGATTCAAAAAGTTTTCGAATTCGAATAGAATAAAATAGAAAATAAAGGAATAGAATAGAATTTTTTTAAAAAATATTTATATTCTATTCCTTTATTTTCTATTCTATTCTCTTTTGAAATTAGAAAACTATTCAAATTCGAAAAGTTTTCGGATCGGTTCAAAAAGTTTTCGAATTCAAACAGAATAAAAAAGAAAATAAAGGAATAGAATAGAAATATATATTTTTTTCAATTCTATTCCTTTATCTTCTATTCTATTCTCTTTGGAAATTGGAAAACTATTCGAATTCGAAAAGTTTTCGGATCAGTTCAAAAAGTTTTTGAATTCGAATAGAATAAAATAGAAAATAAAGGAATAGAATTTTTTTTTCTATTCTATTCCTTTATTTATTATTCAATATTATTCTCTTTCAAAATCGGAAAACTATTCGAATCTGAAAAGTATTTGATTTCGAATTTTGAAAACTTTTCGAATTTGAAAACTTTTCGGATCGATTAAAAAAGTTTTCGAATTCGAAAAATAGAAAATAAAGGAATAGAATATAATTCTTTAAAAAAAATTCTATATTTTTTTCTATTCTATTCCTTTATTTTCTATTCTATTCACTTTGGAAATTTGAAAACTATTCGAATTCGAAAAGTTTTTGAATCGATTCCAAAAGTTTTCGGATCGATTCCAAAAGTTTTCGGATCGATTCCAAAAGTTTTCGAATAGAATAAAATAGAAAATAAAGGAATAGAATAGAAACATTTTTATTTTTTTTTCTATTCTATTCCATTTATTTTCTATTCTATTCTCTTTGGAAATTGGAAAACTATTTGAATTCAACAAGTTTTCAAATTCGAATAGAATAAAATAGAAAATAAAGGAATAGAATAGAATCATTTTTTTTCTATTCTATTCCTTTATTTTCTATTTTATTTTATTCTGTTTTGGGAATTGGAAATTCGCGTTTCGTCCAATTTTTTTTTCTTCGTTATTTCTGATTTGTTTCTTCAATTCGGTACTATTCTAATTCGGAAATTTGGATGCATCCAAAATTAGCGAAAAACAAAAATTTGTCCAAATTTTTATTTGGAGCGAAACAAAGCGCACATGTCTAGTGACAACTCGGTTCTTTTTGCAGTGAAATTGTGCAGCGGTGTTGTCACCCTGTAATCTTAGTCTGGAATTTTTTCTATTTTTACAGGCTCCAGGGTTTTCCCGCAAAAGAAAAAAAACGAAACAAACAAACTACAGAAAAAACCGGGATAATTATCGGAACGCCGCTCGGAAAGGTTTTTTTTTTGTTGTGTGTCGGCCGGAGCTCTCCCTTAATGACTTTGTTTGCCCATGAGGCTCTCAAGCACAAAAGGACGAGCTTTAAGATGAGACGATCGGAAGGGAGATTCATTTGTTATTTTCCGCCTTTTAGAACGCGCAGCCCCGTCAGAAAACGCGGTTCCTGGGTGGTAATGAAGTTTGGATCAATTAAACCAATTTAGATGGTTGCTAATGACTTCAGACCGCAGCAAGCGAGCGCTAAGTGGAGCGGCTTCAAAGGGCCCCATCCAATGCGCTGCCGGCGCTGGGGGAATTCTAACAAGTGATGGGGGGGAAAGGAAGGCGAGGATTCTGTTGTTTTTCAAAAACATTAATAGTTGGGATTTTTCCGCCGCGCGTTCGCTGTTTTTTTTTTTTTTTTCCTTTATTTTTTTTCCCCCTCTAAAAAATAATTTGAGCTTTTAATCAGCTCTTTACTGTCTTAGTAAATGCGGCAATAACTGAGATAGGTTTGGCCGTAATTTTTAATGGCTATCGATCAAATGTGAAAGTACAGTTTGAATACAAGAGGGTTCCTCTCCTGGTTTTATAGTCCTTCGGGTTTAATTCAGAGGAAGAAAATGGAATTATTACGACTTAAAAGGCTTTGGCTCCTGTTCATACTTTTGTTGTTTTTTTTTTTAAAGCTGAACTCCGGGATCAGCAATTATTGTCTAAATCAATTAATTGTGTGTTCTTCTTATATCTCGGTGTGCTTTGTGTGAGCATAGGCGTGCACACAGGGTGTGCCAGGTGTGCCTGGGCAGTGCCGGGACAAGGTCATCTAGAGCCCAGGGCGGTGAACACCCCTCAAGATGTATGAGCATTATGTGTCAGCAAAAATCCCCCCCCCACCCATAAAAAAAAAAGAATTGAGTACTAATATGCATGCGTGCCCCCCTAAGCATAAATCCCCCCTCCTCCCAGTACAAATCTCTACCCCCCCAGCTGAAATACCCCCATTTAACACAAATCTTTGCCCCCCTCATATCCAAAATCCCCCCATCTCAAATCCCCCCCACCCAAAAAATAATAATTGAGCACTAATATGCATGCTTGCCCCCTCCTCCCAGTACAAATCCACCCCCCCTGCTGAAATACCTCCATCTTAGCACAAATATTTGCCCCCCTCATACCCCAAATCCCCCCAGCTCAAATCCCCCCCAACCAAAAAAATTATAATTGAGCACTAATATGCATGCTTGCCCCCTAAGCATAAATACCCCCTCCTCCCAGTACAAATCCACCCCCCCTGCTGAAATACCTCCATCTTAGCACAAATCTTTGCCTCCCTCATACCCCAAATCCCCCCAGCTCAATCCCCCCAACCAAATAAAATATAAGTGAGCACTAATATGCATGCTTGCCCCCTAAGCATAAATACCCCCTCCTCCCAGTACAAATCCACCCCCCCCTGCTGAAATACCTCCATCTTAGCCCAAATCTTTGCCTCCCTCATACCCCAAATCCCCCCAGCTCAATCCCCCCAACCAAATAAAATATAAGTGAGCACTAATATGCATGCTTGCCCCCTAAGCATAAATACCCCCTCCTCCCAGTACAAATCCACCCCCCCCTGCTGAAATACCTCCATCTTAGCCCAAATCTTTGCCTCCCTCATACCCCAAATCCCCCCAGCTCAATCCCCCCAACCAAATAAAATATAAGTGAGCACTAATATGCATGCTTGCCCCTAAGCATAAATACCCCCTCCTCCCAGTACAAATCCACCCCCCCTGCTGAAATACCCCCATCTTAGTACAAATCTTTGCCCCCCTCATACCCCAAATCCCCCCAGCTCAAATCCCCCCCCAACTAAAAAAAATAATAATTGAGCACTAATATGCATGCTTGCCCCCTATGCATAAATCCCCCCTCCTCCCAGTACAAATCCACCCCCTGCTGAAATACCCCCATCCTAGCACAAATCTTTTCCCCTATCATACCCCAAATCCCTCCAGCTCAAATCCCCCCCAAAAAATAAAATTCACCCATCCTAGCACAAATCCTCTACCCCTAAAATTTCCCTTCCTAGTATACATTCCCTCCCCCCACTTCAAATCCCCCCTCTCAGCACAAATCTTCTTCCCCCCTCCCAACACAAATCCCCCTAAATCAGGGGTAGGCAACCTCGGCCCTCCAGCTGTGGTGAAACTACAAGTCCCATGCTCCACTGCAAGACCCTGACAATCACAGGCATGACTCCTAGAGGCAGAGGCATGATGGGATTTGTAGTTTCACCACAGCTGATTGCCTACCCCTGTCCTAAATCATCACTCTTAGCACCCCCAAATTTCCCCTCTTAGAACAATACTTACCCCCTACCGCCCCCCAAATTCCCCCCTTTCCAACACAACCCCCCCCCCCAATCTCCATGTGGCACCCCCCCCCCCCCCCCACCGCATATGATACCACAATGCCCAGGGCAGCCGCCCCTCCTGTCCACCCCTTGTCCTAGCCCTGTGCCTGGGCACAGCCTAATCACCCCGTGCGGTGCTAATTCCCCCTGCTTATTAAAGGATATAATTCATGTATCAATGTACATAATCAATGGACATATTCAATTTATTAATGTACATAATTAATGTATCGATGTACAGAATCAATGTATCAATGGACAGAATTAATTTATGAAAATATATGATCAATGTACCAATATGCATAATCAATTGACATAATTAATGTTTCAATGTACATAATCAATGTATCAATGAATATAATTAATGTATGAAAGGATATAATCAATGTATCAATGTTCATAATCAATGTATCAATGTTCATAATCAATGTATCAATGTTCATAATCAATGTATCAATGTTCATAATCAATGTATCAATGTTCATAATCAATGTATCAATGTTCATAATCAATGTATCAATGTTCATAATCAATGTATCAAGGACATAATGTATGAAAGAATATAATTAATGTTTCAATATGCATAATCAATGGACGTAATTAATAAATGTATCAATGGACATATTCAATGTATATATGGACATAATAAAGTATCAATGGATATAAATCAATGTATCAATGTACATAATTAATGTATTGATGTACAGAATCAATGGATATAATCAATGTATCAATAGACATAATTAATGTATCAAAAGATATCATCAATGTATCAAAGTACATTATCAGTGTATCAATGTGCATAATCATTGGACATAATGTATGAAAGGATATAATCAATGTATCAATGTGCATAATCAATGGACGTAATTAATAAATGTATCAATGAACATAATAATGTATTAATGGATATAATCAATGTATCAATTTAAAATCTCCTTTTTTTTTTGAGGTTGAAAAGATAATTATTATTTTTTTTTAGTCTTTTTGAATACAAAGTATGATGGGCTCATAATAACGGCGTAATGAGTGGCTTCGGTCCTCGGAAGTAACAGACGGTCTTTTTAGTCCTTTCTCGCGAGCTGGATTTTTTCCTCCTATTTATTTTTCAGTTGGGCTTATTTTTAACCGTTAACATTTGGAGAATCGTTAGGGAGGCCGTTTTCGCTTTATGTGTTTTGCTTATATTGATTGTTATTCTGAGGTCGGGAACGCCAAACGCTGTGAATTTGTTTACAGCGACGCATTGTCCAAATGCCTCACCGCTTCCTGCGCTACTGGGGAATAACCTCGCCGTGGAACCGCTCTTCAGTTTGTTATATTGTTAAACAAGACAAGATCAACACATTTTTTTGGCTTCCCCTTTTCACGTTGGGTAACGACAGGAAACCTGTGATTGGCGGCAATTATGCTGCTAGAACTGAAGCATGCAATACCTCCGTTCACTCCCAGCAGCCCTTGCAGCAGCGCAAAATGGTTGGTCTTCTACAGGTTTGTCTGATATTACAGCGAATTAGACGCCACCTGTTCACGCTTACCGCAAAAAACAATTAATTTTGGTTTACTTCAGATGGATGATATAATGAAGCCTGGGTTGTTGTCACCCCACCCCCAAAGAACCATGCTAATGTATCACATGACCATGTCAGAGGTGAAGACAAGACCAGTCCCCCTGCACAAGGAGAGAGCAGCAGTGAGCGGTCTTTATTACAGGAAGTCTCACGCTGGATTACTGCACTAATCTGGAAGAAATACACAAAGATCACCGAGATTCCAGAAGAATACACATGAGGAATGGATTTAGATCAGCGTTTCTCAACCAGGTTGACATTTGGGTTCCCCGGAGTGCCACAAACATAGGACATAGTTTGCATGAAATGGTGGACTCTGATGTAATGGGGGGAACTCCGATGTGACAGTGGGGCTCTGACATGAAGGGAGGCTCTTATGTGATAGGGGACTCTGATGTGAAAGGGGACCTCTGATGTGACGGGGGACCTCTGATGTGATGGGGGACCTCTGATGTGATTAGAGACCTCTGATGGGAAGGAGGGCTCTTATGTAATGGGGGGCTTCGATGTGAAGGAGGGATTCTGATGTGATGAGGGAACCTCTAATGTGATGGGGGACCTCCAATGTGATGGGGGTCCTTCTATGGGATGGCTGACCTCTGATGTCTTGGTGGGTCCTCTGTTGTGATAGGGGACTCTGATGTAATGGGGGGTCCTCCATTGTGATGAGGATCTCAGATGTCATGGGTGACCTCTGATGTCATGGTAGGACCTTTGATGTCATGGTCGGACCTCTGATGTCTTAGGGGAACTCTGATATCAAGCAAGGACCTCTGATGTCATGGGAGAGCTCTCATGTCATAGGGAGGCTCTGATGTGATAGGGGACTCTGATGTGAAAGGGGAGCTCTGATGTGATTAGAGACCTCTGATGTTAAGGAGGGCTCTTATGTAATGGGGGCTTTGATGTGAAGGAGGGATTCTGATGTGATGAGGAAACCTCTGATGTGATAGGGAACCTCTGATGTGATGGGGGTCCTAATATGTGATGGGGGACCTCTGATGTCCTGGGGGGTCATCTGTTGTGATGGGGGACTCTGATGTAATGGGGGGTCCTCCAATGTGATGAGGACCTCAGATGTCATGGGGGACCTCTGATGTCATGGGGGAACTCTGATGTCAAGCGAGGACCTCCGATGTGATGGGGGTCCTCCTATGTGATGGGGGACTTCTGATGTCCTGGGGGTCCTCTATTGTGATAGGGGATTCTGATGTAATGGGGGGTCCTCCATTCTGATGAGGACCTCTGATGTCATGGTAGAACCTCTGATGTCATGGGGGACCTCTGATGTCATGGAGGACCTCTGATGTCATGGTAGAACCTCTGATGTCATGGGGGACCTCTGATGTCATGGTAGAACCTCTGATGTCATGGTAGAACCTCTGATGTCATGGGATGACCTCTGATGTTATGGGAGGACCTCTGATGTCATGGGAGACCTCTGATGTTATGGGGGGGGGGGCTCTGATGTGAAGGGGGGCTTCTAATGTGAAGTTAATTGATCAAGGCGGTTGAGTTCATCCCAGGCCTAGGTTCCGCATGATAAGTAACATATACATTTTTCAAATTTTAGACAAGGGGGACTGGAAGTTTTGCATACTTTTAAAAGGGGCTGTGGTAGAAACTAGGTTTATAAACTCTGTTTAGACAATGTTTGCCGACCCCGGAGTTCGGCTTTCATTTTTTCCCGACTGCTGAAGTTTTCAGGGGCAAATTAATTCATAGACATCCATGATTTGTTTTTTTTTTTTGTTTTTTTGGCAGTAGCTCAAGTAGAAGATTATTAAATATATAATCTTTTTAATAGGATATATGACAAGAAGTGATTTTAATCCAGAGTCCTTTTCAGAAGAGGAAATGCTTTGTGTTCCAGCTGTGTTTTAATGGACCCTGGTGGAGAAAGTACTGAAAGTCTGAAGACATCAAGAGGGATTATTCTGGTGTTCTGGTGATGGGACCGGCTGAAGAGAATACAAATAAACTTCAGCGTTTCATTCTATCCGCATGCAGAGAACGTTCCCGGTAAATTACAGCACGGTGTAATTCAAGGTGATGAGAAAAAAAAAATGGCTGCTTAAGTTCTGCCACATAAAGACGTACTCACATCCAGTGCCCGTGTGAACCCCGATAATTGATTTCTCTTACTTACTCAATTTTAGCCTTTTAACCTTTTCGCTGCCAGAGCCGTTTTTGCATTTTTTTTTGTTGCACTCATGTTTAAAAAAAAACATTTTAGGCCCAAAAAAAACCCCCCCCAAAACATTTTGTATTTTCTGAAAGCAGAGGCCCTGGAGAATCAAATAGCAGTAGTTTGCTTTTTTTTTTAATGCCACACAATATTTGCGCAAAGGTTTATGAAACACAAAGGTTCAGTAAAAAAATACACTAAAGTTAATTTTAGGATCATATAAATGCAATATATGCAATGCAATGAAAGGTGAGGGTGCACCAAGTCAATAGATACCCAACATGTCAAGCTTAAAAAGCGGATACGCCCGTGAGATGGCGAAAGCCCTTACAGATCATCAGTTTAGAGTTAGCCACGAAGCGGCTTGTCAGATTTACAAACATATACAATCCCTGTACAGAAGAGCTCAGACTGTGGGAGTAGGAAGCAGCACAAGGAACTACTGTGCTCCAGTGAAAGAAGTATGCTGGTAGGAGGAAAGAGCAGAGTGACCAAAAAGTGAGTGTATCAGTCCAAAACAACATAACGAGTTGATCCAGAAATCCTGTGCTGCCCTGTGTACTCCGCAATGTTATTTCAAGCAGTATTATCGTCCCTGCCCAGTTCTCACCCCCCTAATGTTACTTAGATGATAAGAAGAGGAGCTTTTCTGTAGTCCCAAAGACACTTAAAGTGATTTGTAAATCCATATTTTTTAATAATAAAAAATGTACCTACTCTGTTTAATGGTTTTGCACAGAGCAGCCCCAATCCTCCTCTTCTGGGGTCCGTCTGTGTTCCTGGCTCCTACCCCCTGTTGAGTGCCTCCATAGCAAGCGCTTGCTTATGGGGGCACTCATGCTGGCTCCCTCCTGTGTGTCCAATGTTTTTTTCAAGCACTGATTAGAGCCAGAGGCTCTAATAGGCTTCAACATAGGGTGGGCTCGGGGTGCAGAGCATTGCATCCGGAGCCCACCCAGGTGTGTTGCAACAGCGAATGACTATTGAGAGAACCTATGACCCCAGGTATAAAAGTGCAGAGAATGACCTATTACCCCAGGTATAAAAGTGCAGAGAATGACCTATGATCCCAGGTATAAAAGGGCAGAGAATGACCTATGACCCCAGGTATAAAAGGGCAGAGAATGACCTATGATCCCAGGTATAAAACGGCAGAGAATGACCTATGACCCCAGGTATAAAAGTGCAGAGAATGACCTATGATCCCAGGTATAAAAGGGCAGAGAATGACCTATGACCCCAGGTATAAAAGTGCAGAGAATGACCTATGATCCCAGGTATAAAACGGCAGAGAATGACCTATGACCCCAAGTATAAAAGGGCAGAGAATGACCTATGACCCCAGGTATAAAAGGGCAGCGAATGACCTAAGATCCCAGGTAAAAAAGGGCAGAGAATGACCTATGACCCCAGGTATAAAAGGGCAGAGAATGACCTATGACCCCAGGTATAAAAGGGCAGCGAATGACCTATGATCCCAGGTAAAAAAGGGCAGAGAATGACTTATGACCCCAGGTATAAAAGGGCAGAGAATGACCTATGACCCCAGGTATAAAAGGGCAGCAAATGACCTATGACCCCAGGTATAAAAGGGCAGAAAATGACCTATGACCTCAGGTATAAAAGGGCAGAGAATGACCTATGACCCCAGGTATAAAAGGGAAGAGAATGACCTATGACCTCAGGTATAAAAGGGAAGGGAATGACCTATGACCCCAGGTATAAAAGGGAAGAGAATGACCTATGACCTCAGGTATAAAAGGGCAGAGAATGACCTATGACCCCAGGTATAAAAGGGAAGCGAGTCTTATACCTGTCACCCGATTGGCTAAAAGGACAGGCAATCCTATTGTACGCCTAGGAGAAGGAGAGGAGGGGGGGGAGAAGACACAGGAGCCACTACCGATGCCCCAATGCCCGCCGCAGCCTGATGTCCGCCGATGCCCCCATCCCTGCTGCTGCCTGCTGCCTAGATGGGGTAAGTGGACCGACCGGCAGACAGCGAGGGGGTGGGGGTATCTAAGATGCCTTGGAGGGGGGGGGGGTTGTTTGCTGCTGCCCCCCCCCCCCCCCCAAACGAAAAACGAGCTGCCACTGGAACTGGGAAAAACTTTTTGAGTGCATTTTATATACAATTATATAGATCAGACCAAAATGAGGGACAAATGAGGAGAAAGGAAGAACAGAGGGACTTTGTTTCCAATCAGGGACAGTCCGTCGAAATTTAGGGACAGTTGGGAGCTATGCCTAGGGTGACAACCATGCTTCTCTATGGATCCTGTCAGTGTTAGGTAGTCCTGGTAGGTTAATTAGATCCTGTGATAAAAATTGGCCAAATATGTGTATGTTGTATGTGTATGTGTTTGTAAGCATGTCAGGACCCCACAGGGCAAGGACCGCGCTATACCACAGATGGACACCAGTGGCAAAGCGCCCTGAGGCGATTCAGTTCGCATAGGTAGTGCTATATAAGTCATTCATTCATTCAGTGTTACTGACAGGATCCCCAGGAAAAAATGTTTTGGGAGAAAACATTAATAAAATAAAGAAAACAAATGCAGCCTCCAGCATAAGGACTGGTAGATTGTGGCATATTACATGTTTTATTCTTGGATTTAGATATTCTTCAAATGCACACAACGGCGGCCCCCGCGCTCTTCTGGTATACCCGAGTATGGTGGTAGAGTATAATACAGCGGATAGGAAAAAAAACAATACACGTTATTTCTGTTAATAGGTAGAAGACAGGATTCTTATTTTAGAACAACCTCCATTTTCGTTACTGTTTATGGTGTCGGATTATAGCGCGCGCTCCGCTCCAAGACTCCGTTAGTGTCCAACACCCTAATGAAGCCGAGCGCTTGTCATTTATTTCTGGGGAGGCCAGTTTAAGAAATCACGGTGGTAATTGTCAGGTGGACATTTCCTGCAAACAGTTTACTGACGCGTCTCGCGTGTAGGGGGAGAACGTGTCATAAAACAAGGATATAAGAGCAAAATAATAACTGCGCGCCATTCAGACCCAAAATGCCCCACTGTGTCCAGGCTAAAGAAACGCTTTCCCGTCATAACAAAAAGCTAGGGGTACACAGGGCCATAGGATGAAAACACCCCCCTTTTTAAATGCCAGAAGAGGCAGGGAGGCCGTGGACTTCGCATATGCCCCTGAGAAATCACACAAAAATTATAAAATCATTAATTATTCCATAAAGATAAAAACAGTAAGGTAAAAAAAACACCATTTGAGCTATATATCTATATTACCAAAAGTATTGGGACGCTTGCTTTTACACGCACATGAACTTTAATAACATCCCAGTCTTAGTCCGTAGGGTTCAATATTGAGTTTGCCCACCCTTTGCAGCTATAACAGCTTCAACTCTTCTGGGAAGGCCGTCCACAAGGTTTAGGAGTGTGTCTATGGGAAGGTTTGACCATTCTTCCAGAAGAGCATTTGTGGGGTCAGGCACTGAGGTTGGACGAAAAGGCCTGGCTCGCAGTCTCCGCTGGTTGAGGTCGGGACTCTGTGCAAGCCAGTCAAGTTTCTCCACCCCAAACTCGCTCATCCATGTCTTTATGGACCTTGCTTTGTGCACTGGTGGGCAGTCATGTTGGAACAGGAAGGGGCCGTCCCCAAACTGTTCCCACAAAGTTGGCGTCCCAATATTTTTGGTAATATAGTGTATAAAGCACACCTGTCACAAACCTGGGCAAACGCAAATCAAGCATATTATATAAAGAAGTAGGGATGCACCGATACCATTTTTTTTTTTACAACGAGTACCGATACTTTTTTTAATACTCGCCGATACCAATGACCAATACCTACCACAACTTTCGTTTTCACTTCAGCTGTCAGCAATGGTACAAAGCATTGAAAAGTTATTTACAAATGAAATAAATTGATTTGTGTTTTTACTTTTGCGCTTTTTCAATGTAAAATGTGTAAATATATGTTAATATATACGTGTAAAAATATTCGCTAAAAAGCAAATAAAAAAAAAGTTTTAATTGTTTATCGTTTATAAAAATAGATGTGAAAAAAAAAAAAGAGCAGGAAAATAATAATTTAATGGAGGAGAGTAGGGAGTTAATTAAAGGGGTTGTAAAGGTTAGTTTTTTATTTTCTAAATAGGTTCTTTTAAGCATTGTTGGTTCACTTACCTTTTCCTTCTATTTCCCTTCTAAATGATTTTTTTTCTTTGTCTGAATTTCTCACTTCCTGTTTCTCCTCAGTAAACTTCACACCATCATCCCAGCTGTGTTTAGTCAGCCAGAACAGCTTACTGAGGAGGAACAGGAAGTGAGAAATTCAGACAAAGAAAACAAAAAAAAAACATTTAGAAGGGAAATCGAAAGAAAAGGTAAGTGAACCAACAATGCACTAGCTTAAAGGAACCTATTTAGAAAATAAAAAAACAAACCTTTACAACCCCTTTAAGGCTGATTAGAGTAAATTAAGTGTTAATATGGGGTTAAACAGAGGAACATTTGTTCATCCCTTTGATCTGCAGATGAAGAAACAGAAAGATACAAAAAGAAACAATGTTTCTTTTAATTTTAGCGTTTCAGCGGCTGAGCAATGTTGTTAATAAACATTGCCGGCTGCTTTTTTTTTTTTTTTTTCACTGCTCCAATTACCGGACTTCTTTAACACAGAGGAGACCCACTGACAGCTCAAAGAACCGAGCCTGAAAGTATCGGTTTCAGGTATCGGTGCATTTGCATGAGTACCGATACTGTACCGATACCGATACTAGTATCGGTGCAACCCTATAAAGAAGAATAATAAGCAAAGTTCACCTTCAGTAAAACCAATGGAAATCTTGGACATTCTATGTAGAAAGTTGGCTTGGCTCCATGGCCCGTTTGACTTCCTATTAGTTAACCGCTTCCCGACCGCCTAACGCAGATATACTGCGGCAAAATGGCACGGGCAGGCAAAATCACGTACCTGTACGTGATCGTGCATTTGCCTGCCTGTGGGTCGCACACGCGCCGCCAGCGGCGCGCTCGCGACCCGGTCGGGAGCTCCGTGACCCCGGCCGCGGGACCAGCGGACCCGATCGCCGCTGGTGTCCCGCGATCGGGTTACGGAGCTGAAGAACGGGGAGAGGTCTGTGTAAACAAACCTCTCCCTGCGCTTCCTACTCTGCCTGTCATTGATCGGCTGTTCCCTGTCATCGGGAAAGCCGATCAATGACGTCAGACGTCAGCCCCGCCCCTAATGTAAAAAAAAACACAACACGTCACAGACCATAACCCCTCCCCTCCCCCTAGTGGTTAACCCCTTCACTACAACTGTCATTTATACAGGAACCAATGCATTTAAATAGCATTGATTGCTGTATAAATGACAATGGTCCCAAAAAATGTGTCAAAAATGTCCGATGTGTCCGCCATAATGTCGCAGTCACAATAAAAATCGCTGATCGCCGCCATTACTAAAAAAAAAAAATATTAATAAAAATGCTATAAAACTATCCCCTATCTTGTAAACGCTATAACTTTTGCGCAAACCAATCAATAATCGCTAATTGCGATTTTTTTTTACCAAAAATATGTAGAAGAATACGTATCGGCCTAAACTGAGGAAAAAAATGTTTTTTTTTATATATTTTTTGGGGATATTTATTATAGCAAAAAGCTAAAAATATTGCATTGTTTTCAAAATTGTCGCTCTATTTTTGTTTATAGCGCAAAAAATAAAAACCGCAGGGGCGATCAAATACCACCAAAAGAAAGCTCTATTTGTGGGAAAAAAAGGACGCCAATTTTGTTTTGCAGCCACGTCGCACGACCGCGCAATTGTCAGTTAAAGCGACGCAGTGCCGAATCGCAAAAAGGGGCCTGGTCCTTTGGCTGCCAATTGGTCCGGGGCTGAAAGTGGTTAATTATGCTGCCCACCACCATCACAATGATGGACCAATTGCTTTTCTTGGGATGTAGGAAAGGTTGGGCCATGGCTATTACCATAGCCCATACCGTCCCACCTCCCAAGAATACCAGTTGGTCCACCATGGTGATGGGCAACATCATTAACTCAAGATCGGTATTTCTGGATCAGCTAATAGTTTCAAAAAGTGGTTTTGCCCTAAAAAGGGGACCTCTTCCCACAATTTGAATTTCCCATGTTGGGGGCAAGTAATCTTCGAAAAGCCTGTAGAAGCATATTGGACGACGGCACATTCCAATGACAGAGCTGATTATTTTGCCGTGCTAGGTGCCATCATTAGATTTGCCCCCCCCCAAAAAAGTGTCAATGGCCCTAAGATTTCTGCCTTTTTATAGACTTTGATTTATCGTTGGGGTAAAACTATATCGATGGCTCCACTCGTGATATGAAAATCATCTTCTGGTTCTCGGCCGGTGGAATAGACATTAAAATGTATTCTTTAAGATTACTCATTGCCTTCAACATTGCAGCCGCCGCTCAGACTTGTATTTAACTAATCTGCCCGCTCGTTACCATAATACTCTTTTTAGTTCTTGCAAATGTAAAGAATATATTCCTTTTGGCTGTGTCAAATGTAAGCCAGCTTGCTAATCAATTTACATACGTTTATACAGGTGGTCAGTCATGCGGAACGCAGCGAAATGAACCTGCCTTACCCATATTTATGCATCCGTTAGTTTTGCTCTGTGCAATGAAATAGAATTTTTTTTTTTTTTTTTTTGCAAAAGGTAAAAATTTAAAGACAACTTAAAGGGAATCTAGATACGGTGAGGCGGCGGCCATCTTTCCTTTGTCTTTCAAAATGCCTGCTCAGAGGCAGTAATCCTCGGATCCCGTCCATGCCAACTGCGTATGAAAATGTATATGTGTTTTGTTATGTAAATACGTGTGCAGTTTTATTGCACATTTTTTTTTAACACAATACGGCTTTCATATTACCCAAAGTATTGGGACGCCTCCCTTTACACCAGGGGTCTCAAACTGGTGGCCCTCCAGCTGTTGCGGAACTACAAGTCCCATCATGCCTCTGCCCATCGGAGTCTTGCTTGTAACTATCAGCCTTGCAATGCCTCATGGGAATTGTAGTTCTGCAACAGCTGGAGGGCCACCAGTTTGAGACCCCTGCTTTACACGTACATGAACTTTAATGGCATCCCAGTCTTATGCCCCGTACACACGATAGGATTTTCCGATGGAAAATGTGCGATCGGAGCTTGTTGTCGGAAATTCCGACCGTGTGTAGGCTCCATCACACATTTTCCATAGGAATTTCCGTCACACAAAATTTGAGATCTGGTTCTCAAATTTTCCGATAACAAAATCCGTTGTCGGTAATTCCGATCGTGTGTAGACAATTCCGACGCACAAAGTGCCACGCATGCTCGGAATCAAGCAGAAGAGCCGCACTGGCTATTGAACTTCATTTTTCTCGGCTCGTCGTACGCGTTGTACGTCACCGCGTTCTTGATGTTCGGAATTTCCCACCAACTTTGTGTGACCGTGTGTATGCAAGACAAGTTTGAGCCAACATCCCTTGGAAAAAATCCCATGTGTTTTGTTGTCGGAAAAGGGGAACTCTGTGGACTCTCATGTAAAAGGGGAACTCTGTGGACTCTCATGTAAAAGGGGAACTCTGTGGACTCTCATGTAAAAGGGGAACTCTGTGGACTCTCATGTAAAAGGGGAACTCTGTGGACTCTCATGTAAAAGGGGAACTCTGATGTAAAAGGGGAACTCTGTGGACTCAGATGTAAAAGGGGAACTCTGTGGACTCTGATGTAAAAGGGGAACTCTGTGGACTCTGATGTAAAAGGGGAACTCTGTGGACTCTGATGTAAAAGGGGAACTCTGTGGACTCTGATGTAAAAGGGGAACTCTGTGGACTCTGATGTAAAAGGGGAACTCTGTGGACTCTGATGTAAAAGGGGAACTCTGTGGACTCTGATGTAAAAGGGGAACTCTGTGGACTCTGATGTAAAAGGGGAACTCTGTGGACTCTGATGTAAAAGGGGAACTCTGTGGACTCTGATGTAAAAGGGGAACTCTGTGGACTCAGATGTAAAAGGGGAACTCTGTGGACTCTGATGTAAAAGGGGAACTCTGTGGACTCAGATGTAAAGGGGAACTCTGTGGACTCAGATGTAAAGGGGAACTCCGTGGACTCAGATGTAAAGGGGAACTCTGTGGACTCTGATGTAAAGGGGAACTCTTGTGATTAGCTTCATATGATTAGAAATTTTATTTAATTGCAAAATATATGTATAGTTTATACTATAAAAAAAAAAAAAAAAAGCTTTGCGTGGCTAAAATTCGGGTTGGACTTAAAAAAAAGGTGGCGACCCTATTGCGAGGGGGGGGGGTGGAGGGTGCAGCGGTAGGAAGATTGGGTGTGGGAGTGTGTGTGTGGGGGGGGAATTGGGTTTTAAAAAGAATCATTGGTTGCCAATGCAAGCCACCTCCCCTCCCCCCGGGTTAAGATGAACACAAGAAGTCGTGTGCCGAGATACGCAATCATAAAAACACAGTACAGCAATCAAATAAAAAAAAAAAAAACATTTAAAGTAAATTTGCAATAATGCAAAACCAGCACTTGCTGAAATTAGACGATCGTTTCATTTTAACAATATTATCTGGAAGATGTGTGGAGAATCCGGCGGCCCTCTTCCCCTCCGTCTGATGAACACACGTGTTTCTACCTTCCCTGATAAGTGTTTAATGAAATATTCATGAACTCTTTTTTTTTTTTTGTACTGTCTGGGATGTAGAAAATTGACTTTTTACAACTTGATTCCTGTTTTATTTCGACGTTCGGAAAAACCTCTTATTGCTCTTATTCATAGTTACTCCATCGTCCTTTCATCGCTGTATATCCCTCACCCGGATCCTGAGCCCCCTTTCCCTCCCCTAATTCTCCGGATCCTATCACAGCCTCCGATCCTGACGGCTGAACCGACTCGAAATGTGTTTCCTATTCAGGATCAACGCAAAAAAGAAATCCATATTGTTTTTTTGGGGTTTTTTTGCTTTCAAGGCCCATATTACCGTATATACTCGAGTATAAGCCGAGTTTTTCAGCACATTTTTTTGTGCTGAAAATTCCCCCTCGGCTTATACTCGAGTCAAGCACTTTTCTGCAGTAGAGGATTACATTTTCCGAACCGACTTTGGGGCCCCATATCTCGGGGCCACTTGGGGCTAGGAACCCCATTTGGTGTGCAAACACAATGGAACTAGCACTACAACATATCCAAAGATGGGGTTCCTAGCACCAAGTGGCCCCGAGATATGGGGCCGCAAATTCGGTTCGGAAAATGTCATTCTCTGATGCAGAAGTGCTTTACATTTTTCGAACTGACTTTGGGGCCCCGTATCTAGGGGCCACTTGGTGCTAGGAACCCCAAATGAACCTAGCACTACAACATATCCAAAGTTAGGGTTCCTAGCACTAAGTGGCCCCGAGATACGGGTCCGCAAATTCGGTTCGGAAAATGTAATTCTCTGCTGCAGAAGTGCTTGACATTTTCTGAACCGACTTTGGGGCCCCGTATCTCGGGGGCCACTTGGTGCTAGGAACCCCAAATGGAACTAGCACTACAACATATCCAAAGTTAGGGTACCTAGTACCAAGTGGCCCCGAGATACGGGGCTGCAAATTCGGTTCGGAAAATTTCATTCTCTGCTGCAGAAGTGCTTGACATTTTCCGAACCGACTTTGGGGCCCCGTATCTCGGGGGCCACTTGGTGAACCATTGGATATGTTGTAGTGCTGGTTCCTCTGGGTTTGCACACCAAATTTGGGGTTCCTAGCACCAAGTGGCCCCCGAGATACGGGGCCCCAAAAGTCGGTCAACTGTGTCTATATGCAGCAATGTCATTTCGGGACCCTTTGGGTTCGGAGACCCCAAATTTTGGCTGCAGCTAGGGGGCATCTAGGAACCTTTAACTACTGAGTTTTAAGTTGAGGGGACTTATGACTGCAAATGGGCACAATGAGGCTGCAAATGGGCAACGTGAGGCATGCAAATGGGCAGAGTGAGGCTTCAAATGGGCAGAGTGAGGCTGCAAATGGGCAGAGTGAGGCTGCAAATGGGCAGAGTGAGGCATGCAAATGGGCACAGTGAGGCTGCAAATGGGTACAGTCAGGCTGCAAATGGGCACAGTGAGGCTGTAAATGGGCACAGTGAGGCTGCAAATGGGCACAGTGAGGCTGTAAATGGGCGCAGTGAGGCTGCAAATGGGTACAGTCAGGCTGCAAATGGGCACAGTGAGGCATGCAAATGGGCACAGTGAGGCATGCAAATGGGCACAGTGAGGCTGCAAATGGGCACAGTGAGGCTGCAAATGGGCACAGGGAGGCTGTAAATGGGCACTGTTGACCCTCTTTTCCACTTACAGTAGCCGCGCATTTCTCACCCTAGGCTTATACTCGAGTCAATACGTTTTCCCAGTTTTTTGTGGTAAAATTAGGTGCCTCGGCTTATATTCGGGTCGGCTTATACTTGAGTATATACGGTATGCATTATCTCTCTATCTGTAGGTCAGAAAATATATCCAAAATCTGAAGTTCCTGGGAATGGAAAAAAAAAAAGACAACAAAAAAAAAATATATATTTGTGAATACAAATAATGGGATAGGCCATTATCGGCGGAGAGCGAGGCGATCTGCGGGGGAATTAAATAGGCTCATTTCTCATGTGCGAAGAAATGTGGGCAATGAGGCTCAGGGCCATCAATACGGATAGTATCAATATAATGATATAGATATTATTTCAGGTATGGAGGAGAAGGTGGATTAGGAGATGGAAGCGCACAAGGAAGCGTGTCATTGGTTAGCCAGCAGACTCTGCTATTAGCTAATTTGGGAGGTGGATGACTGTGTATGTTATACAGGGAGGTGAGATAAAATAGAGGGAAAAAAAAAAACACATCATCCGCTAATGTAGATGGATGAAAAGCCTGAAAATTACAGAGACACAGAAATAGATCATAGGAAGACAAATGTACATAGAGATAGATAGACCAAAAGTATTGGGACGCCTGTCCTTTATACGCACATGAACAGGTGTCCCAATACTTTTGATGATATCGTGTGTGTGTGTATAGATCAGTGACGGCGAACCTTTTTGAGCCTGAGTGCCCAAACTGAAATAAATACGTTGGTTTTGTGTTGCAAAGGGCCAACACTGCAATTCGCGAGAGAGGGGGGCTGAGCGAAAAGAGAGGGGTTGTGGGAAAGAGAGAGAGAGGGGAGGGCAGAGTGAGGGGTGTGAGAGAGATGCTGAGAGGGAGGGGGGCTGAGAGAGGGGGGGCAGAGAGAGAGGGGTGTGAGAGAGATGCTGAGAGGGAGGGGGGCTGAGAGAGGGGGGGCAGAGAGAGAGGGGTGTGAGAGAGATGCTGAGAGGGAGGGGGGCTGAGAGAGGGGGGGCAGAGAGAGAGGGGTGTGAGAGAGATGCTGAGAGAGAGGGGGAACAGAGAGAGGGAGAGGGGCTAAGAGAGGGGGGGACAGAGAGAGGGAGAGGGGCTAAGAGAGGGGGGGCAGAGAGAGAGGGGTGTGAGAGATGCTGAGAGGAAGGGGGTTGAGAGAGGGGGGCAGAGAGAGAGGGGTGTGAGAAATATGCTGAGAGAGAGGGGGAACAGAGAGAGGGAGGGGGCTAAGAGAGAGGGGGGGAAGAGATGCTGAGAGAGAGGGGGAACAGAGAGAGGGAAGGGGGACAGAGAGACAGAGAAGAGAGGACAGAGAGAGAAGAGGGACAGAGAGAGAGAGAAGAGGGTGACAGAGAGAGGGAGAGAAGAGGGACAGAGAGAAGAGGGACAGAGAGAGAGAGAAGAGGGACAGAGAGAGAGAGAAGAGGGACAGAGAGAGAGAAAGAGAGATGCAGAGAGAGGGGAGAGCTGAGAGAGGGGTGAGCAGGGGGGTGGGGGCTGAAAGAGAGGGGGGGGCAGAGAGAAAGGGGTGTGAGAGTGAGGGAAGGGGACAGACAGAGGGGGACACAGAAGGGGGGCTGAGAGGAGAGAGAGACCTCTAGCTCTGTCCTGTACCCTCTTGCGTGCCCACAGAGATGGCTCTGCGTGCCATAGGTTCGCCATCACTGGTATAGATAGATAGATAGACAGACATATAGACACACTATATTACCAAAAGTATTGAGACGCCGCCAAAAGGGTTCCTTCTGCCTGTTAACCAAACTTCAGCGCTTCCCGTTTGTCGCTAATCAACACGTGTGATAAAAAAGCGGTTTTAATGTCGGCTTTGTTATAAAAACTGTCGACGAGTCGGAATTCGTGTCTGTTAGTGTTGTTTATTGAAAGCTCTAAACAAAAAAGCCGCCGTGTCAGAACGTATTTAAGTATTTCTTCCAGACTGCGTGAAAACATTGCAGTAAATATTTCGGTCAGTAATGACTGCCGGCCACCCGCTGATAGCGACTTGGAATATCGCTGATTGATGGGCTCTTATCTCTTCAATGCCAAACAAAACACATTCGTTGGGACTTTTAGGGGCATTAAACAGATATTTCTGTAAATGGGGATGAAGATGATGAAGATGATGAAATTAGAAGGTTGTACTTTGTAGATGGCGGAAAGAAGAAAACCTCGTAGCGTTAATGTATCTCTAGAAAAGACTTCATTGTCGAGTCTTTGGGTGGTGAGGGGTTAAAGCCTCGTTCAGGTGTTTATTGTTGTCTGCGTCCCCCACCCCCTCTTCCGGTCTGCGGAGGTTCTCAGTGATCCCGGTCATGGTACAGGGCAGAGGCCCCCAAACTGGGGCCCATCAGATGTGGCCCTTTGCTTGCCTTTATCTGGCCCTTCAGACACTATTAATCCCACTTCCTATAAGAGACACCAACAAAGGGACGTCATTCCTGCCAATGACGGGGCAGCGTTCCTTTACCTGATACCAACAATGGGGCACTATTCCTCCCCCTGATACCAACAATGGGGCACTATTCCTCCCCCTGATACCAACAATGGGGCACTACTCCTCCCCCTGATACCAACAATGGGGCACTATTCCTCCCCCTGATATCAACAATAGGATACTATTCCTTCCCCTGATACCAACAATAGGATACTATTCCTCCCCCTGATACCAACAATGGGGCACTATTTCTCCCCTTAATACCATCAATGGGGCACTATTCCTACCTCTGATACCAACAACAGGGTGCTATTTCTCCACCTGATACCAACAATGGGGCACTAATTCCTCCCTTAATACCATCAATGTGGCACTATTCTATCTCTGATACCAACAATGGGGCACTATTCCTTTCCCTGATACCAACAATGGGGCACTATTTTTTTACCTCTGATAACAACAATGGGGCACTATTCCTTCCCCTGATACCAACAATGGGGCACTATTTCTCCACCAGATACCAACAATGGGGGACTATTTCTCCCCTTAATACCATCAATGGGGCACTATTCCTGCCCCTGATACCAACAATGGGGCACTATTCACCCCTCTGATACAAACAATGGGGCACTGTTCATACCCCTGATACCAACAATGGGGTACTACTCCTCCCTCTGATACGAACAATGGGGCACTGTTCATACCCCTAATACCAACAATGGGGCACTATTCCTCCCCCTGATACCAACAATGGGGCACTAATTCTCCACCAGATACCAACAATGGGGGACTGTTTCTCCCCTTAATACGATCAATGGGGCACTATTCCTACCTCTGATACAAACAATGGGGCACTGTTCATACCCCTGATACCAACAATGGGGCAGGATTCCTCCCCCTAATACCAACAATGGGACACTATTCCTTCCCCTGATACCAACATCGGGCACTATTTCTTACCTCTGATACCAACAATGGGGCACTATTACTCCCCCTGATACCAACAATGGGGCACTATTCCTTCCCCTGATACCAACAATGAGGCACTATTTCTTACCTCTGATACCAACAATGGGGCAGTATTCATCTCACAAATACCAATGATGGGGTATCGCTTACTCCCATTGAAGCCAGAGTGTTCTTTACTCCCAATGGCCACAGTCCGGCCCCCCTGAAGTCTGAAGGACGGTAAACTGGCCCTTTTATTTAGAAAGTCTGGAGAAGGGACAAGACCTGCACGTTGTGAAATGCAATAGAGGAAAATCAAGTTGCCTACAAGTTCTTGGTGGTCGGTAACAGAAAAAAAAACAAAAAACGACAATACGATGTAATAGTTAAAAAACAACAAGATGGCGCCCATCAGTTTTCAGCCCTGGAAGGAGCCGGGAGGTCAGAATAGACCTTTGATAAGAAAATAATACACATTGAACACAATCTTATTAATGCCTTTTTTTTTTTCCCAGCGGTCGGAAAAGCCGCGGCGCAGACAAGTGATGCATAAACAAGCGCGTGAGATTTGTCTGCCGAGACGTAAAGCCGCAACGTCTTCAATTCTCAGAGTGATATCAGCTATTCGGAAACTTTTATTTCCCGGTCATAAATATGAATTTTTTTTTGCCTGTTCCTGTTTGTTCCTCGGATACGTGGAAATGATTCTCCGCTTTGGAAATTTAGCGCGGCAGATGGCGCGGCTTTTACTTCAATTCCGCTCGTCTCTTTGATTTCGTTTTTTTTTTTTTTTTTTTTGCGATTGCTGATTTTGTAAATAGACGGCCTGAAAGGCTTCACTTTCACTACTTCAGATGTGTATTTTTCCATTTAAAAAAGGACGGCCGGCGTAGTTTGTTTGCTCCCCCTCCCCCCCCGCGCTGTCAAGGCTCCGATCACTTTCATTTCTCGTATTTCTCTTTAGATCGTTGGTTGGTGTGAAGGAAAATCTTTTAAGAATGTTTAACCACTTTCAGCCCCGGACCAATTGGCAGCCAAAGGACCAGGCCCCTTTTTGCGATTCGGCACTGCGTCGCTTTAACTGACAATTGCGCGGCCGTGCGACGTGGCTCCCAAACAAAATTGACGTCCTTTTTTTCCCACAAATAGAGATTTATTTTGGTGGTATTTGATCGCCCCTGCGGTTTTTATTTTTTGCGTTATATACAAAAAAGTGCGACAATTTTGAAAAAAAACGCATTATTTTTTATTTTTTGCTATAATAAATATACCCCAAAAATATATAAAAAAACATTTTTTTTCCTCAGTTTAGGCCGATACGTATTCTTCTACATATTTTTGGTAAAAAAAAAAATCGCAATGAGCGATTATTGATTGGTTTGCGCAGAAGTTATAGCGTTTACAAGATAGGGGATAGTTTTATAGCATTTTTATTAATAATTTTTTTTTTATTAGTAATGGCGGCAACCAGCGATTTTTATTGTGACTGCGACATTATGGCGGACACATCGGACATTTTTGACACATTTTTGGGACCATTGTCATTTATACAGCAATCAATGCTATTTAAATGCATTGATTCCTGTATAAATGACACTGGCAGTGAAGGGGTTAACCACAAGGGGGCAGTGTAGGGGTTAAGTATGCCTAGGGGTGTGTTTCTTACTGTGGGGGGGCGTGGCTGTCAGCTAGTGAATGCTGATCTCTGCTCCAATCACAGGGAGCAGAGATCGGCGTCACTAGTTGCTAGGCAGAACGGGGAGATGCTGTTTATTTCCGCATCTCCCCGTTCTGCCTTCACATGAGACGATCGCGGGGGTCCCCGCGGCGATCGAGTCCGCGGGGCCCGCGACCGGCCTCACGGGGGTCCCAACCGGCGCGGGAGCGTGCCGCTCCCGGCGCGCTCCCGATGGCACGGACGGCATTAAAGAGGGACTTATATATACGCCCTCCTGCCTGTCCGTGCCATTCTGCCGACGTATATCGTCGTGCGCCGGTCGGGAACTGGTTAATAAAGGAAAATCTAAAGCCTCGTACACACGATCGGGTTGTTGGCCAACAAAACCGCAGACTTTTGTCCTGAAGGGCCCAAACCTGTCTTGCATACACACGGCACACGCAATTGTCGGCCAACAATTACGAACGTAGTGACCGTACTACGTTGTTTATCAGCTCTTTAGCGCCACCCTTTGGGCTCCTTCTGCTAATTTAGTTTTAGTAGAAGTTTGGTGAGTGTTGATTCGCACTTTTCTTTTTCGCGCTTTTCATTTCGCGCTTTTCATTTCGCGCTTTTCAGTTCGTTTCTGAACGGCCGTTCGCCAACCAGCCATGTTGCGGAATCGGAGGAGATAACGTGTTATTTATTTTTGGCCTTGGATTTATTGCTTTGACCCAAGTCCAGTCCAGGAACAGGAGAAGGAGGAGTTCTTGGACCAAAAAATTGGTTGCTTTGTTAATCGTGACCAATTATGTCATATGCCTTTGCTGCGGGAGCTCCAGGAGAATAATCCGGATGATTTTCGGAATTATTCCTCCCACTGACACCAATGATGGGACACTATTCCTCCCACTGACACCAATGAAGGGACACTATTCCTTCAACTGACACAAATGAAGGGACACTATTCCTTCAACTGACACAAATGAAGGGGCACTATTCCTCCCACTGACACCAATGAAGGGACACTATTCCTTCAACTGACACAAATGAAGGGACACTATTCCTTCAACTGACACAAATGAAGGGACACTATTCCTTCAACTGACACAAATGAAGGGGCACTATTCCTCCCACCGACACCAATGATTGGGCACTATTCCTTCCACTAACACCAATGATTGGGCACTATTGTTTCCACTAACACCAATGATGGGGCACTATTCCTCCCACTGACACCAATGAAGGGACACTATTCCTTCAACTGACACCAATGATGGGGCACTATTCCTCCCACTGATACCAGCGATTCGGGGATTATTCAGTAACGAGAGATCACAAAGCTTTAATGCAATCACGGATTTTACTGACTCTCGGCACAAGGACTGGCTTGCTTGCCTCCGGATTCATGAAGTCTCTCCAGCTTTTTTTTGTGAACTAAAGGCTACTGAACGAATGTTATTGCACTCAATTGGTGGCACTGGCGTCCGATACCGGCTTCAGTGCCAAGGCAAAGCTCAGAACTTACAGTGCAAACGATTGCCACTTCATACGGCAATACCATGCCAGCTGAATCTGGCTCTGACATTCAGCCATCCTCTGTCCCCATTGAGGAATTCCTAAAAAAAAAAAAAACCTCAGCGTTCTTCCATACAAAATCAGCGTGCCTTTATTGGCTAATACTGTATTCTTATATCCGTTGACAGTTAAAGAGAACCTGTCACAATAAAATGATTTAGTCCTCGCACAAATGCACTGATTACCAGGGCCGGGACAAGGGGTGGGCAGGAGGGGCGGCTGCCCCTGGCGCAATGGTTTATTGCAGGGGTGGGGGGCACCCTGACCCTAACCCTAAGGGAAAGGGGGGCGCAGTTTGGCATCTCTGCCCTGGGCGCTGATTACTGTGTAAATGTCACTGGCAGGGAAGGGGTTAACACTAGGGGGGCGATCAAGGGGTTAACTGTGTTCCCTGACTGTTCTATCTGTAGGGGGAGGGGACTGACTAGAGGAGATGACAGATCGTTGTTCCTAGCTATTAGGAACACCCGATCTGTCTCTCCTCACACAACAGGGATTTGTGTGTTTACACACACACACTTCCGTGTTCTGCCTCTCGTGCCCGCGATCATTCGTGACTGGCGGTCATCGCGACCGTCGGCCACGAGCATCGGCATCCGCGCAGTGCAGCGGGCGTGCGCACGCCTCCGGCGGTGTGCACGCGCCTGCTGTCCCACTTAAAGGAGCCGACGTATAGCTACAACGGCTCGCGCCGACCTCCCGCAGTATAATGACGGCGGCTAGTCGGCAAGCGGTTAATATCTCCTATACTTGCACTGTTTAGGAGATATTCACACAGCTTGCAGCCAATGATGTCACCGGTGCATGCGCCATACCCGTGCCGTCCCTTTCAGAGCTCTGTGCTGCGGTCCGTGACTCCCACGCTCATGCGCGGTAGTGACGTCGTCGTGGCGCAGCCAATCAGATTGCCGGGTGAAGATGGAAGCCCCACCAGTGCGGCGTTGGAGGGCTTCGTTCTAAGGTAAGTATTTCATAATGTGCTAGTATGTGATGCATACTAGCACATTATGCCTTTACCTTGCTGGGTTAAAAAAAAATTATTGGTGTGGTTTACTACCGCTATAAAGCCAAACTCCATTCTTTATAATCAGTTACAGCAAACAGTTTGGCTCCTTTTGGGATAAAGGGTTTACATACATAAATAAAAGCTGATCAATGCAAGCACCCCTGCCTGTGGTAAATGGTTTGTCTCATCCCTGTAACTGCAAAAGAGCTTGTTCTTTTGAGAGAAAAAAACGACAGACTTTCTGGCTGGATCCCCAGAAGAAATAGAATAAAGAAAATAAATGCAGCCATCAAATCTAAGAATTGGGAAGAAGTAATATAATAAATGTTTGTTTTTGGGGTTGAATACCTCTTTAACTACCTGAGATCCAGCTATAGCCGAATGACGGCTACAGCGCGGATCTAAGATGCCGGGACGACGTCTATTGACGTCATCCCGGCCACGAGCTGCCTGCGCGCCCCCTGAAGGGCGCGCACGGCGCGCTCTGTGATCAGCGAATCTGTGAGACTCGCTGGATCACAGATCCGAGTAAGGGGTCGATCCCGACCCCTTACCACGTGATCAGCTGTCAGCCAATGACAGCTGATCATGTGATAATAACAGAGCCGGTAATCGGCTTTTTTTTTTCCTTCTCGCGCTGACAGCGCGAGGAGAATAAAAAAAAAGCCGATCACCGGCGGCAGTGAGAGGGACATCAGTCCCTCTCACTGCAATGTGCCCAGCAATGTGCCCAATCCATGGTGCCCACCTTTGCATAATTAAAGTGCCGCCTACCAGTGCCCACAGTGCCATCTGTCAGTGCCCACAGTGCCATCTGTCAGTGCCCACAGTGCCAGTGCTGCACATCAGTGTCACCTACCAGTGCTCATCAGTGTCCCCTACCAGTGCCCATCAGTGCCACCTATCAGTGCCCATCAGTGCCATCAATCAGTGCCACCCATCAGTGCCATCTATCAGTGCCCATCAGTGTCATTCATCAGTGCCCATCGGTGCCACCCATCCGTGCCCATCAGTGCCATCTTTGCTGTCCCCATCAGTACCGACTTATCTGTCCCCACCAGTGCAGCCTATCAGTGCCAACCAGTGCAGCCTATCAGTGCCAACCAGTGCAGCCTATCAGTGCCAACCAGTGCAGCCTATCAGTGCCAACCAGTGCAGCCTATCAGTGCCAACCAGTGCAGCCTATCAGTGCCCACCAGTGCCGCCTCATCAGCGCATATCAATGAAGCAGAAAAATTACCTGTTTGCAAAATTTTATAACAAACTATTAAACATGATTTCTTTATTTTTTTCAATTTTCCATCTTTTTTTGTTTGTTTAGCAAAAAATAAAAACCCCAGCTGTAATTAAATACCACCAAAAAAAAGCTGTATTTGTGGGAACAAAATGATAAAAATTTCATTTGGGTACAGTGTTGTATGACCGCGCAATTGTTATTCAAAGTGCGTCAGCGCCAAAAGCTGAAAATTGGTCTGGGCACGAGGGGGTTTAAGTGCCCAGTAATCAGGTGGTTAAGGTATCAGGCTGAATGAAATGTATCAGTTCATAGGAAGAATTCTGCATTTTTTTTTTTTTTTACTTTCTGAGATGAAGAAGTCTTGTTAAGTTCTCATATAACGAGTCGGGGTGACATAAAGATATGCAGACGGCGGCACGTGTTTGCGGTCACTGGTGCGTTCCGTCATTTCATCGCGTTCCAAAGTTTGAAAATTCTCTCCGGCTAAACTTTTACACGCGGCACCAAAGGGACCACTCACCATACAAGAGGAACATTAAATAAGTCTGCAGTGTTTCCGCTCTGTCCCCCGTTTATGAGCTCGGGGAATTCTCCACTACCAGTTTTTATATTTATCTTTGAGCAAAATTTATAATAAAATTATGCCGGGTCGGCTGTAAGTCAAAGTACACGGCAAACACCATTTTTACAGCTTCTTTAAAGTGAGCCTGTCAGCCATTTTTAACTTTCATCTACATATACATTCCAAAAGTCATAAAGGATATACAGTACGTTCCCTTTATGTGCATAAAATGCCTTTGAGAACCCGGTTATTACTTACTGTAAAAGTAGCTGTGACATCATAGTGTACATGTGTACATAGCCTGTGCAGAGAGCAGAGCTGTGAGTGGAGCCGAGCAGGCTCCACCCACTACAGAAAATTAAAGAAGGGTGCAGAGACAAGACCAGTCACCCTGCATAAGGAGTGAGAACAGAGCGGTGGGTGGGATCCAACAGGCTCCACCCACTACAGAAAACCCAGCAGGCCCCACTCACTACAGAAAATTACAGGAGGGGGCAGAGACAAGACCAGTCACCCTGCATAAGGAGTGAGAACAGAGCGGTGGGTGGGATCCAACAGGCCCCACCCACTACAGAAAAGACCCAGCAGGCCCCACCCACTACAGAAAGCCCAGCAGGCTCCACCCACTTCAGAAAACCCAGCAGGCCCCACCCACTACAGAAAAACTACAGAAAAGGGCGGAGACAAGACCAGTTACCCTGCACAAACAGGGAGAGCAGAATGGTGGGAGGGACCCAGCACACTCCAACCACTACAGAAAACTACAAGAGGGGGTGGAGGCAAGACCAGTCACCCTGCATAAGGAGGGAGAGCAGAGCTGTGGGAGGGGTAAGGCAGGCTCCACCCACTACAGAAAATTACAGGAGGGGGCAGAGACAAGACCAGTCACCCTGCATAAGGAGTGAGAACAGAGCAGTGGGAGGGATCCAACAGGCTCCACCCACTACAGAAAAAACAGCAGGCTCCACCCACTACAGAAAACCCAGCAGGCCCCACCCACTACAGAAAGCCCAGCAGGCTTCAACCACTTCAGAAAACCCAGCAGGCCCCACCCGCTACAGAAAACTGCAGGAAAGGGCGGAGACATGATCAGTCACCTTGCACAAACAGGGAGAGCAGAATGGTGGGAGGGACCCAGCAGACTCCAACCACTACAGAAAACTACAGGAGGGGGTGGAGACAAAAACCAGCCTCCCTCCACAAGGAGGGAGAGCAGAGCTGTGAGGGGGGGGGGGGGCAGGCAGGCTCCACCCACTACAGAAAACTACAGGAGGGGGTGGAGGTAAGACCAGTCACCCTGAACAAGGAGGGAGAGCGGAGCTGTAGGAGGGGCCAGGCAGGCTCCACCCACTACAAAAAAACTACAGGAAGGGGTGGAGACAAAACCAGTAACCCTGCACAAGGAGGGAGAGCAGAGCTGTAGGAGGGGCCAGGCAGGCTCCACCCACTACAAAAAACTACAGGAAGGGGTGGAGACAAAACCAGTAACCCTGCACAAGGAGGGAGAGCAGAGCTGTAGGAGGGGCCAGGCAGGCTCCACCCACTACAGAAAACTACAGGAGGGGGTTGAGACAAAACCAGTAACCCTGCTCAAGGAGGGAGAGCTGTGGGAGGGGCCCATCAGGCTCCACCCACTACAGAAAACTACAGGAGGGGCGGAGACAAGACCAGTCACCCTGCACAAGGAGTGGGAGCAGCAGTGAGCGGTCTTTATTACAGGAAGTCTCACACTGGATTATTGAACAGATCTGGAAGAAATATACAAAGCTCACTGAGTTTCCAGAAGAATACACATGAATGAAATTAGACAATATTTGCTAATCCCAGAGTTTAGCTTTAAAGCGGAGTCCTGCCATTTCTTTTTTTAAGTCAGCAGCTACAAGTACCGTAGCTGCTGACTTTCAAAATATGGACACTTACCTGTCCAGGACACCCGCAATGTCGGCACCCGAAGCCGATCTATCCCTCGGCTGTCGAGTGCTGCCACCGTCATCCTCGGTAAGGAAATAAGGAAGTGAAGCCTTCACTTCCTGGTTCCCTACTGCGCATGCGCGACTCGCGCTGCACTATCCCACTGGTCCCTGCTGTTTTCTGGGAACCGTGTGTCTCCCAGAATACAGCGGGGGGGGGAGTGGCGTAGATACCCGTGGTTGGCTCGGGTATCTATGACCGGAAGTGGAAGCAAAATACCTGTTAGACAGGTATATGCTACCCCCTAAAAGGTGGCAAATGTGACACCGGAGGGGGGGGGGAGGAACCGGAAAAGCGGAAGTTCCATTTTTGTATGGAACTCCGCTTTAAAGAGTAAAAGCCCTCTCCTAAAGCCAGAACCACAAGGAGTCCACAGTTTATTCTGTCATCCAAAAAAGCCTTTCCTGTGCACCCTTCCCATCTCGATGTCCTGGTGCCTGCGAAGGTCTCGGCTGTGTGCGCAAATTTGCTACAAAGTTACCATATTGCCGTCTAATCACTGGAGAAGAAGAGACTGAGGAAATGCTTTCCCCCTTCCTGCAGCAGACTGATGACATCATCTTAGACTAGGCAAAGTCCTTTTCCAGAGTTCAGGGAAAATGAATACCATTGTACATTGTGACATGTCAAGGTTTCACTTATGAAGACCTGAAAGTTACTGAAAAGTCTACTTTAAAGCGGTAAACAAACAGCTATGATTTTTTTTTTTTTAATACGGTGTGTTCATCATTTAACCGGTTCCCGACCGGCGCACAACGATATACGTCGGCAGAATGGCGCGGACAGGACGGTCAGGACCCCCGTGAGGCCGGTCGCGGGTCCCGCGGACTCGATCGCCGCGGGGAACCCCGCGATCGTCTCATGGGAAGGCTGAGCGGGGAGATGCGGAAATACACAGCATCTCCCCGTTCTGCCTAGCAACTAGTGACGCCGATCTCTGCTCCCTGTGATTGGAGCAGAGATCAGCATTCACTAGCTGACAGCCACGCCCCCCCACAGTAAGAAACACACCCCTAGGCATACTTAACCCCTACACTTCCACCTAGTGGTTAACCCCTTCACTGCCAGTGTCATTTATACAGGAATCAATGCATTTAAATAGCATTGATTGCTGTATAAATACCAAATGGTCCCAAAAATGTGTCAAAAATTTCCGATGTGTCCCCCATAATGTCGCAGTCACAATAAAAATCGCTGATCGCCGCCATTACTAATAAAAAAAAAAAATTATTAATAAAAATGCTATAAAACTATCCCCTATCTTGTAAACGCTATAACTTCTGCGCAAACCAATCAATAATCGCTAATTGCGATTTTTTTTTTACCAAAAATATGTAGAAGAATACGTATCGGCCTAAACTGAGGAAAAAAAATGTTTTTATATATTTTTGGGGGATATTTATTATAGCAAAAAATAAAAAAAGAATGCGTTTTTTTTTCAAAATTGTCGCTTTTTTTTGTTCATAGCGCAAAAAATAAAAACCGCAGGGGCGATAAAATACCACCAAAAGAAAGCTCTATTTGTGGGAAAAATAGGACGTCAATTTTTTTTGGGAGCCACATCGCACGACTGCGCAATTGTCAGTTAAAGCGACGCAGTGCCGAATCGCAAAAAGGGGCCTGGTCCTTTGGCTGCCAATTGGTCCGGGGCTGAAAGTGGTTAAAGCCGCGGCTATTTTCTAAGCCTGAACATTAACTTAATCATCCCCCAAAAATATATCGTTGAGCTCCTCCATTCCCTTCTCGAAGAATAAATGAATGCATCTGTTACCCTTCCTAACAGATGTCTCTGTACGAAGGTACAGTAAGCCCCACTGTGAGAACGCATTAAAACTATAGAGCTCCCCGCTCAAGGCCATGCTATGCACATATGAACACTGCAGTATTGAAAGGTATTAAATGGTGCCGTATATCAAATCTATGCACATGTCACCTCGGCTAACCAACTGGGAAGATCTCACTTCACACGGATATTTTTCCTCGCTTCCGAAGGCCAAATTCACCTTTTTTTTTTTTTTCACATTTTATACCTGTTACAGGTCTACTGTGCTTTCTCCATTTTTCTCTCTACAATACATTTATCTTCTATTCCCTCTTTTGGATTCTTCTTTACGTTGTATCCTGGCCCTGCCTGCTTTTAAAAACTTGGCTGTGCATGGGAGGAGCCCTTGTGTGGAAAGTAAAAAGGCCAACCAAACATGGCGGCAAAGAGCAGCTCATAGAAATAGAAAAAAAAAATGATGCGTAACGATATATTTCTTGCTGAAATAAAGTATACGCATCTTAACCACTTTCAGCCCCGGACCAATTGGCAGCCAAAGGACCAGGCCCCTTTTTGCGATTCGGCACTGCGTCGCTTTAACTGACAATTGCGCAGTCGTGCGACGTGGCTCCCAAACAAAATTGGCGTCCTTTTTTTCCCACAAATAGAGCTTTCTTTTGGTGGTATTTGATCGCCCCTGCGGTTTTTATTTTTTGCACTATAAACAAAAATAGAGCGACAATTTTGAAAACAATGCAATATTTTTTGCTTTTTGCTATAATAAATATCCCCCAAAAATATATAAAAAAACGTTTTTTTTTTTTTTTCCTCATTTTAGGCCGATACGTATTCTTCTACATATTTTTGGTAAAAAAAAAAATCGCAATTAGCGATTATTGATTGGTTTGCGCAAAAGTTATAGCGTTTACAAAATAGGGGATAGTTTTATAGCATTTTTATTAATATTTTTTTTTTTACTAGTAATGGCGGCGATCAGCGATTTTTATTGTGACTGCGACATTATGGCGAACACATCACATTTTTGGGACCATTGTCATTTATACAGCAATCAGTGCTATTTAAATGCATTGATTCCTGTATAAATGACAGTTGTAGTGAAAGAGTTAACCACTAGGGGGAGGGGTTATGGGCTGTGACGTGTGTGTTTTTTTTTACATTAGGGGGCGGGGCTGACGTCTGACATCATTAATCGGCTTTCCCGATGACCGGGAACAGCCAATCAATTACAGGCAGTGTAGGAAGCGCAGGGAGAGGTTTGTTTACACATACCTCTCCCCGTTCTTCAGTTCCGTGACCCGATCGCGGGACACCAGCGGCAATCGGGTCCGCTGGTCCCGCAGCCAGGGTCACGGAGCTCCCGACCGCGCCGCTGGCGTTTAAAGGATCACCTACAGGTACGTGATTTTGCCTGCCCGTGCCATTTTGCCGCAGTATATCTGCGTTAGGCGGTCGGGAAGCGGATAATAAATGATATGAACATGTAGGCATGTGCAGTCTGTATTCTCTACTGCAGGTGGTGCTCCACCACAGCGAGGAGGAGGTTAAGAGGAACTTGGTTGGCAGCTATCCGATTGGATGTTGGTGCCCCGTGTGACTTTGGTGGCCATCTTGGGTCAGGCAGAGTATTTTTAAAACTCGGCACCTGGGCTTGGCGGGCATTATGCGAGTGGTTACCGTAGGGACGGGTTCCCCATCTGTCAGGAACAGTTCTCAGAGATAAGGAAAGGTTCTGGAGGAGTAGGGAGAGTGCAGGGGCCCTCTACCTCTACCAGGAAGCCTCCCCTTTGGCTGTGGACCAGCCAGGCCGCATTACGCTCCTTGTGGTAGACGCTGTCGGCACCTTAAGGCCCCTTTCACACTTATTTGACTTATCCCACGATTTGGGACTGCAAAGTAGCATGACAAGCCGTTCCCCATGATTTCCAATGACAGCCATTCATATTAGTACGACTTCAAGTGGTTCCAACTTCATAGTAGTCCCTGCACTACTTTGGTCCGATTTTGATGCCACTTACACAGGAATTCCTTGAAGTCGTGGAAAAAATCACGTCAGCGTATCGTAGAAAACTACAGGAGGGGCGGAGACAAGACCAGTCCCCCTGCACTAGGAGAGGTCTTTATTACAGGAAGATGGGAAAATGTGGATTCATTAGTGTCCTTGACAACCCAGCAACCAGGCTCTTCTTGTTGGCCCTCCTCCGAAGAGTCCTCCCCCGGTCGCTTACTCGAGCTGCGGTGCCCCTCCAAGTTGAGAGCGCACCCCGGGCACCTTGAATCCTCCCTCAGTTACTGCGCCTCGGACCAGCCGGTTCCGAGACTCGGGAACAGATGGATCCTGGCTCCAGACCAAGCGGGTCTAATGGGGTTAGTCAAAAGGAACATGTTGCGGGGCGGCAGGTGCTCCCGTTCCCGGAACTCCTCGCGGGGCTACCCCGGTCCAGACTCGAACGAACGAACGAACCCGAACACGTGACTTCAGCATCTTAAGTACCCTTCCCCAGACTCCTCAGCGGGGCCAAACGCACCCACTGATTGGCTCCGGGGAAGACTGATACTCAAAACGTCCAACCAGGCCTGGTTCTGGGCCTGTCATGTGCACCCAACTGCACACATGACCAGGCAGAACCCTAACGCAGCCCAGCCAAACTGAAGCCAAAGTTAAACCTGCACAATTAACCCTCGGAACCCCTTTACTGTTCTGAGAGGAAAAAATACATTTGCACATAGCGGACACCTTGCAAAAGTGCCACCGCTACATAGCAATTCAAAACATCTCTGTGCCAGCAAAGGCTTCCACAACCTAACCTCTTTTCAGTAGCCATCAACTACTAGATAGAAGATGTTTTCTGGGGCAGGGCAGACCCAGCTGCTATGGTTGTGAAGTGGTTGATTCATAATGGAAGTGGGGATTACCATCACCCATCCATAAGATGCAGGGCCGTCTTTAATATTGATTGGACCCTGGGCAAAACTTTTCTTGGGCCCCCCCCCATGCAGTTTCGCTCTCTAGACATACAATAAATAGCAGCTAGACTCAAAATCAGTTTACTGAATCAGATCAAACAGCTATTGCGATTGGTTGCCAGAGGTTACAGTGTATTATTACCGGTCACTGACTGGTTGCTAGAGGTTACAGCACACATTATGGCTCACTGACTGGTTGCTAGAGGTTACAGCACACATTACGGCTCACTGATTATTATTATTATTATTATACACAATTTATATAGCGCCAACAGTTTACGCAGCGCTTTACAATGTATAGGGGGACAACACAATTACAGTACAGTTCAATACAAAAGGTACAGGAGAGTTGCTCTAGTTGCTAGAGGTTACAGTACATGATTTCTGCTTGTTGATTGGTTGCTAGAGATTACTGGGAATATGACCTCAGTGGGGCATGATATACATATCAATGCCGCTGGCCACCACTATTTACATATGAATGCCACCACTATTTACATATAAACACAGGGTCTGCAGGTGAGTCATCTGTACACAACAATAGGGCAGAGCTGGGCAGCATTAGTAGCAGCACTTCACACTGAGTTATTGGGACACAGCACGGGAATAAAACCTCAAGGGACGAGGGAATTTAAACCAGGATAGTTGGCAAGTATGAGGCAGCTGCTTTGGGCCCCACAACAATGACAGGGCCCAGGGCAAGTGCCCCTTTTGCCCTGCCTTAAAAACGGCCCTGGTATCATTACCGCTCACTGACTGGTTGCCAGAGGTTACAGCACACATTACGGCTCACTGATTAGTTGCAAGAGGTTACAGCACATGATTTTTGCTTTTTGATTGGTTGCTAGAGATTACTGTGAATATGACCTCATGGGCATGGGCATGATATACATATGAATGCCACCGGCCGCCGCTGTTTACATATGAATGCGACCGCTATTTACATATGAATGCTGGTAATTTACATGTAAACACAGGGTCTGCAGGTGAGTCATCTGTACACAACAATAGGGCATTAGTAGCAGCACTTCACACTGAGATATCAGGACACAGCAAGGGACTAAAACTTCAAGGGACAAGGGAATATAAACTGGGATAGTTGGCAAGTATGAGGCAGCTGCTTTGGGCCCCACAACAATGACAGGGCCCAGGGCAGCTGCCCCTTTTGCCCTGCCTTAAAAACGTCCCTGATACGATGCTTAAACCTTAATAAAAGTGTATCTACCACTGTTCTTTTGCAGCAAAAGGTTAGAGCGCCCCTTAAGTGAAAAAAAAAATATACATCGCATGGGAGGAAATCTTGCCATTAGCAAGAAAAACACATAATGTAATGACAGTCTGTCGGTAAGTTTACTATAAAACAATGCAGATGGTTCTCCTCTAATGAGAAAATATTCTTTACCTTCTCATAGCACAGTGTGATTTACAACCGATCAATATTTACTTCTGCTTACAAATCTATTAATGGCCATCTATTTGTTTTCTTGGACTTTCCTCTCGCTGTGCATCTGTTCCAAATACACAGCTAAATACACAATTAAAGGGAAACTCTGCAAATCATTTTTTTTTTAAATGGGCACGTGCCGCAACATAGTTATCATTTCCTAAACTGGAACAGATTTTTAGGGATGAGGTTAAGGTTTGCTGCTACCAGGGGTTGATTATTTTTTGCGGCGGGCTGCTCTTCCCTCCTTGTCCCTATAGAAAGTCTCACAGGAGAAGGCCAATGGGGGCCAAGTGGAATGGAAGTGCGTCTCCAACCAAATGTGGAAGTGCCACAAAATCCAACTGGGTTCCTCTTCCCAGCTGCCCATATTTTTACTCAATCCCTGCCTGTGTTTGCTTGACTTGGGCAGAGACGGGCAGTTATGGAAATCGGGAACATTTAAGGCCCATTTCACACTTATACGACTTGTCCCACGATTTGGGACTGTAAAGTAACATGACAAGTCCTTCCCCATGATTTCCAATGACCGCCATTCATATTAGTACGACTTCAAGTCGTTCCGACTTCAAAGTAGTCCCTGCACTACTTTGGTCCGATCTTGATGCCACTTACACAGGCATTCCTTGAAATCGCGTCAAAATCGCGGCAAAAATCACGGCCGAGAACCGCAGCAAAAATCGCGGGCGCGAATCGCGGCAAAATCGCCGTAAAATCGTGCGACTTTGAAGTCGCACAAGTGTGAAAATGGCCTTACTGTCCAAGTCATGACATACGAAGGACATATACCTCCAGTTTTCTTACCCAACCTGTTATACCATAACCTACAAACCACCCATTTACCCAATAAATGACGTGACAAGGTCTTTTGGAGTAAAATGGTCTTACGGCCTTTTATTTAAACAATTAACGTAACTTAAATAAATAACATTTAAAATAACCATCAACTAAAACTTCTCTATACCTTGGTGGACTTTGAGGGCAACGACACCAACTTGGTCACTGCGACCAACTTCTATTAAAACTTAGGCCTCCAGTCGCAAGCCACCGACTCGACGGTACTCGACATACGCAGTGACCTACCATTTTTACCCCTTTCCTGGTTAAACCCCTCGTTAACAGGAAGGTACCCGGGAACCCCATACCACAGATGAGTCCCAACCACGTTATATACCAGCCTTCTTCTCTTCCTCCAAAGACCCACCACTGCCGGTATGTCCAGACAGCCCAACTGCAATACCGACCAAACATTGGGAGGGTGGGTGGGAATCTTCTCCCTCTCTGCTCTCGACTGACGTCACACTTCCTGCTTCTCCTTCTCACTAACTTCCCCCAGGTTGCATCCCGGCTCTTGACCACCCCTCTTTTCTTAAATGGGCACCTATCTAAATTACCCCTGCCTGTCCTGCTGTCCGCTTCTGTCATGCCGTCCCTCCGCCCATGCTTTTTAATCCTTTTACTCCGGGACTCCCTGGAACTTTCCATTAAATATGGGAGAAGAGGCAAATAAATGTTTTCTTAAAGTTGAGTGCCCCTTAAAAAAAAAAAAAAATTAAAAGTCAGCAGCTACAAATACTGCAGCTGCTGACTTTTAATAATCGGACACTTACCTGTTCCAGGGTCCAGCTATGCGGGGGAACGAAGCCCCCTCTCATTCCCCGCTCGCGGTGCCGGCTTTCTTACTGTGGGCACCGGGCTGTGGCTTCACAGCCGGGCACCCACTGCGCATGCTGCGCGCCGTGATATGCCACCTGTCACGTGTCCCAGATGACTGACCGATGACTGACCGCACCGAGAGGAAGTGAAGTCAGTGCCCGGGCACTGAAGGAGGCAGACTACGAGGGACCCCCTAGCAACCGGCATTTAGAGGTGAGTTAAAAAAAAAAAAAAATTTTCAATTATTTTTTTTTAAATATTTTTAGGATTTTTAAGCTATTTTTATTTTTTTGGGGGAAACACCACTTTAAGTAACTAACCTCCTACTGACACACCCACAGCACTGGATTCCTTTTCCCAGCTGCCAGTATTTTTACTCAGTCCATGCCTGGGTTTGCTTGACTTGGGTAGGGACAGCCAGTTATGGCAGCTGGGAACATGGAACTGTTGGGTTGTCCAAGCCAGGAACTTTCCATCAAATATGGGAGACGATGCAATAAATGTTTTCTTCAGTAATAAACCGCTTTCCGACCAACCCACAGTACAGGGCTCGGTACACAGATGATCTGGCTGTTTTTGCTCCCTGAAAAGCAGGGAGAGAAAACAGCCAGATCTGTGGGTAAAACCAGCACACATTTACATATAGTTGTTTGGCACACAGTTATCCCCTTGATGTTACCCCTTCCCAGCCAGTGTCATTAGTACAGTGTACACCAAAAGATATTTTGGGCTAAATTTATGGGTTTTTTTTTTATTTTTTTTTATTGAATATGTTTCATAACAGAAAGTAGAAAATGTTTATTTTTTAATATTTATTTATATATAATAAAAAAAAAAAAAGAAAAACCCAGTGGTGATTAATACACACTTTTGGGATTTATTTATTTATTTCACCAAAGATATTTTGGGCTAAATTTATGATTTTTTTTTTACATTTTAATTTTTTTTTATTTTTTTTTATATATAATAAAAAAATAAAAAACCCAGTGGTGATTAATCACCACTCTATTTGTTTAAAAAAAAAAAAAAGATATACATTTCATTTGGGTACAGCGTTTCATGCCTGCCAGTTAAAGTAGTGCAGTGCTGAATAGCAGAAAATGCCCTGGTCATGAAGGGGGGTAAAGCCATCTGGAGGTCAAAGTGGTTAAACCCTTTCTGCAAACCTTCTTCCACCTCCTACGATTCTGCGGCTTATCCCAGCGTGTTATGCTGGTACTGTCCAAAAAAAAAACGATCGTATTGAATGGACTACAGCGGTCACATCTCTTTGCAACAACCCACAAAAAAAAAAAACTTTTTTCAGGCTGTGAATTTTTTAAATATGTAAATTGCCGTCCCTGCCCAGGTTGGCTTGCCCTGGACAGGGACGGCCTTACAAAAAAATAATAATAATGTTTTAACAATTAAAATAATATTAAAAAAATATTAATATTTTATATTAATATTAATATTAAAAAATAAAATTAAAAATTCCAAACTCATAAACCTATAAAGATTTAGAGAGTAATTATATATATATATATATATATATATATATATATATATATATATATATAAAAAATTAGGTTTCCAAAATTACGCGGGAAGTCTCTTCCAAATCCATTAGAGCGGCTGCTATTTCTAGGTGTTGTAAAGGCGCTTGCTCCATATATGTGGTGGGAATTGCTGGCGCGCTTTCGTTATGCAACCCACGATCGGCGTCTGTGCAGTGCGTGCCGCGGGTGTAAAACAAGGCAGATAATTAGCCTACAGAAAAGGGTCTCAGCATCTGCTTAACGACACTTTATGCTTACACCGCGCATCGTATTATTTTCCGATCGTAAAAACCGTGACTCATAAAACGCGTTTCAGTAGAAAACATGAGTTTTGTTTCAATATGTGTGGATATTACACAGATTTATACTCACTGGTTTGTCCAAAGACTATTACGTTTTTAGAGCAATCTACTGTCCCATTTTTAGGATCTAAAAGTTAACATGGAAAAAAAAAAAAAAAACATCTGATTACCTTCCATTTAGAGCTGCACGATTCTGGCCGAAATGAGAATCACCATTTTTTTTTTGCTTAAAATAAAAAGATCACGATTCTCGCGGCGTAAAATCTTTCACATTATACAAAAAAAAAAAAAATTGGGCTAACTTTACTAGTTTTTTTTTTATTCATTAAAGTGTAATTTTCTTCCCCAAAAATTGCATTTGAAAGACTGCTGCGCAAATAAAGGCTGCGCAAATAAAGGGCCTAAATATATATATATATATATATATATATATATATATATATATATATATATATATAATGTTTGGGGGTTCTAAGTAATTTTCTAGCAAAAAAAAAAAATATTTTAACTTGAAACCAACAAATGTCAGAAAAAAGGTTTAGTGTTAACCACTTTCAGCCCCGGACCAATTTGCAGCCAAAGGACCAGGCCCCTTTTTGCGATTCGGCACTGCGTCGCTTTAACTGACAATTGCGCGGTCGTGCGACGTGGCTCCCAAACAAAATTGGCGTCCTTTTTTTCACACAAATAGAGCTTTCTCTTGGTGGTATTTGGGGAGGGGTTAAGTGTGATGTGTGTGTGTTTTTTTTTTTACTGTAGGGGGGCGTGGCTTGACATTCGACATCACTGTTCGTCTTTCCCGATGACAGGGAACAGACGATCAGTGACAGTGTCACTAGGAAGCACGGGGAGAGGTTTGTTTACACTTACCTCTCCCCATTCTTCAGTTCTGTGACCCGACCGCGGGACTCCAGCGGTGATCGGGTCCCACGGTCACGGATCTCACCCAAGGCTGGGCACTTAAAGGGCAACGTACCTGTACGTTGATGTGCCCAGCCGTGCCATTCTGCCGACGTAAATGTGCAGGAGGCGGTCCTTAAGCGGTTAAAGGAGAATTGTACAAAAAAACAAGATTGGTTAAACCCACAAGTGCTTTTTTTTTTACCACTACTATTCCTTTATATCGGCTTTTGGAATTAACAAATGCAGCAATTTAGAAATCCGATGAAAGGTTTAGCACCGGGAAACACTTTTTGATAGATAAAAAGTGCATTTTATATACATCTATATAGATCAGACCAAAATGAGGGACAAATGAGGAGGAATGAGGAACAGAGGGACATTGCTCCAAATCAGGGACAGTCCCTCGAAATAAGGGACAGTTGGGATCTATGTTTCAAGGGTTCCAACATGTTGTAAGGGTTGAGAAAGGCTGATCTACAAAGTGAGGGAAGGTCCTCAGGTGTTCACACTGGAGACTTTCCCCTCACCTCTCATTCCGGTAACGGTTGTAAATTACATTTTTCTACTCTTTGACAATGGTCACCTGGTCAAGACAAATAGGGTGAATCTCCCCAGAAGAGATACAAGCAACTACCGGTATAGAGGCCCAGCAGGGGTTCTAACACCTCATCACTCCATCCGAAACTAAAAAAACACAATATTAATATACTTTAATGATACAACACGTATTCCACTTAGCCTATCCTCACATATTGTTAAATTATTGCATGCTATGTAGTATGCACTGTACATTATTTTGGGTCAACTAAGTGGGTGGGGCTTAGTTTAAAAAAAACATGTTGCTGGGCTCTAATCCAGTCCTGGAAAGGTTCTCCTCTACAGAAATAAATAGGTGTATTTCAAGCACTGAATAATACAATATAAAAACTTTATGTTATAATCTGAAAATCTTCTAAAGTGCTTTTATGCAAATTTATTTAAAACAGCTCTAACTGAATACATTTGTTAAAAAGAAAGAAGTTTGTTGTTCTCAAGTAAAATTTATACTACCGTTATAAAAGCATTTTCAGGGCAAAACGGTTAAAGCTGGTTTAGTATTATAATAGCAGAGAGTTACAGAAAACTCCACAAATCCTTGTGTTGGAGTGTAATGCCCCGTACACGCGGTCGGAAATTCCGACCACAAAATCCGTCGGATTTTTTCCGACGGATTTAGTCCAACACTGGTGTTGCATACACACGGTCGGACAAAGTTGTCGGAAAATCCGATCATCCTGAACGCGGTGACGTTCGTTGCGTACGACGGGACTACGTAGAGGCTAGTAGCCAATAGCTTTGGTCTTGTAATGTGATCTGAGCATGCGTGGCACTTTGTCCGTCGGAATTCGCTACACTCGATCGGAAAAAGTCCGATAGGACTTTGTTGTCGGAAAATTTGAGAGCAGGAGGTAAAACTTTGTCCGTCGGAAAATCCGACGGAAAAAATCTACACACGGTCGGAATTTCCGACAACATTGTCCGATAGGACATTTTCCGTCGGAAAATCCGACCGTGTGTACGGGGCATTAGTATGGGAACGAGGGTAAGCGTCAGCTTCAGTTTTTCTTCAGCCCACTTCAGCCCCGGAAGATTAACCATATATTGATTGGTTTGCGCAAAAGTTATAGCATCTACAAACTATGGGAAAGATTTATGGCATTTTTATTATTACTTAATTTTTTTTCTTTACTAGTAATGTCGGTGATCTGCAATTTTTAGCAGTATTGTGACATTATGGCGGACAGATCGGAGACTTTTGACACTTATTTAGGACCATTGACAATTATATAGCGACCAGTGCTACACAAATGCACTGATTACTGGGGGAAGTTATGCCGCGTACACACGAGCAGACTTTTTAACGGACTAGGTCCGACGGTCTTTCCGACGGACTTTCGACGGAGTTCCGACGTACTTTTCGAATAAACGGACTTGGCCACACACAATCACACAAAAGTCAGATGGATTTGAACGTGATGACGTACGACCGGACTAGAATCAGGAAGTTCATAGCCAGTAGCCAATAGCTGCCCTAGCGTCGTTGTTTGTCCGTCGGACTAGCACACAGACGAGCGGATTTTTCGATAGGAACCGGGTCCAGCGGAGTTCCGACGGGAAAATTTAAGACATGTTTTATTTCTAAAGTCTGTCGTATTTTTTGACAGCAAAAGTCCGATGGAGCCCACGCGCGATCGAATTGTCCGACGGATTCGTTCCGCCGGACCTTTGCTGCCGAAAAGTCCGCTCGTGTGTACGCGGCATTAGTGTTCAGGAGGAACAGGAAGTGACATCAGTCGAGAGCAGAGAGGGTGAAGATTCCCACCCACCCTCCCAATGTTTGGTCAGTATTACAGTTGGGCTGTCTGGACAGCCCGGCAGTGGTGGGTCTTTGGAGGAAGAGAAGAAGGCTGGTATACAAGGTGGTTGGGACCCATCTGTGGTATGGGGTTCCCAGGGTACCTTTCCGGTTAACAAGGGGTTTAACCAGGAAGGGGTTAAAAAATGGTAGGTCACTGCATATGTCGAGTACCGTCTCCGAGAGTCGGTGGCTTGCGACTGGAGGCCTAAGTTTTAAAAGAAGTTGGTTGCAGTGACCAAGTTGGTGTCGTTGCCCTCAAAGACCACCAAGGTAGAGAGAAGATTTAGTTGATGGTTATTTTAAATGTTATCTATTTAGGTTACGGTAATTGTTTAAATAAAAGGCCGTAAGGCCATTTTACCCAAAATCTTGTCACGTCATTTATTGGGAAAATGGGCGGTTTGGAGGTTTTGGGATAAGGGGTTTGGTAGAAAAACTGGAGGTATAGGTCCTCCATATGTCATGTCAGCTCTCCCTTTACTAATCCGGCACACACTGACAAATGGCTGCTGGGAACCCAACCTTTTATAGTGAGGGGGCTGCGCATAACAGAGCCCCCATTATTGGCTAGACATGTGCAATTCGTTTTTTTTTTTCGTTCGTTTTCGTACGAATGAACGAATCGTTGGAATCGAACGAATCAAAATAACGAATCGTTCGAATCGTACGAATCCGATTAACGAATCGCTCGAATCGAACGAATCCAAAAAACAACGAAAATCCGAAAAAAACTAATTAGAAACAACGAATGTACGAATGAAGAAAATCCGAAAAACTAAAAAAGGAACAACGAAAATGAACGAAAAAATTCGTACATTCGTAACTTTTTTTTTTGTTGAATTGGTAATTTTCCGTGTCCCTTACAATGGCGCTGCTTAACGTGCTTCGAATAGATTGAACGAAAAAATTCGTACATTCGTAACTTTTTTTTTTCGATTCGTAACTTTTTTTTTTCGATTCGTAACTTATTTTTTTCGATTCGTAACTTTTTTTTTTGTTGAATTGGTAATTTTCCGTGTCTCTTACAATGGTGCTGCTTAACGTGCTTCGAATGGATTGAACGAAAAAATTCGTACATTCGTAACTTTTTTTTCGATTCGTAACTTTTTTTTTACGATTCGTAACTTTTTTTTTTTTCGATTCGTAAATTATTAAAATGTAATAATAGCATACATTACATAAAATTATGAATTATGCTACGAATGTTACGAATGTACGAATAAATACAAATGAGTCCGAATTTCGAATAAACAAATAAACGAATATTAAACTAACGAAAAAACGAATCAACGAAAAAAACTCTTACGAATGTACGAATCGTTACGAATCAACGGAAACGAAAAAAACGTAACGAAAATAAACAATTTTTTTTCCGAAACGAAAAAAACGAAAAAAAACGAAAATAAACTTTTTTTTTTGTTGAATTGGTAATTTTCCGTGTCCTTACAATGGCGCTGCTTAACGTGCTTCGAATGGATTGAACGAAAAAAAAATTCGTACATTCGTAACTTTTTTTTTTGCGATTCGTAATTTTCCGTGTCTCTTACAATGGCGCTGCTTAACGTGCTTCGAATGGATTGAACGAAAAAATTTGTACATTCGTAACTTTTTTTTTCGATTCGTAACTTTTTATTTTCGATTCGTAACTTTTTTTTTCGATTCGTACTTTTTTTTTTTGTTGAATTGGTAATTTTCCGTGTCCCTTACAATGGTGCTGCTTAACGTGCTTCGAATGGATTGAACGAAAAAATTCGTACATTCGTAACTTTTTTTTATTCGTAACTTTTTTTTTTCGATTCGTAACTTTTTTTTTCGATTCGTAACTTTTTTTTTCGATTCGTAACTTTTTTTTTTTTTGTTGAATTGGTAATTTTCCATGTACAATGGCGCTGCTTAACGTGCTTCGAATAGATTGAACGAAAAAATTCGTACATTCGTAACTTTTTTTTCGATTCGTAACTTTTTTTTTTTCGATTCGTAACTTTTTTTTTTCGATTCGTAACTTTTTTTTTCGATTCGTAACTTTTTTTTTTTGTTGAATTGGTAATTTTCCGTGTCCCTTACAATGGCGCCGCTTAACGTGCTTTGAATGGATTGAACGAAAAAATTCGTACATTCGTAACTTTTTTTTTCGATTCGTAACTTTTTTTTCGATTCGTAACTTTTTTTTTTCGATTCGTAACTTTTTTTTTTTCGATTCGTAAATTATTAAAATGTAATAATAGCATACACATTACATAAAATGATGAATTATGCTACGAATGTTACGAATGTAGGAATAAATACAAATGAGTCCGAATTTCGAATAAACAAATAAACGAATATTAAACTAACGAAAAAACGAATCAACGAAAAATAACTCTTACGAATGTACGAATCGTTACGAATACGAACACCGACGACTTACGAATGTACGAATCGTTACGAATCAACGGAAACGAAAAAAACGAAACGAAAATAAACAATTTTTTTTCCGAAACGAAAAAAAAAAAAAAACGAAAATAAACTAATTTTTTTGTTGTGCACGTGTCTATTATTGGCCCTTCTGAGCCAGTTGACCAAAGTTCAATGGCAAGGCAATGCATTGCATATACAAAGAACTCGGCCTGGTGTATTCCCGCATTAAGTTGCTGGGACTTCAACCCTTGAACCCATGGTGGTGGGCGGCGGACGCGAACCACGTCCTTATTTATCAGGCCTCAGCCCCATCGTTTTGTTGCTATTTTGGAACCGATAAATAATTGAATCCTAGAAATTTTCTCAATGCTTACAGTGGCTTTTGGGAGGCCGACAGTAATGTTCTTTATATTGCTAGGCAACAGGCGGCCATTCCTCTCACACGAGGTGAACTGAAGCATTGATTTATCTATTTGTTTTGCAACCGGCACCAGCAGTTTCATTAGTTCCGTCTCTGGGGATGTCCTCCTACAGCCTTAGAGCAGAAATTAACCCATTTTTACTTGAAAATGAGCAAAAGGAGTTCCCTCCCCTTTATCACTGTGAACTTAAATATCTTTATTCGGGAAAAGCCATGGGCAATCTGCGAAGTGCAGGAACCTGGAGCGACCAATCAAAATTCACCTTTCTACACCTCACTACTGTGACAGCTGATGAAAGAAGGAGTCTGATTGGAGGATACCCTTTTCTGCTCTTTAAAAAGCAGTCTAATGCCCCGTACACACGGTCGGAAATTCTGATGGAAAATGTCCGATCAGCTTATGTTGTCGGAAAATCCGACCGTGTGTGGGCTCCATCGGACTCTTTCCGTCGGAATTTCCGACGGAAAAAATTTGAGATCCTGCTCTCAAATTTTTCGACAACAAAATTCAATCAGACTTTTTCCGATCGTGTGTAGAGAATTCCGACGGACAAAGTGCCACGCATGCTCAGATCAAATTAGGAGTCCAAACCTATTGGCTACTAGCCTCTACGTAGTTCCGTCGTACGCAACGAACGTCACCACGTTCAGGATGATCAGATTTTCCGACAACTTTGTCCGACCGCGTGTATGCAACACCAGTGTCGGACAAAATCCGTCGGAAAAAATCAACGGATTTTGTGGTTGGAATTTCCGACCGTGTGTACGGGGCATAAAGCTAAAATATTGTGTGGAAGGTGAGGAACCTCTGGCGGGTCTTTATTGTTGTCCGTGTCTGCTGGGGAGGTTCAGTCTTTCTTTATGTCTTTGAACCATTGTCACCAGGGATTTAAACAGTTGATCGGGTACTTTTATTGATAATGTACAATAATAATGCAAAGCCCATATACAACAAATGCATGTACTGTACTGGAGCTTTAACAAAATGCAATTTCCTTAAAATCTTTCTTATCTAAAACTCTTACCATTTGGGATTATTACTAAGACCAGTGTTTTAGAATCAGAGTGCCGTCTGGGATACCCTGGGACCCAGTTTATCCAGGGTCGGGGGGGGGGGGGGGGTAGAGGTTATAATGTATGGGGCAGGACTGTAATGTGAAGGGGTCACTCTGATGTGAAGGGGGACCTCTGACATGATGGGGGCCCCACATATAATGGAGGGACCTCTGACATGATGGGAGGCCTCTGATATAAAGAAGGGCCTCTGATGTGAAGGGTAGGGGGTCTCTGATATGATGGAGGAACCTCTGATATGAAGGGTGGGGGATCTCTGATGTGATGTGGGATCTCTGATGTGATGGAGGACCTCTGATATGAAGGGGGGCCTCTGATGTGAAGGGTGGGGGGTCTCTGATGTGATGGGGAACCTCTGATATGAAGGGGGGCCTCTGATGTGAAGGGTGGGGGTCTATGATGTGATGGAGGAACCTCTGATATGAAGGGTGGGTGATGGGAGGCCTCTGATATAAAGAAGGGCCTCTGATGTGAAGGGTAGGGGGTCTCTGATATGATGGAGGAACCTCTGATATGAAGGGTGGGGGATCTCTGATGTGATGGAGGACCTCTGATATGAAGGGGGGCCTCTGATGTGAAGGGTGGGGGGTCTCTGATGTGATGGGGACCTCTGATATGAAGGGGGCCTCTGATGTGAAGGGTGGGGGTCTCTGATGTGATGGGAGGCCTCTGATATAAAGAAGGGCCTCTGATGTGAAGGGTAGGGGGTCTCTGATATGATGGAGGAACCTCTGATATGAAGGGTGGGGGATCTCTGATGTGATGGAGGACCTCTGATATGAAGGGGGGCCTCTGATGTGAAGGGTGGGGGGTCTCTGTTGTGATGGGGGACCTCTGATGTGAAGGGGGGCCTCTGATGTGAAGGGTGGGGGGTCTCTGATGTGATGGAGGACCTCTGATATGAAGGGGGGCCTCTGATGTGAAGGGTGGGGGTCTATGATGTGATGGAGGAACCTCTGATATGAAGGGTGGGGGATCGCTGATGTGAGAGGGGACCTCTGATATGAAGGGGGGCCTCTGATATGAAGGGGGGTCTCTGATGTGATGGAGGAACCACTGATGTGAAGGGTGGGGGATCTCTGGTGTGATGGGGGGGCCTCTGATATGAAGGAGACTTTTGATATGATGGGGGGACTCCGGTTGTGATGGGGTAGCCTCTGATGTGAAGGGGGCTCTGATGTGATGGGGGGTCTCTAAGGTGAAAGAGGATCTCTGAGGTGATGGGGGGGGGGGATCTGATGTAAAGGGGAAGCTCCGATGTGAAGGGGTGACTCCAACATCTGATAAGAAGGGGTGACTCTGACATGAAAGGGGGAATCCAATGTGATGAGGGACCTCTAACATAAAGGGAGAACTCTGATATAATGGCCCACCACCAATGTGAAGGGGAGATCTCTGATGTGAAGGGGGGAACTATAAGGTGAAGGGGGCTCTGATGTAAAGGGACGCTAAGGTGAAAGGGGGATCTCTGAGGTGATGGGGGGGGGGGACTCTATAGTAAAGGGGAAGCTTTGATGTGAAGGGGGGTATTCTAATGTGATTGAGGAAAATCTAATGGGAAGGGGTGACTCTGATGTGAAAGGGGGATTCAAATGTGACGAGGGACATCTGACATGAAGACCTCTGATATAATGGCACACCACCAATGTGAAGGGGGAATCTCTGATGTGCAGGGGGAATCTCTGATGTGAAGGGAGGACCTCTGATGTGAAGGGAGGGATCTCTGTTGTGAAGGGGGATCTCTGATGTGAAGGGGGATCTCTGATATGAAGGGGGGCTTCTAATGTGATGAGGGGACCTCTGATGTGAGGGGGGACCTCTGTTGTTAAGGGGGATCTCTGATGTGAAGGGGGATCTCTGAGGTAAGGGGGATCTCTGATGTGAAGAGGGGATCTCTGGGGTGAAGGGGGACCTCTGATGTAATGAGGGGACCTCTGATGTGATGGGGGGCTTCTAATGTGATGAGGGACCTCTGATATGAAGGGGGGCTTTTGATGTGATGAGGGGACCTCTGATATGAAGGAGGGCTTCTGGTGTGATGAGGGGACCTCTGATATGAAGGGGGACCTCTAATGTGAAGGGGGATCTCTGAGGTGAAAGGGGAGCTTCTGATGTGATGAGGGGACCTCTGATATGAAGGGGGGCTTCTTATGTCAAATTAATTTCATCAAGGCAGTTGTGTGCATCGTCCCAGGCTCAGCTTTCCCAATGATAAGTAACATTTACATATTTTTACATTTTAGACTTGAATGCCTCCAAATTTTGCATACTTTTAAAAGTGCCAAGACTAAAAAAAAAGGTTAAGAAATGCTGACTTAGACAATCCACTAAAAGCCTAACAACATCTTGTATATCAAACATATTAACTCTACACCGTCACACCCGATGACTTGACATCATTCAACTGTATAATTGCTGAGATTTTTTGATTTACCTTTACACTTACTGCCTTACATGGGGATCTTTAGTTTTTGTACACCTATGGTACAACAACTGGACAGCACAAGCAGTTTTATATATCTTTTTATACCCATGAAGAAACAGGGCTTATACCTGTGAAACGCGTAGAGACTTCCTTGCTGTGTGTTTTTACCACCTCCCCCAATTGTAAACAAGCCCTTTTTGTTTTCCATAAACAATGGGCTTCTTTCAGGACAGCTGTGAGTGATACAACGCTACACATGTAAAAAAAGGGGCTACAGCTCCACCTGGTGTCAGGTTTAAAAAACTACCGAAAATGTTTTGCAGCATTTCATATTTACCTAACCAAAAAGAACATTTGAAATGTATTTTATTTTTTTTTTTTTTTGAGTTCTGACCATAATAAATATGTAGGAAACCACTATACATCCAATTTAGAAATCCTATTATCTCCTCGCCAGGTGCTGTATATGGAATAGGTTAAGTGCCAGGATATGGTGACTCTTAGCTCTTTGCCTATCTTGCAACTTTTTAAAAGATCTCTTCGTAAAAGCGCGTGAAGCGTATAATGCGGTTAGCGTTGTCTCAGCCTTAAGAGTAAACAATGCTATTAACCTATTTCTCTCTACTGAAAGGGCTTCATTACTAGTACTTATCCTCTTGATGTACAGTAATGTGCCCGAGCGAGGAGGAGGAGAGACAGGCAGCTGCTGTACAACAGAGACATCTGCTGTTTACTCAGCAGCAGCAAATGTGACAGAGCCTTGGGGGAATCTGTTTTTTTTTTTTTTTTTGGTTTCTGGCCGGGTTTAATTAACCTATTTCTAGGCGTAAAGCCGGTTCTGCAATTCTTAAAAAGCACCTTCGTCTAAAGGGGTCATCAGACTGTCATCACGCGGGCCGAGGTGCCTATCGCACGTCTATGGTACTGAGTGAGTGCATGTAGACAGGAAGTGGCTGGCAGAGGCTGGAGGAGTACAACAGCACCGATATGGAAACGGTGGAAGGATTTTATGTAAAAAAAACAGCAATTTTTGTTACCGGTACACGGCTGCCGCAAACTAAAGCCCCATACACACGGTCGGATTTTCCGATGGATTCTGTCCTATCGGACAATGTTGTCGGAAATTCCGACCGTGTGTAGGCACCATCGGACAGTTTACCTCGGATTGTCCGACGGACAAAGTTCTATCTCCTGCTGGATAGATTTGCCGACAACAAAGTCCGATCACACCAATTCCGATCGTGTGTAGCGAATTCCGACGGACAAAGTGCCACGCATGCTCAGATCACATTACAAGACCAAAGCTATTGGCTACTAGCCTCTACGTAGTCCCGTCGTAGGCAGCAAACGTCACCACGTTCAGAATGATCGGATTTTCCGACAACTTTGTCCGACCGTGTGTATGCAACACCAGTGTCGGACTAAATCCGTCGGACCAAATCCGATGGATTTGGTGGTCGGATTTTCCGACCGTGTGTATGGGGCTTAAGACTTTTGCCACTGAAGCTTTTTTTTTGCGTTTTTTTTTTTTTTCCCCACATGTTTAACCACTTCAATACCGGGCACTTAGACACCTTCCTGTTAATTTTCAGCTTTCAGCGCTGTCGCAATCTGAATGAAAATTGCGCGGTCATGCTTCACTGTACCCAAACAATTTTTTTATCCTTTTGTTCCCACAAATAGAGCTTTATTTTGGTGGTATTTGACCACCTCTGCGTTTTTTAATTTTGGCGCAACAAATCAAAAAAGACCGAAAATGTTTAAAAAAAAAAAGTTTTTCTTGGTTTCTGTAAATTTTTTTTGTAAATAAGTACGTTTTCTCCTTCAATGATGGGCACTGATATGGCTGCACTGACGGGCACTGATGGGCACCGATGAGGTGGCACTGATGGGCACTGATGTTGAGCACTGATAGGTGGCACTGATGGGCACGGATAGGTGGCACTCGTATGCAGCACTGATGGGCACTCATAGGTGGAACTGATGGGCACTCATAGGCAGCACTGATGGGCACTCGTTGGTGACACTGATGGGTACTGATGGGCACTGATGGGCATGGATGGGCACTAATAGGTGGCACTGATGGACACTTTGCTGGGCATCACTGTTCTCTTTTATTACATGCTGGTGCCAATCAGTCCCCATTTGTGGGCACTGATTGGCACAGATCGGGCATTCATTTGAACATGTGGATGGCCAGGGGGTACATATTGTGGGCAGAATCACTGAGATTTCGAGATCCTAAAATGACAAATGTGAATGGAGCCTACACTTAGACTAGTGACACAATTGCAGGTTAGTTGCGCCGCAGTACCATAGAGCAGGGGTCTCAAATTGGCAGCCCTCCAGCTGTTGCAAATCTGCAAGTCCCATGAGGCATTGCAAGGCTGACAGTTATGCCGTGTACACGCGGTCGGACATTCCGACAGAAAAAGTCAGATGGGAGCTTTTCATTGTATATTCCCACCGTGTGAGTGCCCCATCGGACTTTTTCCCTATCCCTGGTGGTCCTAGTGGAGTCCCTGGTGGTCCAGTGTGGTCATCCGAGGGGGGGGGGGGCTGCGCTGATAAACAATCAGCGCAGACCCCCCCTGTCAGGAGAGCCGCCGACCGTCTCTCCTCTACTCGCGTCTGTCAGACGCGAGTGAGGAAAAGCCGATCGCCGGCTTTTCCTGTTTACATCGTGATCAGCCATGAGTGGACACGGCTGATCACGTGGTAAAGAAGCTTGAGATTGGTGTAGCGGTGTGTCAGTGAAGAAACCGGCCCAGGTGAGGACAGCTGTTGATCCTTGGACAGGTGAATGTCTGCTCATTAAAAGTCACCAGCTACATTTATTGTAGCTGAGTGTAAGCAGGTTGAGGTGGTCATCAGGTGCTGTCCCAGCTGGGAGGGTTGGGGTTAAGGTTTTGCCCACTTTCCTGATCTTTTGGTGGGTTCCTGCCTGGGTCTGGCCCACTTGCCCTGTGTGATATAAATTGGGACAGTGGTCCAGTTCAGGGGGAGGTCCCCCAAGGGAGAACCTAGTGAGCAAGGTACAGCCTTGAGTGTGAGACCCGTAGGGGATGGAGGCGGAAAAAGAGAACAGCAGGAGTAGGAGAATGTCACCTGTCATGGCCTGCAACCAAGATTTTTAACTGGAAGACCCCAATGCTGGAGTATGCTTCCCAAGAACTTACACTTGCTTGAGACAGCCTGTAAAATACTATGTACTTGGAATGCACATTTGCCGGTATGCCGGGGCAGCACTCAAGCCAGTGGCAAAACTAGAACCTTCAGGTCCATGAAGCCTGGTGGCCAAGGTCCAGTCGCAAATGCGACCTTTGTGACCCTGGTGGTTCCTCCACTGGTGTCAGTAGTTTTTTTTATTTGTTATTTTATTTTTTTATTATTACTTTATCTTTTTCTCTTTTGTTTTTACAATATTATTTTCTTAAATAGTTTTTTTAAGGATTCCCTCAATTTACAGGGATTTCCTTCCACTTCCTGTTTTTGAACAGGAAGTGAAGGTAAATCTCCCCAATCGGACACAGCTAGCAAAAAAAAACAAAACAAAAAAAAAAAACTCACAGGGGTTATGACCCTCCCTCTATTCAAAATTAAAAAAAGAAAAAAAAAAGCCTTCAAAGAAAACTGATGCAGCCACCACCAGCTACGAATGACTGGTAAACTGCAAAATACAGTATGACATTTCTGTTTTTGGGTTAATAACGTTTTAAATACAAGTCTTTATTCTTTCGTTTATCTGTCGGGTCATTTGATAAAAAAAAAAAAAAAACGTAATTTGCAGCTCTTGCTTTTTTTTCTTTTATTTGGCGGTCTAATTAATTGGCATCACGTTGGCATGGAAAAAACAACACAGTGGGCGATCTGTTTGGAGCTTCTGAAAATCACTTCCTGACATCGGCTGAACTTGACCTTAGAATAATGACAGAGCTGGAGATGAAGTGACAAGCAGCGTGCGTTATTGCACGCCGTCCAAGTACCACACACAACCCCGTCTTAAAGTGCCCGTTATCACTTTCAGACAGCAAAAGCAAATAGGAGGGGCTATTGTTCCAGCGGGCATCCAAGGTCATGCTGATAAAACTTTTTATGCATCAAAAAAGTGTGATGCCAAATGAATTTCAATAAAAAGTAGAGAGCAAACCCTAACTGACTTCACCTCTTTTTATCCTTTTATCCTTCTTCATCTCATTGCTGCTGATCTCCTGAAGCCACTTCCTGTCAACATGTACGACAGCCATGGCTGCATAGCATTTCTGAAGGTGGGTTTCCTGGCTGTGAATGCCCTGGATCAGTAGTAGGAGTATTGAATAGGCTGTAATGGTTTAGGTCTCTAGCAGTCTCATGTAACATGTCCCCGGTCTCTAAAGCCCCATACACACGGTCGGATTTTTGCATGGATTCTGTCCGATCGGACAATGTTGTTGAAAAATCAGACCGTGTGTAGGCACCATCGGACAGTGTACGTCGGATTGTCCGACGGACAAAGTCCTATCTCCTGCTGGATAGATTTTCCAACAACACGGTCCGATCACACCAAATCTGATCGTGTGTACGGTTGTCCGACGGACAAAGTGCTACGCATGCTCAGATCACATTACAAGACCAAAGCTATTGGCTACTAGCCTCTACGTAGTCCCGTCGTACGCAACGAAAGTCACCACGTTCAGAATGATCGGATTTTCCGACAACTTTGTCCGACCGTGTGTACGTAAAACCAACATCGGACAAAGTATGACGGACATGATCCGACGGACCTGGTCCTCGGATAATCCGAGCGTGTGTATGGGGCTTAAGGCCGGGTTCAGACTGCTGCGGTGCGGGAGATCGCATATGATTCGCACCGCACTGCAGTTCAAATCATATGCGATCTCTGTGCGATGCAAATTCAGCCATACAGATAGTATGGCTGAATTTGCATCGCATTCGGCCCAAAATCGGACAGGACCCTTTTTTTCGCTCCGCAGCAGAATCGGATCGCATGGTGTTCTCACCATGCGTTCCGATTCCTGTCCGAGTTTGCAGATCGCACTGCGATATGCGAGCTGCTATGGGGGTGTCATTAACATTTCATTGACACCCCCAGCAGCTCGCATAGGGCAGTGTGAACTGCCGGCGGGAGACATGCGGTGCGGGAACTCGCAGTGTATTCGCAGCGTTCCCGCACCGCAGCAGTGTGAACCCAGCCTTAGGCTGCATTCACACCTGAGCGTTTTGTAGCTTGAAGCCTGAAGCTACAAAAGCTAGAGGGGAAAAAATACATTATTCTCTATGGAGATGGTTCACATCTCCACTCCAAAACGCCTGAAGCCCTACGCCTGAAGCTCAAACAAGTTCCGGACCCTTTTTTGTCGCGCGAATCGGGCAGATTTGGGCGTTTTTATTCTTTTTACATTGGTGACCTTTTGCTCTGCACAAAATTTGCGGCAAAACGCGGTAAAAAACGCAGCGAATCGCGGTAAAAAACGCTGCAAATTGCGGTAAAAAATGCCGCGAAAAAAAGCTGCAATTCGCGCGATTTTCTGCCTGAAAAGCTACGCTCTATAGGTGTGAATGCAGCCTAAAAGTCTCCTGCAAATTTCCAACCTTTAACCACACCTATAGAATTTCCTATGTCTCTGCCCATCTCCAGCAGTACTGAATATTATGTACGGGGATGTCAAGGACTGCAGTTGTGGCCCCGTATATACAGTGAGATGAATATATGTATACGAAAACACTCACTTGTAGTCTTCATTGTAAGTCCCTGTGACAGGGTAACAACACAACTGGAAGAAGCACAATTGAAAGACGGAGACACAAAGTTGTCACCCTATAACAGGAAGTGCCTTTAAGTCAAGACCACAAGTGGACTGAGCAAACTTCTCCTGAAGGTGGTCCCCTTTAACAGTCACCTTCCTGACTTCCAGGGCTTTCCAATCCTTGGGACTTGGCTTCTTAAATGGTTTCCTTCCTGGGCAGCAGGGCTTGAAGGCAAATTACCTCTTCTTCATCTGCATCCCCTCCAGGCAAAGCCTGGGATTCAATGGACCTCTTCTCCGTCTGCATTCCCTCCAGGAAAAGCCTTGGATTCAAAGGACCTCTTCTCCGTCTGCATTCCCTCGAGGAAAAGCCTTGGATTCAAAGGACCTCTTCTCCGTCTGCATTCCCTCCAGGAAAAGCCTTGGATTCAAAGGACCTCTTCTCTGTCTACATCCCCTCCAGGCAAAGCCTGGGTGGCAAAAGACCTCTTCTCCATCTATATATCCTCCAGGCAACATTTGAGAAGAAAAGGTCCTCTTCTTCATCTACATCCCCACCAGTCAAAACCTTGGAGGCAGAGGTCCTATTCTCTATCTACATCTTCTCTAGGCAAAGTCAAGGAGGCAAAATAACTCTTCTCCATCTTATCTCTCTAGGCAAAGCCATAGAGGCAAAGGTTCCTTTATTCACCTACATCCCCTCCAAGCAAAACCTTGGAGGCAAAGGTCCTATTCTCCATCTACATCCCCTCCAGGCAAACCCTGTTAGGCTAAAGAACTCTACTCTGTCTACAGCCCCTCCAGGCAAAATTTAGGAGGCAAAGGTCCTCTTCTTCATCTACATTCCCTCCAGGCAAAATCTTGGAGGCAAAGGTCCTCTTCTTCATCTACATTCCCTCCAGGCAAAATCTTGGAGGCAAAGGTCCTCTTCTTCATCTACACCCCCTTCAGGCAAAGGTTCTTTGTCATCTACATCCCCTCTTAGCAAAACCTTGGTGGCAAGGGTCATAATTTCCATCTACATCCCCTCCAGGCAAAAACCATTTCAGATGCAATCAACCTCCTAATGATTGGTTAGAGTGAAATAAATATGTATAACCCATAACACTGTATCTTCCTGCTCTAACTAGTGGAGAACAATCCTCAGAAGAAGACAGAAGTAAACAGTGTCCTAGACTTAGGGGAAAACCAATGAATCCAGAAAGCAATAACAATCCAAGCTCAGGCTGGCTACAGCTTAGCTGCATTACTTAGGCTCCATTCACATTTGGCGTTTTGGAATCTGCGATTCTGCCTGCGATCTCAAATCGCGCTGCAATCCCAAAGCGCATGCTCGAGTTACATTCATTTACAATGGCACCTAAAGCAGGAGCTTCTTTTGGGCAACCAGCTTCGGGCGTTGCGCCGTGCTGGGATAATCACGGCACAATCGCACCACGTTTAGGTGCCATTGAAAACGAGAGGCACCTGAACATGAGTTTTGAGATTGCAGTGCGATTTGAGATTGTGGGCAGAATCACTGAGATTCAGAGATCCTAAAATGCCAAATGTGAATGGAGCCTACACTTAGACTAGTGACACAATTGCAGGTTAGTTGCGCCGCAGTACCATTAACTTGAACGCGTCACGTTCGGCAATGGTACTGCCTGCTAAATGTGACAGAGGGTTTAATTTTTGCAGAGGCTGCAAGGCATCACAGCTGTGGTACATGTGTACAGTCCTGAGTGGCTGCATGTCCTTCTTCAGGTGGGCAGCTGAGGGGGTGGTGGGGGGGAGGGTAAACCCCCCCACCCCAGGGCCGCACTGAATGAGCCCTTAGAGCAGGGGTCTCAAATTGGCAGCCCTCCAGCTGTTGCAAATCTGCAATTCCCATAAGGCATTGCAAGGCTGACAGTTATGCCGTGTACACGCGGTCGGACATTCCGACAGAAAAAGTCAGATGGGAGCTTTTCATTGTTCATTCGACGCATGCTCAGAAGCATTAAACTTCCCTTTTATAGTGCAGTCGAACGTGTTGTATGCCGTGGTGTTATTGATCGTCGGAATTTGGTGTGATCGTGTGTAGGCAAGACGGTTTGAGCGAAATTCCATCGGAATTCCGACGGGAAAACCATCAGAGCTTTTTCCGACGAGAATTCCGACCGTGTGTACGCGGCATTAGAGTTTACATCTACTTAAAAATAAACTATGGTTTCCATTTAAGAAGGCACCTCCTGCACATTTCATGATATACCAACCACTAGAGGGCAAAAAGGAAAACCCCCTAGGATTGGGACTTTACTTAGACCACCACATTAAACCAGGGTATGTAAAAAATAGTTTTATTCGGATATTTAAAAGAGTGATCGCCTGTTGTCCAAGACAGGGCACACAATGCAATATATACAGTACAATACAAAAAATACAAAAAATATATATTCAGACAAAACAAAACAGTACAAAAAAGTGCAGAAAAAAAACAGATAGGTAGCACTGGAGCGTCTCGTGGAGGTGAGGTGCCCCCAAGGACCCGACGCGTTTCCAGTTCTTAAGGTTGTAGAACTTTCATCAGGGGTGGAGAGTAATTGAGTTAATGGTACAGTTATTGCTCACAAAGGAGCAAACAGCCAGTGCGAGATGAGTTTCCAAAAGAGGAGGGAGGTATATACACCTCCTCAGTACAGCTAAAATCCTGATGTAGAGTCTTACATGTGTAGCCGATGAGTCAAATGTTGGATATACCCCATGGAGGTCCACTATTGTTTTCTGTGGATCCTGGCGGGCACACATTTAAAACTAATAAAGTCCAAAACAAAGTCCTCAGGGAAGATGCAGGGTGAACTATTGTGTATGGTTCATCCAGAAAGTTCCACCGATTGTATTAATATCCAGTGAGGAGAGAGTGTGGAAGTATTATTGGTTGTAACAACCCGTGTGTAGTGTCCCGGAGGGGGGGGGGGGGGGGGGAAAAAACGGCACCGGAGGAGGAAGATGGGAGTTCACCGTCCGTGTATCGGTGTGCTGCCCGTTGTGCCAACCACTAGAGGGAGCCTTTACAAGTCATAATAAAACACAGTCATTAAAATATGGAACAGCAAGGAAGCAAAACTTGCGTCAAAAATGATTTAAAGGTAAAAAGTACAAAAACAGCACAAAATGCGTTTCCCTTTAAATCGATCAGCACAGTCTGTCGTCTTCTACATACTAATGTACCTGAATTATTCTAAGAGATGTCAAATCCTCCACATTCCGAGGAGTATGAGAACATTCTAATACAATTCTATTACCTCTCTGGCTGCATGACATCTGATGTGAGAATCAGACACTATTTGTGGGTGAGTGAGCAGCGTGGAGAAATTATAAGACCTGTCACGGGAACATCGCTATCATGTCAAGGATGAGCTGTGAAAATGTCAGCGCTGAGCTTGGAACAGCAACATGGGTACCCGGAGAAAAAAAATAAAAAAGAAGAAGAAATAAATATATAAATATACAAATAGGTTGTTAGATGGATACACACTACTTACAAAACTGGAGCTTTGCATACAAACGATGCATTAGGCCGGCAGACATACGAGTTCCTCCTTAAATGTATTCAGGGAAGAAAAAGCTAAAAAGGATATTTTTTTTATTTTTTTTTTACAACTTCGCTACAGTTTTAATATCCAAAGGCAATAAAAAGGAACGCAGTAAACATGCGGCATAAAAAGTCATAACGGGACTCATGAACGGATTTAAAGGACCGTGCCCATAAAAAAAAAAAAAACTAATATTTGACCACCATTAGACATGTGCACAATATAAAGATTTGTTTCGTTTCGTTTCGTTTCTTTTCGTTTCCGTTGATTCGTAACGATTCGTAAATTCGTAAGTCGTTGGTGTTAGTATTCGGACTCGATCGTATTTTCGTAAGTCGTCGGTGTTCGTATTTTCGTTGAGTTATTTTTTCGTTGATTCGTTTTTCCGTTAGTCTAACTTTCGTTTATTCGAAATTCGTATTTTCGTTGTATTTTGTATTTGGACGCATTCGTATTTTCGTAGATTTAGTTACATTCGTACTTTGTAAGATTGATTTATTCGTACTTTCGTAACATTGTTTTCGTAGATTCGTAATCGGAGCATAATTCATAATTTTATGTAATGTGTATGCTATTATTACATTGTAAGAGACACGGAAAATTACGAATCAAAAAAAAAAAAAAAAAGTTACGAATGTACGAATTTTTTCGTTCAATCCATTCGAAGCACGTTAAGCAGCGCCATTGTAAGAGACACGGAAAATTACGAATCGCAAAAAAAAAAAAGTTACGAATGTACGAATTTTTTCGTTCAATCCATTCGAAGCACGTTAAGCAGCGCCATTGTAAGAGACACGGAAAATTACGAATCAACAACAAAAAAAAAAGTTACGAATGTACGAATTTTTTCGTTCAATCCATTCGAAGCACGTTAAGCAGCGCCATTGTAAGAGACACGGAAAATTACGAATCGCAAAAAAAAAAAGTTACGAATGTACGAATTTTTTCGTTCAATCCATTCGAAGCACGTTAAGCAGCGCCGTTGTAAGAGACACAGAAAATTACGAATCAACAAACAAAAAAAAAAGTTACGAATGTACAAATTTTTTCGTTCAATCCATTCGAAGCGCGTTAAGCAGCGCCATTGTAAGAGACACGGAAAATTACGAATCAACAAACAAAAAAAAAAGTTACGAATGTACAAATTTTTCGTTCATTTTGATTTTCGTTGTTTCTGTTTTCGTTTTTTCGGATATTCATTCTTTCGTAGTTTTGTTGTTTCTAATTTAATTATTTCGTATTTTCGTTGTTTTTCATATTCGTTCGTTTCGATAGTTCGTTATTCGTTAGAATTTTTTAGCGAATCATTCGTTCATTCGTACGATAACGAATGAACGAATATAACGAATTTGAACGGAAAACCAATTCGTAACTAAACGAATTGCACATGTCTAACCACCATATTCAGTAGCGTGTTAGGCCTCTCACTCAGCAGAATATGACCTCTCCGGGCACCATTACTGTCTGAAGATGGACCTGAATGGGCTTTACCCTTTATAGCAGCATAAACAAGCCTTTGATTGGGTCATATGATACATACTATATATGATATGACATGATACAACAAAGGACATTGTAGCAATTGTTAACACTCCTGCAACCCAGTATGGGGTCCGGCTGTCAAACACCCTTTTATCACATACATACATTACCTGCCAAAAATGTAATTTGTAATTCTTCTCAACCAGTCCTATGATCTAGATCGGGGGTCTCCATACTAAGCCCCTAAGCCTGCTACAAAATGTTATCTGTCTCGCAGCTGATATGTACAATCTCCACTCTGATGGGGATCCTGATTTGAGGGGTACTCTGATAAGGACTCTAATGTAAGGTGGGGGTTGATGTGGACTCTGATAAAAGAAGGACACTGATATAAAGGGGGGACTCTGTTGTGGACTCTAACATAAGAACGCCCCTGACGACGTTCCTCGTTGGACAAAACGCGTATGGGATCTGACATCACGGCGATACATGTGCTGACCGTGGCCATCTTGTTGGTTGGAAAAATATGATTGTTTTTACCTTATGATATGCTCGTATTTTTTTTTTCAAGTAACATTTTTATTGGTTGTCTTAATAGAGAAACAGTACAGGAATACTGTATATGAGAAAAATAAAACAATGCGTGAAAGAACGCAGTAGCGTTGAGAAGGGAGGAACCTTCTTCAAAATTGACATGCTCGTTTTTTAACATGCAAAATGTGAGTACTTTGGAATTCTTATTGGAATAAATATTTTTTTGGCTTGATATACTGCAAGATTGGGGAATCATTTTCTCTCATTTAATGTATGAACCTGCGGATCTATTATCTGTGAGAGCTGTACAACATCCTGGTGCCTGTTACTTTGGTGGAGACATGACCATCTTGTGGATATAGTATGCCTGTTTAAAACCCTTTAATCTAGTGGTTCACTGCTTGCGGTAAGAGGCCCAGTGTGTTGATGTCCTTTGGAGGATATTTTTATTCACCTTAATTTGTCTGATTTACAACCTGGGTGGTTCCGAAAAGAATATGGACTTTTCTTCCAGCATTTGTGGACCTTTATATCTAGTGCTGCATATACCCATTTTTTTACTTATGTTATTGTTACCAACAATTCTATGTCAGCTGCTCCTTGGAATTTAAGCGCAGTGAATATTTCTAATTTTTATAAGATAGACACTGATGTAAAGGGACATGCTGATGGGGACTCTGATGTACGCCCATGGAGACTGCATAAGGTGCAGGTATTGAAACCTGGGGGTTTGAACTATTAAACAGTAATAGGAGACATCATTTCCAGTTGATCCAATGAGAAGGATGGGAAAATGGGGATTTTCTATGTGCCAAAAAAAACAAACAATATACATATAGATAAAATACCATTTTTATTTGAACAATAAAACACTTAAAAACTATATTCCACAAAATCCATAAATCAGTTGTATGATAAACATGCTACAAATACATGCTGGATCAACTTGTTTCACTTGTAAATTGCTTCCTCAGGATCCGTATAATCATGGGATATGGTAGCTGACATTTGTTGACAAATATTTGTCAGCTACCATATCCCATGATTATACAAGCAAGGAGATCATGAGGAAGCAATTTACAAGCAAAATTTTGTTGACAAATATTTGTTAGCTACCACACTCCCTGATTATACAAGGAAGTGGATCCTGAGGAAGCAATTTACAAGCGAAACGTGTTGATCCACCATGGATTTGCAGCCTCCTTCTCATTGGATCAACTGGAAATTATTTCTCCAATTATTGTCCAATTGGGGATGGTGCTGGGATTGTTCCATCAAGTTTTTCCACTTATCATATCAAGAACTATTAAACAGAACCTGATACGTTACCCTGGACAAGGTGACAGGGCCTCATTAAACATAAAACTGTCAAACTTTTGAAAGCTGGAACTTGGACCTCAGCTTTTTAATATAAATTGGATTGTGAAGTTGACAAGGAGACTAAGAGGTGAAACTTTAGGAATAGGCCCCGTAGCACTAGAGGCAGGGAGAAGGTTCTCGGCATGTAAATGTGATATAGTTCTTGCTGTTCTCATTGAATTATCTCTAGATTTGCTGCTGATCGGCATGGCCGTCATGCCTCTCAGCGCATTGCAACGGTTGCCAATCTAACGCTGACTTATAGATCTTGTAATGCAGCTTATTGATATGCTTGACGAGAAGGGATAATGGTCAGAGATGGAACAAATCAGAGAGCAGTACAAAATACAGGCAAATGGCTCATTGACGCCTCATTGATCTGCACCGTTCAGCTACAGGGATTGTGCAGTAAACAATATGAGGCTGGCTTTTTTTCAGTCTGTGGGTCAAAACCAGGAGAATGACAACGCATTTCAATTTCCGGCAGACCTGCTTGACAGTTGTTTAAAGAGAACCTATCATTAAACAAAGTATAAACGCCTCCACCCCTTCCCAAGAGCGGTGAGCGAAAAGCACTGGAATTCTAATTTTAAATGAAGACGTGCAGCCAGCCAGATGAGTCTGACCAGCTTCAGCTAGAAACTGGAGATGGCCATTAAAATCTGCAGCCCATGGATCCCTGCGGTTTTGGATTTCCAGCTTTTCAGCTTTTCAGCTGCCATCTCTAGTCGTGAACAGCTCCTTTACTGCACTCGTTAACATTGGCATAACATGTCTTCTGTAAGCCCCCGTACACACGGTCGGAGATTCAGACGGAAAATGTCCGATCGGACCATGTTGTCGGAAAATCCGCCCATGTGTGGTCTCCCTCGGACTTTTTCCGTCTGAAAAAATTTGAGATCCTGCTCTCAAATTTTCAGACAACAAAATCCGATCGGACTTTTTCCGATTGCGTGTAGAGAATTCTGACGGATAAAGTGCCACGCATACTCAGATCAAATTATGAGACCAAAGCTATTGGCTACTAGCCTCTACGTAGTTCCGGACACCAGTGTCGGACAAAATCCGTCAGAAAAAAATCTGACAGATTTTGTGGTTTTTCCGACCGTGTGTACGGGGGCTAACTGTTTCAAGCAGAAAAACCAAAGCAGATTTATCTTGTATCTGCTTATCTGAGTCCATTTAATCACAGTCAAAACTCCTGAGCCCTAAGGAAGGGGGAGTCTGTTTGGCCCCTGAAATGTGTTGGCTTTTTCCGCTATGAACCAATTTTATCATTAACTATGGACCCTTGGAAGTTTGTATGGTGTTCTCATTAGACTTTTTTATCTCTAGTACTGAAGGTTTAATCCAGGGACAGCCTGGTGGGAAGTCACTGGCTTCTGACAACTCTTGGGTACTCTAGTAGTAAGAGCTCCCTACCGTTGTAGTGGGAATTTTTTGCGTTCCCGCTTTTTCAGTTGCCTTCTCCATACAATAATAGAGGGTAATAACCTAGAAACTCTTTTAGCAATAATCTCATCAGGAGTCCACATGAGTCATGTCACCTGCCTGACCTTACATATGGTTTCCCAGCTCCTAAGAGTGCATAACATCATTAAAGGACAAAGCCCAATAGATAAACTGACTCTGCCATCCGAAAAGTATGGGGGCTGTCATTACTTCTTCTTTGACAATGTAAGGTGTATCCAGTGAAGGGTACTATTAATACTACCACATACAAATACATTGTAGACCATTTTGCTCCTTCTGGTAACAGTTTGGTGAAGACCCTTAGGTTCCAGCATGACTGTGCCCCTGTGTACAAAGCCAGCTCCATAAAGATATGGTTGGATGATTTTGGTGTGGGGAAACTCAGATGTCTTGCACGAAGCCCTGACCTCATCCCTTCTGAACACTTTTGGGATGACATGGAATGGCTATTGGGAACCAGGTCTTCTCCACTAACATCTCCATAAAAACATGGTTTGATGAGTTTGGTGTGGAGGAACTCAAATGTCCTGCATGGAGCCCTGACCTCAACCCTATTGAACACCTCTGGGATGATATGGAATGGCTATTGGGAACCAGGTCTTCGCAACTAAAATCTCCATAAAAACATGGTTTGATGAGTTTGGTGTGGAGGAACTCAAATGTCCTGCACGGAGCCCTGTCCTCAACCCCTCTGAACACTTTTGGGATGGCATGGAATGGCTATTGGGAGCCAGGTCTTCTCAACTAACATCTCCATAGAGATATGGTTTGATGAGTTTGGTGTGGAGGAACTCAAATGTCCTGCAAAGAGCCCTGTCCTCAACCACCTTTGAACACCTTTGGGATGACATGGAATGGCTATTGGGAGCCGGGTCTTCCCATCCAACAACAGTACCTGACCTTACAAATGCTCTTATGGCCGAATGGACACAAATTCCCACGGACATACTCTGAAATCTTGTGGTAAGCCTTTCAAGAAGAGTGGAGGATATTATACACACAGTTTGGTCTGGAGGGACCTGGGGGTCCTAAACAGAGCCCTGACCACAACCTTACTGAATGCCTTTGTTATGAATTGGAACACCAGTTGTGCTCCAGTCTACTCTTTCAACATCAGGTACCTAAATAGAAGGACAGGAAGTCACCAGCACTCTGATGAAGTCCCAAACCCCCCTTTTTTGTAAAATGTCACATTTGTCAAACACAAGCCAACGTTTCCGGGAGCATTGCAGGCTCCCTTCCTCAAGCCTTACTCCTTTGCCTTTATATATAAGTACTGTTGACTTTCTATTCTTCTAGCTTGGCTTTACATGGTGCCACCCATTCTTCCAGTCACTTCAAGAACCCGCCTGCTACATTGGCCAACTACTGCAAAGAGTGCAGCTCAGATCCGCATTGCAGTACCTGACCTCCCAAATCCTCTTTGACTAAATGGACACAAATTCAGACACAGAAACGCCTTCCTAGAAGAGTGGAGGATGTTATAGCCATGAAGGGTGTAAAGCCATAGGGCAGGCCAGGGGCCATCAAGGTGTCAAACTCAGTTTCATCTACATCAACAGTATGGTTGCCCTCAAAGGGTCAGTTGTATCTGTAAGACTTAGTATCTGCTCTTTATCATATTAAATTATTTCCTCTGCATTTGATTATTACTGGTTTTAGTAATAACTTAAGTAATAAATAGCTCTGAAAGTAGAAGTTCATTTCAGGATTACGCTAAGTTCAGGGGTGCACTATGCACAGAGTGCAGAGTTCAGCAGTGCACTATGTACAGAGTGTAGAGTTCAGGGGTGCGCTATGTACTGAGTTCAGAGTTCAGGGGTGTGCTATGTACAGAGTGCAGAGTTTAGGGGTGTGCTACATGCAGAGTTTAAGAGTGCACTACATGCAGAGTTCAGGAGTGCACTACATGCAGAGTTCAGGAGTGCGCTACGTGCAGATTTCAGGAGTGCGCTACGTGTAGAGTTCAAGAGTGCGCTACGTGCAGAGTTCAGGAGTGCGCTACGTGTAGAGTTCAGGAGTGCGCTACGTGTAGAGTTCAGGAGTGCGCTACGTGTAGAGTTCAGGAGTGCGCTACGTGTAGAGTTCAAGAGTGCGCTACATGCAGAGTTCAGGAGTGCGCTACGTGCAGATTGCAGAGTTTAGGGGTAGGCTTCTGTGTTTACAAGTGACAGCAGGGAGCGGAGGGTGAGAGATGGAAGTGGCGGAGTGTTCCACCACGTTTCAGCTGCAAAACTAGGCGTGAGGGCCACATGACAAGGCCTGGTGGGCCAGATTTGGCCCGCAGTCCTTGTGTTTGACATATGTGGACTAGATAATGCAGCCAAGAAATGAGGTGGGGCTCTATCTGACTTGCTACAGCTTATAATGCGCACTGTGAGAAGTTCACAGTGTGCAGTGAAATCAGAGTAAGCCATTTCAGTCCAGGAGAAGAGCCGGTACAACTGTGCAAGACTAAAGGAAAGGTCGGAGGTCAGGTTTCATATTAGCTCTTTCTATAACATAGGTTATGGGTTCAGTTTATGCAAACTTTATATAAAAACACGCACATACATGGACTATAAAAGACTACAGTAGGGTGAAGTTCTTCCTCAAACTGAGAATAAAAAAAAGGAGACGGTTCTATTTCACAGCTTGTACGAAGAGACGCTGACAGTCGCTGCCCTTTAAGCAATTGATGCCTAAACAAAACGCAGCCATTTAATCCATCATAAAGACCTTTGTAAAAACTTGAGTCAAACTAATTAGAGAACAAGTATTTCATCTTTCGAGATGAATAACCCCAGACGAGTTGTCGCTCGCGCCTTTTTTTTTTTTTTTTTTTTTGTATTCATAAAAGCGTTTTTATCTTTTGAAGAGCAGAATAATGTAGAACCTCGTTGGAGAAGGTGAAAGTAAAGCATGAAAACGTACAAAGCTGCACTGACATGCGGCACTGGCGCTTGCTGCGGACAGCTTGGAACGGTGATATGTGGGAAGTGACGTTACAAGTGAAATAGGGATACATGGGCCGATCTCCGGCAGCTTTCCGATCGTAAAAAAGGTAACGCTACAGCCTGGAAGGCGCAGAGACAAAATATGAACACTTTGGTACAATATATGTACAATATATGTATAGCTAGTACAGGAGTCAGGAGTAAAGTTGCTCATAGAGTAATCTTTTTCTTTAGTAATACCGGTGGACCAATCAGGGTGAATATTAGTCAATGATTTAAAAAAAAAAATATCAAAAAAATCAGATTTTTTTGATTTAAATCGATTTTTTTGATTTTTTATCAAATTTATTTTAATAGAATGCTTTTGGAGGAAAAATCTATCCAAAGATAATTTTCTATTTAAGATATATGAATAATTTAGTTTATTCATCATGAAATGGTGTGTAGTTATGTAGCATGAGGATGTATAATCTCCAATATTAAATATTGGTAAACTCATTCAATGAATCCAAGCTCTGCAAGCTGAGATAACATGCACAGCATTGATGCATTCACACAATTTTACAGTAACCACGAGTTCAGGAATATTCCTTTATCCCATTGTTTTGCACATATATGTACACTACAAACTGTATGATTGAATCAGTTCTGATATCGCTGCTTTACTAACCTGACAGCTTATTATTCCAAATAGGAAACCTTCATTTGGTTTGCAAATATTAAAGATTCTAACTATCAGCAAGAATGAGTCCTTACATTATAAGAGCACCTGTCCTTTTCAGATCCATCATGGCAGCGCCTGTTAGCGGTAGTCCAATCACCCACTGCCGCCACGTCCCTCACCTTGTTGTGTCACTGCCGCATCACCAGCTGTCCCATTAAAGTGAATGAGACTGTCGGTGAGTCAACAGTGGGTCAGAAGAGGAGCCAACAGCGGGTGAGAGGAGGAGCCAACAGTAGGTGAGAGGAGGAGCCAACAGCGGGTCAGAGGAGGAGCCAACAGCGGGTCAGAGGAGGAGCCAACAGCGGGTCAGAGGAGGAGCCAACAGCGGGTCAGAGGAGGAGCCAACAGCGGGTCAGCGAAGGAGCCAACAGTGGGTCAGAAGAGGAGCCAACAGCAGGTCAGAGAAGGAGCCAACAGTGGGTCAGAAGAGGAGCTAACAGCAGGTCAGAAGAGGAGCCAACAGCAGGTCAGAGGAGGAGCCAACAGCGGGTCAGAAGAGGAGCCAACAGCAGGTCAGAAGAGGAGCCAACAGCAGGTCAGAGGAGGAGCCAACAGCGGGTCAGAAGAGGAGCCAACAGCAGGTCAGAGGAGGAGCCAACAGCGGGTCAGAAGAGGAGCCAACAGCAGGTCAGAGGAGGAGCCAACAGTGGGTCAGAAGAGGAGCCAACAGCGGGTCAGAGGAGGAGCCAACAGCAGGTCAGAGGAGGAGTCAACAGTGGGTCAGAGGAGGAGCCAACAGCAGGTCAGAAGAGGAGCCAACAGCAGGTCAGAGGAGGAGCCAACAGCAGGTCAGAGGAGGAGTCAACAGTGGGTCAGAGGAGGAGCCAACAGCAGGTCAGAAGAGGAGCCAACAGCGGGTCAGAGGAGGAGCCAACAGCGGGTCAGAGGAGGAGCCAACAGTGGGTCAGAAGAGGAGCCAACAGCGGGTCAGAGGAGGAGCCAACAGTGGGTCAGAAGAGGAGCCAACAGCAGGTCAGAGGAGGAGCCAACAGTGGGTCAGAAGAGGAGCCAACAGCGGGTCAGAGGAGGAGCCAACAGCAGGTCAGAGGAGGAGTCAACAGTGGGTCAGAGGAGGAGCCAACAGCAGGTCAGAAGAGGAGCCAACAGCGGGTCAGAGGAGGAGCCAACAGCGGGTCAGAGGAGGAACCAACAGTGGGTCAGAGGAGGAGCCAACAGTGGGTCAGAAGAGGAGCCAACAGCAGGTCAGAGGAGGAGCCAACAGCAGGTCAGAGGAGGAGTCAACAGTGGGTCAGAGGAGGAGCCAACAGCAGGTCAGAAGAGGAGCCAACAGCGGGTCAGAGGAGGAGCCAACAGCGGGTCAGAGGAGGAGCCAACAGTGGGTCAGAAGAGGAGCCAACAGCGGGTCAGAAGAGGAGCCAACAGCGGGTCAGAGGAGGAGCCAACAGCGGGTCAGAGGAGGAACCAACAGTGGGTCAGAGGAGGAGCCAACAGTGGGTCAGAAGAGGAGCCAACAGCAGGTCAGAGGAGGAGCCAACAGCAGGTCAGAGGAGGAGTCAACAGTGGGTCAGAGGAGGAGCCAACAGCAGGTCAGAAGAGGAGCCAACAGCGGGTCAGAGGAGGAGCCAACAGCGGGTCAGAGGAGGAGCCAACAGTGGGTCAGAAGAGGAGCCAACAGCGGGTCAGAAGAGGAGCCAACAGCAGGTCAGAGGAGGAGCCAACAGCGGGTCAGAGGAGGAGCCAACAGCGGGTCAGAGGAGGAGCCGCTGCAGGACAGAGATGACAGTTGCTCTTTAAAAATTATGATTTAAATCAAGTTGATTTAACCACTTGCCGACCAGCGCACGCCGATGTACGTCCCTACTTTGGGGACGGATATCGTTGTTATGGCAGCAGCTAGCTGCCATAACCCCGGTATCTCCGTGTTCGACTAGCTACAAGATAAAAGTGGTCTCTGCGGCGGATTTGCCGCAAGATCACTTTTATCGGTGGCGGGTGAGGGCCCCCCCCTCCCGCCGGGATCCGGTGCCCTCCACCACTTACCGGAGCCTTCGGCAGCGGCGGAGGCGATCGCATCTGTCCCCTTGCTGGGTATGGAGACGAGTGAGAGGGAGATGGCCGCCACCCATCTCCATACCATAGCAGGGCGGAAGCGACGTCAAAATGTCACTTCCGCCAAAACCTCTTAAAGGCACATTTTTTTGTTGTCATTTTTTCAAATAACAACATTTTTTTTTTTTTTCTTATTGCATTTATGTCCCAATATGAGATCTGAGGACTTTTTGACACCAGATCTCATATTTAAGAGGACCTGTCATGCTTTTTTTTATTACAAGGGATGTTTACATCCCTTGTAATAGGAATAAAAGTGACCCAATTTTTTTATTTTTTTTAAAAACAGTGTAAAAATAAATAAAATCAAGTAAAATAAATAAGAAAACAAAAATATTTTTAAAACGCCCCGTCCCGACGAGCTCGCGCGCAGAAGCGAACGCATACGTGAGTAGCGCCCGCATATGAAAACGGTGGTCAAACCACACATGTGAGGTATCGCCGCAAATGTTAGAGTGAGAGCAATAATTCTAGCCCTAGACCCCTCTGTAACTCAAAACATGCAACCTGTAGAATTTTTTAAAACGTCGCCTATGGAGATTTTTGAGGGTAAAAGTTTGACGCCATTTCACGAGCGGGCGCAATTTTGAAGCGTGACATGTTGGGTATCAATTTACTTGGCGTAACATCATCTTTCACGATATAAAAAAAAAATTGGGCTAATGTCTTATTTTTTTATACAAAAGAGTGAATTTTTTCCAAAAAAGGGCGCTTGTAAGACCGCTGCGCAAATACGGTGTGAAAAAAAAGTATTGCAATGACCGCAATTTTATTCTCTAGGGTGTTAGAAAAAAAAAAAAAACAATATATAATGTTTGGGGTTCTAAGTAATTTTCTAGCAAAAAAAACTGTGTTAAACTTGTAAACACCAAAATCTCAAAATGAGGCTGGTCTTTAAAGTGGTGTTGCCACCAAAAAATAAATAAATTTGCTTAAAAATCATAAAAAAATAAAAAAAAATAATTGGAAAAAAAAATGTTCTACTCACCTCTAAATGCCTGTTGCTAGGGGGTCCCTCGTAGTCTGCCACCTTCAGTGCCCGGGCACTGACATCACTTCCCCCTGCGCCGCACATTCATCTTGGACCTGTCACGTGTCCCAGATGACTGAGCGTCGTATCACGGCGCACCGCGCCGCTCGCGCATGCGCAGTGGGTGCCCGGCTGTGAAGCCACAGCCGGGTGCCGACAGTAAGGATGCCGTCGCCGCGAGCGGAGCGGGGGAACGAGGGGGGCTTCGTTCCCCTGCATCGCTGGACCCTGGGACAGGTAAGTGTCTGATTATTAAAAGTCAGCAGCTGCAGTATTTGTAGCTGCTGACTTTTAAAAAAAAACATTTTTAGTGGGCACCCCTCTTTAAGTGGTTAAATCAAGCCTTTTTACTAGTGATTTAAATTAAACCCACCCTGGGACCAATAAAAAATAAAAATAAAATAAAAGTGATAACTTCATCCAGGCACACAAATGCACCCCCTGCGGTCCCCCTTCCATCCCACGGTCCCCCTGTGCACCCCACGGTCCCCCTGTGCACCCCACGGTCCCACTGTCCATCCACGGTCCCCCTTCCATCCCACGGTCCCCCTGTGCATCCCACGGTCCCCCTGTCCATCCACGGTCCCCCTTCCATCCCACTGTCCCCCTGTGCAACCCACGGTTCCCCTGTGTATCCCACGGTCCCACTGTCCATCCACGGTCCCCCTTACATCCCACTGTCCCCCTGTGCAACCCACGGTCCCCCTGTGCATCCCACTGTCCATCCACGGTCCCCCTTCCATCCCACTGTCCCCCTGTGCAACCCACGGTCCCCCTGTGCATCCCACTGTCCATCCACGGTCCCCCTTCCATCCCACTGTCCCCCTGTGCAACCCACGGTCCCCCTGTGCATCCCACTGTCCATCCACGGTCCCCCTTCCATCCCACTGTCCCCCTGTGCAACCCACGGTCCCCCTGTGCATCCCACTGTCCATCCACGGTCCCCCTTCTATCCCACTGTCCCCCTGTGCAACCCACGGTCCCCCTGTGCATCCCACGGTCCCACTGTCCATCCACGGTCCCCCTTCCATCCCACTGTCCCCCTGTGCAACCCACGGTCCCCCTGTGCATCCCACGGTCCCACTGTCCATCCACGGTCCCACTGTCCATCCACGGTCCCACTGTCCATCCCACGGTCCCCCTTCCATCCCACGGTCCCCCTGTGCATCCCACGGTCCCCCTGTCCATCCAGCTGATTTCATACGCCCCTACCCCAAGAAATGGCAAAAAAAAGTCAAAAATCATATTTTTCCTGAATGGCAGTTTGGAAATGTGGTCACCCTACCCCTCCCCCCCCCCTGCACCTAGGGCCCCTGTGCCCAAGGGTGCCCATGCATAAAGATGGCACTGCCCTGGTATAACCACGGGATGTTTTTATACATACGTCCGTCAGTGGTTAAGCCCAATAGGAACGTTTCCTGAACAGCACTATTGGCGACACCGGCCGGTTCTACCTGGAGTTGCCCTTTAAATGAGCCCCGACATCAATATCCTAAATGTCATCAGAGCAATCTCATGTAATACAAGATACTAGCTATAGAAAAAAATAAGTTTGAGAAAAATGGCAGCATCCTGTAAAGTGAATTATTATACAGATAGATCAATATCTAAAGCCTGCAGAAAGATGGTTATAAGCTGGCAATGAAAACACGACCCATTAAGGCTGTCTCGTTGAGGCCTGCTTTGAAGTTTATGACCAATATATGAGAGGTCCCAAAAAAAAGAGGTTATCTTTAACTTAAGATATTTCAGCAGTCGCTGACATAAAAAACAATTAAATGGCTTTAAGGCTGACAGTATTGACACATCGCTGAGTAAATTATTTCAGAAAACGGCACATAAAAATCATGGTGCAGATTAGAGAGCGCTTGCTGTAAGATAGTGTAATCATTCATATCTCGCCATGGCAGGACATCCTACTTCGCCGTACACAATATAAATTAAAGGGAGCCGGCTGAGGTTTTCTGCGACTTACCAAACTCTCCTTAAAGGGCCGGTATGCCCAAATTCTAAATTAGGAACTTGTCATAGAAGAGCTTTTTATAAGGAACCGTGGGATGCGACCGTATAGATGCATGGTGGGTAATAAAAGCCCATCTCAACTACAAGCCCAACTCCAGGCAACTATAAAAAGAGCCGTAAAAACACACAGGAGGGCGCAAACTCTTGCATTACCACCACTACTTTTAATTGAATCTCAAGGTTAAAAACATACTCACAAACATGAAATGGAACGGGTATATTAAAACATTTTTTTTCAAGAATCATACTTACCTAACTGGATGCTGCATCTTTCCCCCGCCGGTGTTGTGTCGAATACTGTCCCCCATCAGATAGTGTCCACCCTGTACTGCGCTTGCGCAGTACGGAGGTCAAGGAGACGCCAAAGGTCTCCAAAGATGAACGGCGCCTGCGCACTGAGTCCAGGTTCAAGCCCCACCGAGCGAAGCGAGCCCGCGAGGGGCCCGGTTACTAAGTGCTACCGTATGTCCACTTGGATGGTGGGGCTTGAAACTGGACTCGTTCATCTTCGGAGACTTTCGGAGTCTCCTTGTCCTCCGTACTGCGCAAGCGATGCGCCTGCGCAGTACGGGGCGGATGCTATCTGATGGGGGAACAGTTTTTGGCAGAACACCGGCTCTCTAAGGCTGAGAACCGAGCGATCAAACACAGCTGATTGCTCGGTTTTCAGAGCCCCATGAGCAGAGAGCTGGTGACTGTCAATCATCAGCTCTCTGCTCTGCCCCAACCTTCCCCCCACTCCTGTGGATGGGGTGGTTGTGGCCAGCTCAGGCTCTCAGCGGTTTGCTGAGAGACTGAGCCCAATGCCGGTCCAGGCATCTGGATCCCAGATCCCAGGGGACAGTTTTTGGCAGAACACCGGCTCTAAGGCTGAGAAGCGAGCGATCAAACACATCTGATTGCTCGGTTTTCAGAGCTCCATGAGCTGAGAGTTGGTGACTGTCAATCATCAGCTCTTCCCCAACCTCCCCCCCTCCTGTGCTGTAGTGGTTGTGGCCAGCTCAGACTCTCAGCGGCTCGCTGAGAGACTGAGCCCAATGCCGGTCCAGGCATCTGGATCCCAGATCCCAGGGGACAGTTTTTGGCAGAACACCGGCTCTAAGGCTGAGAACCGAGCGATCAAACACAGCTGATTGCTCGAGTTTTCAGAGCTCCATGAACTGAGAGTTGGTGACTGTCAATCATCAGCTCTCTGCTCTTCCCCCAACCTCCCCCCTCCTGTGCTGTAGTGGTTGTGGCCAGCTCAGGCTCTCAGCGGCTCGCTGAGAGACTGAGCCCAATGCCGCTCCAGGCATCTGGGTGGATTCCGACCATATGGTCGCAATCTTTCCCCAGCCTGAACCTGAAAATTCATTTGGAGATGGACCCTCTTTGCTGCTATATGTAATGTCTCAGGCAGTGAGCTAGTAGCGTTTTTGTAGAGGATCACAGCTTCGGACTTCTATACATACTATGTAGTAAAGTGGTTACACCTTATGGCAAATTACGGATAAAGGTATGTTGAAGGGTTAGTTGGGGTTTATTTAGGCCCCTTTCACACCGGGGCGTTTTTCATGCGGTACAGCGCTAAAAATAGCGCCTGTTCACCGCATGAAAAAATCCGGCCCCTTTAACTCCAGTGTGAAAGCCGGCGGGCTTTCACACTGGAGCGGTGCGCTAGCAGGATGACAAAAAAAGTCCTGCTAGCAGCATCTTTGGAGCGGTATAGGAGCGGTGTGTTCACCGCTCCTATACCGCTCCTTCCCATTGATTAGAATGGGACACCGCGGTGAAACCGCGGCAATACCGCCGCAAAGCGCCGCTACGGCGGCGCTCTGCGGGGGTCTTTAACCCTTTTTCGGCCGCTCGCGGGGGTAAAACCGCACCGCGAGCGGCCGAAAACCGCGGTTAAAAACGACGGTAAAGCAGCGCTAATTATAGCGCTGCTTTACTGTCACCGCGGCTCCCCGCCCCAGTGTGAAAGGGGCCTTAGAGAGTTTATATACAGTCATACCTTAGGTATCAGGAGGGTCAGCAAGGTACAACGTTTATGCAGTTCAGGTATACTTGTGAGTTGCGTTATGGGGATGGGGACACTCCGTAGCCAGGGGCAGTGGTGGAGCATGTAGGTAGGGTGCAGCGTGTTAAAGATTATACTCAGAGGCCGAGGTGGATGAGAACAGTATATTGAGAGCATTCCAACAAGGTACAATCAGGCCCAGCAGGTAGGCACAGTGGACCGGAGCCACTTACAAACAGTAGCAGAGGATCCCGATCTTGAAATGATGCAGACAGCTTCTACAGCGAGGAGCAGGAACGCGGCCTGGCCGGTCCACTCCCAAACAGGAGTCTTCCTACGTGGAGATAGAGTCGTCCCTGCACTTCCCTTACTCCTCAGGAACCTTCCCCTGCCACTATGCGCTGTCCCTGCCAGATGGAGAACCTGTCCCTACACTGGCCACTGGCATGCCAAACCCAGGAGCCAGAGTCTTAAATAGACCCTGCCCCAACCCCAGATGGCCGCTGAGGTCACATGTGGCACCAGCATCCAATCGGACAGCTGTCTCACTAGTGACCGCAGTAGGTCATAGAGGAACCAAGGCCCCTTATGACTTTCTTCCCCTTCTGCATCGCCACTTTGGTTGAGCGCCACCTTCAGTTGGGAGCACAGACTGCACCTGCCTACAAACATATAGAGGGGAAATTGGGAGTACTTTTTTTTTTTTTAATACGGGGGAATCTGAGAATTAAAAAAACCTTGGGGAATTTTTTGACCTTTATATTTGTTCTGGGTCAACGACTACATAAGGAACCAATGAAAAAGATGACAGAGTCATGCTGCGTACACACGGTCGGAATTTTCGATGGAAACAGTCCGATGGGAGCTTTTCAACTTTTTTTTCCGACCGTGTGTACGCCCATCGGTCTTTTCCTGTCGGAATTTCCGACAGACTTTGGATTGAGAACCTGTTCTTAATTTTTCCGACGGAAAACCTTTCGATCGGATTTTCCGATCGTGCGTATGCAATTCCGACACGCAAAATTCCGACGCATGCTCGGAAACAATTTCGACGCATGCCCGGAAGCATTAACCTTTTTGCGATTCGGCACTGCGTCAATTTAACTGACAATTGCGCGGTCGTGCGACGTGGCTCCCAAACAAAATTGGCGTCCTATTTTTCCCACAAATAGAGCTTTCTTTTGGTGGTATTTGATCACCCCTGCGGTTTTTTATTTTTTGCGCTATAAACAAAAATAGAGCGACAATTTTGAAAAAAATGCAACATTTTTTGCTTTTTGCTATAATAAATATCCCCAAAAAATATATAAAAAAAAACATTTTTTTTCTCAGTTTAGGCCGATACGTATTCTTCTACATATTTTTGGTAAAAAAAATCGCAATTAGTGATTATTGATTGGTTTGCGCAAAAGTTATAGTGTTTACAAAATAGGGGATAGTTTTATAGCATTTTTATTAATATTTTTTTTTTACTAGTAATGGCGGCAATCAGCGATTTTTATTGTGAATGCGACATTATGGCGGACACATCGGACATTTTTGACACATTTTTGGGACCATTGTCATTTATACAGCAATCAATGCTATTTAAATGCATTGATTCCTGTATAAATGACAGTTGTAGTGAAAAAGTGAACCACTAGGGGAGGGGTTATGGTCTGTGACGTGTTGTGTTTTTTTTACATTAGGGGGTGGGGCTGACGTCTGACGTCATTGATCGGCTTTCCCGATGACCGTGAACAGCCAATCAATGACAGGCAGAGTAGGAAGCGCGGGGAGAGGTTTGTTTACATATACCTCTCCCTGTTCTTCAGCTCTGTGACCCGATCGCGGGACACCAGCGGCGATCGGGTCCGCTGGTCCCGCGGCCGGGGTCACGGAGCTCCCGACCGGGTCACGAGCGAGCCGCTGGCGGCGCGCGCGCGACCCACGGGTAGGCAATTTAAAGGGGACGTACAGGTACGTGCTTTTGCCTGCCCGTGCCATTCTGCTGACGTATATATGCAGTGGGCGGTCGGGAAGCGGTTAAACTTCCCTTTTATAGTGCCGTTGAACGTGTTGTATGCGGCGGTGTTATTGACCGTCGGAATTTGGCGTGACCGTGTGTAGGCAAGACAGTTTGAGCGAAATTCCGTCGGAATTCCGACGGGGGAAAACCATCAGAGCTTTTATCCATTCCGACCGTGTGTATGCGGCATCAGAGCTTGTATCCTAAAAACAAACTGACCTTGTCTGCTATGGTATTCTGGCAGGTCCTCTGTTATTATTTTTGATACAAAAAAAAAAAAAAAGACAATATTCTTTTGGCCTCTAGATAGCTTTTAAATTCGTCTTCACTGCTGACAATTTAAAAACAAATCTATTTTACAAACATAAGTAAAAATATGCTGTTGACCTGCAGCCTGCCCCATATAATACACTTCTTCCTTCCAAATTGAAATGCATTGTGTATTTATAAAGCCTTGACAGCGGACTAGAACATCAAGAGTAATTACTCCATTCCTTGTCCTCAAGTTTTAAAACTCACCCAAAAAAAAAAAAAAAAAAAAAGAAAGAAAAGAAGAAACAGATCCATGCTTTTTCATTACGAGAGACTGTATGACACATCTCCATTAACCTCTTTAATTAGAATGAACCTTCTCTTTTGTTAATGATTAGCCAAAAGAGAAGAGAAGTCTACAGGGATATAAAACACCATTGAAGACAAGCATTCAGAAACATATTTAAACCTCGCTGGACTGGGACTAATAAAAAGAGTAATCTGCTCATACACAGGAGGACATAATAGAGCAGGCGAAAATATTTACTGCGGCCATCGACTTCGCCGTTATAAAAAGGAAAGCTTTTCTCCGAGAAACCCAAAGTCAATCAACCACGAGTTTTATTCCTTTTTTTTTTTTAAAGCATTTTAACGCGGTGAACCCAAAGTTATAATTCTTTATAATTCTTCATCTTCTTGTTGGCTGTGTATAGCAACGCATGAGAGTACGAGAGCATAAAAAAGGATTTCTAAACATCTATCTATCTATCTATCTCTAGGCAATCTTCCTCCGACTGACACCAACCATTCATCCCACTGATACAAATATTGGGGCACTATTCCTTCTATTGAGATCAATGATGGGGCACTATTCCTCCCATTGATACCAATGATGGGGTACTATTCCTCCCACTGATACAAATATTGGGGCAATATTCATCCCATTGATACCAATGATGGGACACTATTCCTTCCATTGAGACCAATGATAGGGCAATATTCCTTCCACTAAAACCAACGATGGGGTAATATTCCTCCTACTGATACAAATAAAGGGGGAATATTCCTTCCATTGAAACTAATGATGGGGTAATATTCCTCCCACTGACACCAATGATGGGGCACTATTTTCCTCCTACTGACACCAATGATGGGGTACTATTCCTCCCACTGACACCAATGATGGATCACCTTTCCTCCCACTGATACCAATGACGGGGTACTATTCCTCCCACTGTTACCAATGATGGGGCACTATTCTTCCCACTGACACCAAATGATGGGGCACTATTCCTCTCACTGATACAAATGATGGAGCACCTTTCCTCCTACTGATACCAATGATGGGGTACTATTCCTCCCACTGATACAAATGATGGGGCACTATTCATCCCACTGATACCAATGATGGGGTACTATTCCTCCCACTGATACAAATGATAGGGCACTATTCTTCCCACTGACACCAAAAAATGGGGCACTATTCCTCCCACTTATACAAATGATGGGGCAGTATTCCTCCCATTTATACAAATGATGGGGTAATATTCCTCCTACTGACACCAATGATGGAGCACCATTCCTCCTACTGATACAAATGATAGGGCACTATTCTTCCCACTGACACCAACAGATGGGGCACTATTCCTCCCATTTATACCAATGATGGGGCACTATTCCTCTCACTGATACCAATGATGGGACACTATTCCTCCCACTAATACAAATGCTGGGGCACTATTCCTCCCATTTATACCAATGATGGGGCACTATTCCTCTCACTGATACCAAGGATGGCACACTATTCCTCCCACTGATACCAATGATGGGACACTATTCCTCCCACTGATACCAATGATGGGACACTATTCCTCCACTGACACCAATGATGGGGCACTATTCCTCCCACTGATATCAATCATGGGGCACTATTCCTCCCACTAATACCAATGATGGGGGACACTTTACATAGTTACATAGTTAGCTAGGCCGAAAAAAGACACAAGTCCATCCAGTTCAACCATAAAAAAAAGAAATAATAAATAAAAATAAAAAATATCGTACAATCCAATATACCCCATTCTATACCCACAGTTTAATCCCACAGACGCCGGGGAATTTTCTACTTCTACTGACCAAAAATCTACCCACCCCCCCCATGAATTCTGAGGGACAGCACACTGGCCCTTTGTTTAGAAATTCTGGAGACCCCTGCTTTAAATAAAACACCAAAAAAAATAAAAAAATCAGCAGCGCATATAAAAATAATATTGCCTCAGCAGCCAATAATTGAATAAAACCTCGGGCCCCCCCGATTCTCCCACCTCCTCTCGGGAGCCGCCCCCCCCCCCCCGATTCTCCCACCTCCTCTCGGGAGCCGCCCCCCCCCCCCGATTCTCCCACCTCCTCTCGGGTGCCGCCCCCCCCCCGATTCTCCCACCCCCTCTCGGGAGCCCCCCCCCCCCCGATTCTCCCACCTCCTCTCGGGAGCCGCCCCCCCCCCCCCCGATTCTCCCACCTCCTCTCGGGAGCCACAAAACAGTTAAACCAAAATGCTTTTTGCTTGGCTCCGTCGGGTTCACGTCAAATAACTTTATCCGAAACACAAGACAGCTCCGACACAAAAGTGTTATTGTTATGTGCTATGAATAATTTTCCATCATGGTCTAGAAGCTTTTAACAGAAGGCTCCGGTTTTATTTTGGGAATCCGAGAATTCTCTACGGAGCCGGCAAAATGCATTTTATATAGACATAAAAAAAAAAAAAAAAAAAAATGGAAGGCCTTTGCTGCCATTCTATTGTGTTGTACATGACACAGAAACTACTATGTGTGGCGTAGAGCTTTTCTTTTCAGATATTCAGCCGCCGCTTGTTTAAACAGCAACGCTTTCAAGACTCTGACCCCTAAAGCAATGCTTATTCCGAGGACATTTCATGCCCTTCAAGGAGAGAGATGTCTAGCTAGAATGTATCCTAGGTGTTAACATGGCTTCAAATAAAACACTGCTGGCATCCCACCAATTTCCAGTTTAATTCCAGTGGGCACACAAGATGTAATAAATCGCATGTCACTGTCAGGGCTAAAAGGACAGAGAAAAGGGGGGGAAAAAAAAAAAAAAGCAATCAGATACTTGCAGGCCGCGGCACGTGCGATAAAGCCGTCTCTGTCCCCGGGTCACTTGTTTGAAATCATACAATAAGCGTCGTCGCTGTGTACTTTTCAAAATGTGACAGCGTCAGGAGCGAGGAGAGGGCAGCGCGAGCCCGCTGGAGGGTTTTTCAGTAAAGCGAGAGCGCGGACGAGCGGAGGGGCTTATTTTATAAAGGAGGTGACGGTGTGAGCTGTGCTTTTTTTTCAAAGTGAAAAATGTAAATATATGTTAAAGATGTAAAAATATTAACGAAAAAAGCAAACAAAAAAAAAAAGTTTTAATTATTAACCACTTCCGGACCGCTGCGCGCCGATGTACGTCCCTACCAGGGGCGGACTGACCATTCGGGCCCTCGGGCACTGCCCGAGGGCCCCATGCCACTAAGGGGCCCCATCAGGGTTGCCAGCCTCAATAAAACCAGGGACAGTATGTAAAAATCTGTGTTTTTTTTTTTAATTCCCAAGATTATAGCTGCCCCGCCTCTCCAGTACCTTTTCAGTGTGTGTGTATGTGTATTCTGTGTATACTGTGTGTCTGTGTGTTTACTGTATGTGTGTATACTATGTGGCCCCATAATCTCTTGCCTGGGGGCCCCATAATCTCCTAATGCCCGGGGGCCCCATAATCTTCTCCTATTGCCCAGGGGCCCCATAATCTCCTAATGCCCGGGGGCCCCATAATCTTCTCCTATTGCCCAGGGGCCCCATAATCTCCTAATGCCTGGGGGCCCCATAATCTTCTCCTATTGCCTGGGGGCCCCATAATCTCCTATTGCCCGAGGGCCCCATGAGTTGTCAGTCCACCCCTGGTCCCTACTTTGAGGACGGATATCGTTATGGCAGCAGTTAGCTGCCATAACCCCGGTATCTCCGTGTTCGGCCGGAGGTCCGGTACAAGATAAAAGTGGTCTCTGCGGCAGATTCGCTGCCGGATTACTTTTATCAGCGGCGGGCCCCCCTCCCGCCGCAATCCCTCCGCCACTTACCGGAGTCGCCGGCAGCGGCAGAGGCGATCGGGTCTGTTTCCTGGTCTGACATGGAGACGAGTGAGGGAGAAGATGGCCCCCACCCGTCTCCATGACACTGCAGGGCGGGAGCGACGTCAAAACGTCACTTCCACGCAGGGGCGGACTGACAACTCATGGGGCCCCTGGGCAATAGGAGATTATGGGGCCCACACAGTATACAATCGCACAGTATACACAGACATGTTTCTATTGGCTGAGAAGGTACTGGAGAGGTGGGGCAGCTATAATCTCTGGATTTTTAGACCAAAAGGATGTCGGTAAGGGACATTTCAGAAACAGATGTAAAAAAAACACAGATTTTTACATACTCTCCCTGGTTTTACTGAGGCTGGCAACCCTGATGGGGCCCCCTAGTGGCCCGGGGCCCTCGGGCAGCGCCCGAGTGGGCGAATGGTCAGTCCGCCCCTGCTTCCGCCCATAGCTATTAAAGGGTCAGTTTATTTTTTTATTATTTTTAAATGCTTTTTAAAGTGGAAGTAAACCCCCCTATCGTTTTCAGCCAAGGAAGCTGCCATCTTTGCCTCTGTTTAATCTTCAACTGCCACAGTGCTGCACATGTGATCCGTTATGACACCAGCCATTGGATGGTTTGACTTTGGTTGAGAGCACAGCCAATGTGCAGTTAGCATTCACGGCATGCCTTTTTTTTTTTTAGACTGTTAAATCGATGGGTTTACTTCCGCTTTAAGTGCTTCCTTCACATATATACTTTGTACTACGAAGCTCAGAAAGTTGAGACTTTGTGTCGCGTCCTTCTGCGTTGTCACCCTGTCCGATGAACACTACGAGTGGCTATTTTAAACAGATATTACATAGGCATGGTCCGCCGTTGTCACCATCGGGAATCCCACCCTTGGAGATGACCAGCCATTGCTGGAATGCATGTATATGAGAAGTGGCTGCAAAGAGCACCCAGGAGATCAGCAGCTTTAGGAAGTACCAAAGGATGAAAAAAGGTGAAAACTATTTTTTATTTTTTTTTATTTATTTAATTATTTATTTTTGGAAAAATTGCAATTGTTGACAGACAGTGTTTAAACAAACAAAATGTCATTCAGTGAGAGCTTATGATAAAGACAGAGTATAATCAGTGACTATAGCAGCTCCTTCACAAACAAATACTGTGTGATTCTCACATCCGATGGGAAGCAGCCAGAGAGGTAATAGAATTGTATTAGAATGTTCTGATACTCTTCAGAAACGTGGAGGGTTTGACATCTCTTAAAATAATTCAGATACATTAGTAGGTAGAAAATGACAGGTTGTGCCGATCCACTTAAAAGGAAAACGATGGCGGATTTACAGTAAGTACACTTTCCGAGCGATTATTGTAAGCATTTTGTAGGCTTTTCTGATGTGACTTTCCAATTATTGTGAACTCTTCTGTATTATTATTATTTCCTTCCCCAAAACACAAAGATCCGTATTAGGCAATGGTTGACCACGCGGCTCCCTGGACTCTATGGACTTCACCTTCCTACTGAATGTCTATGTGATGGCCAATAGACAACTAGGAGGGTAGAAGTGGGATGGGGTGGTTTTCATTTTTTCTATTATTTGTATTTATTTTATTACAATGTTTGTCTTTTTTTTTTTACTCTTTTTAATTACTATGTATTTATTTATTGCATTTTTCTTTTTTCTTTTGACCATAAATTCAAAGAACTGTATTAGGAAATGGTTGACCACACGGCTTCCTGGACTCTCTTGACTACACTTTCTACTGACTGTCTATGTGATGAGTAACCCAAATGGCCAATAGACAACTGGGAGGGTAGAAGTGGGATGGGTGGTTTATTGTTTCTATTATTTATATGTATTATATTACTTTTTTTTTTACACTTTAAAATTGTCATATTTATTTATTTTCTTTGTATTTATTTTCTTTTGATCATAAATCCAAAGAGTTGTAATAGGCAATGGTTGACCATACGGCTTGCTGGACTCTCTGGACTTCACCTTTCTACTGAATGTGATGAGTAGCTCCAATGGTCAATATACAACTGGGAGAGTAGAATTGAGATGATGGTGGTCTTACATTTTTCTATTATTTGTATTTATTTTATTACAATTTTTGTCTTTTTTTTTTACTCTTTTTAATTACTATGTATTTTTTTTATTGCATTTTTCTTTTTTCTTTTGACCATAAATTCAAAGAACTGTATTAGGAAATGGTTGACCACACGGCTTCCTGGACTCTCTGGACTACACTTTCTACTGACTGTCTATGTCAGGGATATGCAATTAGCGGACCTCAGGCACAGGCATGACACCCAGAGGCAGAGGCATGATGGGACTTGTAGTTTTGCAACAGCTGGAGGTCCGCTAATTGCATATCCCTGCTCTATGTGATGAGTAACTCCAATGGCCAATAGACAACCGGGAGGGTAGAAGTGAGATTAGGGTGGTTTTAATTTTTTTTTTCTATTATTTGCGTTTATTATATTACAATTGATTTATTTATTCTTTTGTATGCTTTTTAATTTGTATACTTATTTATTTTTTTGCATTTATTTATTTATTTAGTCTTTTGACCAAAAATCCAAAGAGCTGGATTAGGCAATGGTTGACCACACGGCTTCCTGGACTCTCTGGACTACACTTTCTACTGACTGTCTATGTGATGAGTAGCCCAAATGGCCAATAGACAACTGGGAGGGTAGAAGTGGGATGGATGGTTTTAATTTTTCTATTATTTATATTTACTATATTACATTTTTTTTTTTACTTTTTAATTTTTATATTTATTGTATTTCTTTTTTCTTTTGACCATAAATTCAAAGAACTGTATTAGGAAATGGTTGACCTCACGGCTTCCTGGACTCTCTAGACTTCGCCTCCCTACTAACTGTCTATGTGATGAGTGACCCAAATGGCCAATAGACAACTGGGAGGGTAGAAGTGGGATGGGTGGTTTTATTGTTTCTATTATTTATATTTATTATATTACTTTTTTTTACACTTTAAAATTGTCATATTTATTTATTTTCTTTTTTTTATTTATTTTTTTCTTTTGATCATAAATCCAAAGAGTTGTAATAGGCAATGGTTGACCATACAGCTTGCTGGACTCTCTGGACTTCACATTTCTACTGAATGTGATGAGTAGCTCCAATGGTCAATATACAACTGGGAGGGTAGAATTGAGATGATGGTGGTTTTACATTTTTCTATTATTTGTATTTATTTTATTACAAATTTTTTTTTTTAATCTTTTAAACTTGTATGTATTCATTTATTGCATTTTTCTTTTTTCTTTTGACCATAAATTCAAAGAACTGTATTAGGAAATGGTTGACCACACGGCTTCCTTGACTCTCTGGACTACACCTTCCTATTGACTGACTATGCGATGAGTAGCTCCAATAGACAACTGGGAGGGTAGAAGTGAGATGAGGGTGGTTTTAATTTTTTCTATTATTTGTGTTTATTATATTACAGTTGATTTTTTTGTACACTCTTTTATTTGTATACTTATTTATTTTTTGCATGGGAGGGTAGAAGTGGGATGGGTGGTTTTATTGTTTCTATTATTTATATTTAATAAATTACTTTTTTTTTACACTTTAAAATGTTCCCATTTATTTATTTTCTTTGTATTTTTTTCTTTTGATCATAAATCCATCATAAAACATTTTCATTTTTATATTTATCTATTGCATTTCTTTTTTCTTTTGACTATAACTCCAAAGAGCTGTATTAGTCAATTATTGAACACACGGCTTCCTAGACTCTTCCTAGATAAGTAGCCCCAATGGCCAATAGTCAACTGTGAAGGTAGATGTGGGATGGGTGGTTTTATTGTTTCTATTATTCATATTTATTATAGTATTATTTTTTTTTTACACTTTAAAATTTTCATATTTATTTATTTTCTTTGTATTTTTTTCTTTTGATCATAAATCCATCATAAAAAACTTTTTAATTTTTATATTTATTTATTGCATTTCTTTTTTCTTTTGACTATAACTCCAAAGAGCTGTATTAGGCAATTATTGAACACACGGCTTCCTAGACTCTTCCTAGATAAGTAGCCCCAATGGCCAATAGTCAACTGGGAGGGTAGATGTGGGATGGGTGTTTTTTTTGTTTCTATTATTTATATTTATTATATTATTTTTTTTACACTTTAAAATTTTCATATTTATTTATTTTCTTTGTATTTTTTTCTTTTGATCATAAATCCATCATAAAAAAATTTAATTTGTATATTTATTTATTGCATTTCTTTTTTATTTTTATATTTATTTATTGATTTTTCTTTTGACTATAACTCCAAAGAGCTGTATTAGGCAATGGTTGACCAGATGGCTTCCTAGACTCTTCCTAGATAAGTAGCCCCAATGACCAATGGACAACTGGGAGGGTAGATGTGGGATGGGTGGTTTTATTGTTTCTATTATTTTTTTTTTAACAAGAAATTGTTTCTATTATTTACATTTATTATATTATTATTTTTTTTTTACACTTTAAAATGTTCATATTTATTTATTTTCTTTGTATTTTTTTCTTTGGATCATAAATCCATCATAAAAAACTTTTTAATTTTTATATTTATTTATTGCATTTTCTTTTTCTTTTGACTATAACTCCAAAGAGCTGTATTAGGCAATGGTTGACCACACGGCTTCTTAAGCCCCATACACACGGTCGTATTTTCCGATGGATTCTGTCCTATCGGACAATGTTGTCGGAAATTCCGACCGTGTGTAGGCACCATCGGACAGTTTCCATCGGATTGTCCGACGGACAAAGTTCTATCTCCTGCTCTATAAATTTTCCGACAACAAAGTCCGATCACACCAATTCCGATCGTGTGTAGCGAATTCCGACGGACAAAGTGCCACGCATGCTCAGATCACATTACAAGAGCAAAGCTATTGGCTACTAGCCTCTACGTTGTCCCGTCGTACGCAACGAACGTCACCACGTTCAGAATGATCGGATTTTCCCGACAACTTTGTCCGACAGTGTGTATGCAACACCAGTGTCGGACTAAATCCGTCGGACCAAATCCGATGGATTTGGTGGTCGGATTTTCCGACCGTGTGTATGGGGCTTTAGAATCCTAGATAAGTAGCCCCAATGGGCAATAGACAACTGGGAGGGTAGATGTGGGATGGGTGGTTTTATTTGTTTATTATTTAGATTTATTATATTATTATTTTTTTTTACACTTTAAAATTTTCATATTTATTTATTTTCTTTGTATTTTTTTCTTTTGATCATAGATCCATCATAAAAAAAACTTTTGAATTTTTATATTTATTTATTGCATATCTTTTTTCTTTTGACTATAACTCCAAAGAGCTGTATTAGGCAATGGTTGAACACCGGGCTTCTTAAAATCCTAGATGAGTAGCCCCAATGGCCAATAGACAACTGGGAGGGTAGAAGTGGGATGGGTGGTTTTATTGTTTCTATTATTTATATTTATTATATTATTATTTTTTTTACACTTAAAAATTTTCATATTTATTTATTTTCTTTGTATTTTTTTCTTTTGATCATAAAACTTTTGAATTTTCATATTTATTAATTGTGCTTAGGCATTTACATTTCTTCTACCCTTAGGCATGAATTGGGATAATAACATTAAATGACAACATGGCTTGTTTAGTAATTGTATGCTGTATTATTTTTATTTGCTATATATTTTTTTTTTCACAAAGGTAGAGTTTTCCTTTATGTAATATCTGCTTCCTAAAATATTGCTGTCACTTCCTCATCATTGAAGGTAAATTGCATTTTACAGAAGATAACCAAGACAGCAATCTGGGTGTCACATCAGCTTAGCAATGGTGTCCCTCAGCAGTGACGGTGTTAATGCTGTGTGTGCAGGAATTGGAGGAACACGTGTCACCCCAATCCATTTTTAATGAGGATCCTTCGGAGAAATACAACATCGGTGGAACATGGAAAGGCATGGCGGGACGGGTACACTTGATGTCTTTGTAGAGAAATAAAGGAATTCATAACTTTACTTCTCGGGGAAAAAAAATACTTCTGAATTTTGAGGAAGGTTCCCTTCAAGAGGATTTCCTGGATTCGGAAAATTTGGAAACCACGTCGGGCTTTTCTATGTAAGAACAAATTTTGGAAACCACGTCGGGCTTTTCTATGTAAAAACAAATTTTGGAAACCACGTCGGGCTTTTCTATGTAAGAACAAATTTGGAAACCACGTCGGGCTTTTCTATGTAAGAACAAATTTGGAAACCACGTCGGGCTTTTCTATGTAAGAACACATTTTGGAAACCACGTCGGGCTTTTCTATGTAAGAACAAATTTGGAAACCACGTCGGGCTTTTCTATGTAAGAACAAATTTGGAAACCACGTCAGGCTTTTCTATGTAAGAACAAATTTTGCAAACCACGTCGGGCTTTTCTATGTAAGAACATATTTGGAAACCACGTCGGGCTTTTCTATGTAAGAACAAATTTGGAAACCACGTCGGGCTTTTCTATGTAAGAACAAATTTGGAAACCACGTCAGGCTTTTCTATGTAAGAACAAATTTTGCAAACCACGTCGGGCTTTTCTATGTAAGAACATATTTGGAAACCACGTCGGGCTTTTCTATGTAAGAACAAATTTGGAAACCACGTCGGGCTTTTCTATGTAAGAACAAATTTTGGAAACCACGTCGGGCTTTTCTATGTAAGAACAAATTTTGGAAACCACGTCGGGCAAATGTAAGAACATCAAAAGGGCAGCAACAAGAGAACTCATCTTCCCTTCGTTTTGCATTCGCTTGGTGTCAATGAAGACAGATTATTTTAATACTGAAAAGGTTGGATAAATGGAGTGGGAAGTGGGGCTGTGGGCTATTATTATTATACAGGATATATATGGCACCAACAGTGCGCACAGCGGAGAGGAGGAGAAGGGGGCACTACGAATACAATATAAGTCGATGTAAGAGGGTTAGGGGGATGTGAAAGCTTATAAGATAAAGCAGGAGTCTGCAAGCTTTTTTAAAACAAAGGAGTCAGTTTACCGCCCTTCAGACTTTAGGGGGGGCGGACTGTTGCCAGTAGGAGTAGAAAATGCCCTATTATTGGTATTAGTGGGAGGAATAGTGCCTCAATGTTGGTGTTACTGGGAGGAATAGTGCCCCATTATTGGTGTCAGTGGGAAGAATAGTGTCCCATCATTGGTGTCAGTGGGTAAAATAGTGTTCCATTATTGGTATCAGTGGGAAGAATATTGCCCCATCATTGGTATCAGTGGGAGACATAGTGCCCCATCATTGGTATCAGTGGGAGAAATTGTGCCCCATCATTGGTATCAGTGGGAGGAATAGTGCCCCATCATTGGTATCAGTGGGAGGAATAGTGCCCCATCATTGGTATCAGTGGGAAGAATAGTGTCCCATCATTGGTGTCAGTGGGTAAAATAGTGTTCCATTATTGGTATCAGTGGGAAGAATAGTGTCCCATCATTGGTATCAGTGGGAGAAATAGTGCCCCATCATTGGTATCAGTGGAAGAATAGTGCCCCATCATTGGTGTCAGTGGGTAAAATAGTGTTCAATTATTGGTATCAGTGGGAAGAATAGTGTCCCATCATTGGTATCAGTGGGAAGAATAGTGCCCCATCATTGGTATCAGTGGGAGAAATAGTGCTCCATCATTGGTATCAGTGGGAAGAATAGTGCCCCATCATTGGTATCAGTGGGAAGAATCGTGCTCCCTCATTGGTATCAGTGGGAAGAATTGTGCTCCCTCATTGGTATCAGTGGGAAGAATAGTGCCCCATCATTGGAATCAGTGGGAGGAATAGTACCCCATCATTGGTATCAGTGGTAATAATAGTGTCTCATCATTGGTGCCAGTGGGAGAAATAGTGCCCCAATGGCCAGATAAAGGTGAGCAAAGGGCTGCAGTTTGGAGACCACAGATCTAAGGAAAGGGGTAAGTGATCAATGAGGTAACTGTAGGTAGGTGAATTCTCTGAGAATGTCCCATTCCAGTTGTTAGGTAACGTTGGGACAGGATTTCCAGAAGAGATAAGATTTTAGGGATCACCTGAAGATGGACAGAATAGGAAATAGCTGGACAAGTTGGGGTAGGGGGGTTCCAGAAGATAGAGAGGCTCTGGAGAAGTCCTGGCCAGGAGTATGGGGGGGGGAGGGTGAGGAGATTGGAGAGCTGGAGGTCTTGTGGGGAGCAAAGAGGACAGTTTGGTTGATTTCTTGAAATGAGATTGGCGATATAGCTGGGCTACTTATGGGTCCAAGTGGGCTGCTATTGGGGTCAAGCAGGGGGGACCTTTAAAGAGGGTTTCGGGTGAGCGGTGGGCCATTGTATGAAGAGTTTTGATGGCCTTTTTACGAGAGACCATGTCTGTAAAGTAATAATATGTAAAGTATTTTGTTTTGTTGAAATATTTAGAGAGAGAGTTGTATCTCACTTGAAAGCAAAAATGTTTACTGAATCCAACAGTCCTGACGAAGTGGGCCCTGGCCGATGAAACAAGTAGCAAGCCAAGAAAATAGTGATGCGGAAACAACCGCCAGCCGGATTGTATGTTGGGTCTGGAGCTGAATCTTTAGCGTGATTTGAATAAATGGGTGAAAAGCAATTAGCCAATTTGTTGGTATGATAAGGTGTCTGGAGGATCCCGTATTTTCGTCTACTAAATTGGATATAACCTCAGACAGGAAGAGTTTTTATTCTGAATTTCATGTAATAAAATATCAGATTAAACTGGACCTGTCATTAAAATTTCAAATGAATCTACAATTTTGAAGGAAAAAGTACGTCTCTCTTGCCAAAAAAAAAAAAGCTGCTCCCAAGCCGCCTCATAAGACTCAATGAAATAAAGTAATTCACACATCGAAGGTCCGGATTTTCCCAATTCTACTAATTAAAGCCGGTGGCGAACCCTGCCAGTCCCTACTTCCCCTCCGATGCTTTTTACCCAAAGTGCGGGTTCAGTTCAAAATGGCTGAACTATGGTTAGGCCAAAAAATGCTTCCCTTTGTCTGGCCCTTGAGCCATTATTCCTGCCACGGACACCAACAATGGGACATAATTCCTTCCCCTGACACCAACAATGAGACATAATTCCTTCCCCTGACACCAACAATGAGACATAATTCCTTCCCCTGACACCAACAATGAGACATAATTCCTTCCCCTGAAACCAACAATGAGACACAAGTCCTTCCCCTGACACCAACAATGAGACACAAGTCCTTCCCCTGACACCAACAATGAGACATAATTCCTTCCCCTGACACCAACAATGAGACATAATTCCTTCCCCTGACACCAACAATGAGACATAATTCCTTCCCCTGACACCAACAATGAGACACAATTCCTTCCCCTGACACCAACAATGGGACATAATTCCTTCCCCTGACACCAACAATGAGACATAATTCCTTCCCCTGACACCAACAATGAGACATAATTCCTTCCCCTGACACCAACAATGAGACATAATTCCTCCCCCTGACACCAACAATGAGACACAATTCCTTCCCCTGACACCAACAATGAGACATAATTCCTTCCCCTGACACCAACAATCAGACATAATTCCTTCCCCTGACACCAACAATGGGACATAATTCTCACTGACACCAAAAATGTATAATATATATATATATATATATATATATATATATGCAGGGCTCTTTTCAGCAGGGGAACGCAGTTCTGGCACCTCCAGCACTCAATTTATGTAATGGCAAGAGTCTATGATGCTGGGTAACTGTTGGGGATCTTTTGTTGCTAGTGGCAGTCTTATGTTGCTGAGCGGTCAATTGTTGCTGGGCATGATCTACTGTTAAGGGAGGGGTCTATTATTGCTTGCTGCTGGAAGATCTGATGTTGCTGCTGGGGTGATATTTTGTAACAGGGGGCCCATTGTTTCTGGGGGGGGGGGGTATAATGTTGTGCAGGGGATTTATTGTTGCTGAAGCAGGGCCTATTGTGGCTGGGGTGGGATCCATTGCTGCTGAGGTGGTATTTAACGGGTAGGCCACTGTTGCTGGGGGGAATATAATGTTGTGCAGGGGGGGTGTATTGTTGCTGGGGCACAGTCTATTATGGCTGGGGTGGGGTCTATTGTTGCTGAGATGGTATTTTTTAACAGGGGGCCCTTTGTTGCTGGGGAGGGGGGGGTTTAATGTTGTGCGGGGGTATCTATTGTTGCTGGGCAGGGTCTATTGTAGCTGGGATGGGGTCTATTGTTGCTGAGGTGGTATTTTGTAACAGGGAGGCCACTGTTGCTGGGGGGGATATAATGTTGTGCGGGGGTATCCATTGTTGCTGGGGCAGGGTCTATTGTGGCTGGGGTGTTATTTTGTAAAAGGGGGCCCTCTGTTGCTGGGGGGGGGGTATAATGTTGTGCGGGGGTATCTATTGTTGCTGAGGCAGGGTCTATTGTGGCTGGGGTGGGGTCTATTGTGGCTGAGATGGTATTTTTTTTAACAGGGGGCCCTCTGTTGCTGGGGGGGGGGGGGGGTATAATGTTGTGCAGGGGTATCTATTGTTGCTGGGGCAGGGTCTATTGTGGCTGGGGTGGGGTCTATTGTTGCTGAGATGGTATTTTGTAACAGGGGGCCCTTTGTTGCTGGTGGGGATATAATGTTGTGTGGGGGGATCTATTGTTGCTGGGGAAGGGTCTATTGTAGCTGAGGTGGTATTTTGTAACAGGGGGCCCATTGTGGCTGGGAGGGGGGGTATTTAATGTTGTGCGAGGAATGTATTGTTCCTGCAGCAGGGTCTATTGTGAATGGGGCAGGGTCTATTGTGGCTGGGATGTGGTCTGTTGTTCCTGGGGTGGGGTCTATTGTGGCTGGGATGTGGTCTGTTGTTGCTGGGGTGGCGTCTAGTGTGGCTGGGATGTGATCTGTTGTTGCTGGGGTGAGGTCTAGTATGGCTGGGATGTGGTCTGTTGTTTCTGGGGTGGGGTCTAGTGTGACTGGGATGCGATCTGTTGTTGCTGGGGTGGGGTCTAGTGTGGCTGGGATGTGGTCTATTGTTGGCGGGGTGGGGTCTAGTGTGGCTGGGATGTGGTCTGTTGTTCCTGGGGTGGGGTCTAGTGTGGTCGGGATGTGGTCTCTTGTTGCTGGGGTGGGGTCTTGTGTGGCTGGGATGTGATCTGTTGTTCCTGGGGTGGGGTCTAGTGTGGCTGGAATGTGGTCTGTTGTTGCTGGGGTGGAGTCCAGTGTGGCTGGGATGAGATCTGTTGTTGCTGGGGTGGGGTCTAGTGTGGCTGGGATGTGATCTGTTGTGGCTGGGGTGGGGCCTAGTGTGGCTGGGATGTGATCTGTTGTTGCTGGGGTGGGGTCTAGTGTGGCTGGGATGTGGTCTGTTGTTGCTGGGATTGGGTCTAGTGTGGCTGGGATGTGATCTGTTGTTGCTGGGGTGGGGTCTAGTGTAGCTGGGGCAGAGTCTATTGTTGCTGGGGTGGGGTCTAGTGTGGCTGGGATGTGGTCTGTTGTTGCTGGGGTGGGGTCTAGTGTGGCTGGGGCAGAGTCTATTGTTGCTGGGGTGGGGTCTAGTGTGGCTGGGATGTGGTCTGTTGTTCCTGGGATGGAGTCCAGTGTGGCTGGGATGTGGTCTGTTTTTTTCTGGGGTGGGGTCTAGTGTGGCTGGGATGTGATCTGTTGTTGCTGGGGTGGGGTCTGTTGTTGCTGGGGTGGGGCCTAGTGTGGCAGGTGGTACTGGTGCTCGGAGGTGGGTAGGGGGCGGAGACAAGGGGGTGACTTAAAAGACGGGGAGTTCTTCTACCCATTCTCTGAGAAAAAAAGCCTGGTACATCTATATCTATATATATATATATATATATGTTATACATTATATACTCTCTCTCTCTCTCTCTCTCTCTCTATATATATATATATACAGTATATATACACACAATAAAAATTCTATAGCCTCCCTTTAAATTCTCAGCCGCATTCTCGGCAGCTAATACATTTTTAAGTGCACAACGAGGCCCGGCAGATAAAAGCTTGTCCTTCAAGTGACAATATGAAATATACAGTACAACAATACTATTGAGAGATATTATTATGGAGTAATATTGTGACTTCCAGGAGATAAGAAAAACGAGCGCGATACGATCAGCAGAGGTAAACGAAAAACAATGTGCGTTCTGTTTTCTGAGTCCAATAGATCAGTCCTTCTTAGCGCTTTTCCTGGATGGGAGGACATTTAGAAGCCGCCGTGTGAGGCCCGGGGAAAATTGTCTTTATTGTCGGGCGCACAGAGAGAAAAAAATGTAACTTTTTTATTTTTCCCGTGAACCAAACTTTACGCGTTTATACAGAACATTACACCCCCCCCCCCCCCCGAACATCAAAATGCTAATTAAATATTAAACCGTTTTGTTTGGATTTTTTTATTTATTTTAGACCCAATGATGTCATCACTGGTTCTCTATGCAATGCCTGGATAGGCGGACACATTTTGACATCATGTCTGGTGGGAGGAGCTAGCAGGGGGCTGTACACAGCTTCCTTAAAAACATCTCAGAACTCCTCTCAAGAGTCCTCAGTCCTGATGTAAGCAGTGGGCTGGTATTTGGGAGGAGTTATGCAAATATCAAAATGTCTTGATGGGTGGGTGTCAATCTGGAGATATGGCTGCTCCTAGACAGACCTTATTTGCATTCAGCCTGCACTAGGTAATCAAAATAAACACAAGAGGGCGACACCATCTAAGTGTAGCCGATTACACTGAGATGTTGGCGCCCTCCTTTGTTTTTATTTTTTGTTTTTGTTTTTTACATTCTGTTCATTAGGTTGACTGGATCTGAGGAGCTGCTACCATCTATGGTGGCTTTTTAGTAACCTTTCCGCTGAACTCTCATTCATTTTAGGCCCTTCTTTATTTCCCCGTAGGCCCACTTCCTTTTTTTCTATTACTATCAGGCTGCATTCACACATGATTGCCGGGCGGAATCGCCGCAATTCCGCCCCACAATTTCAAATGGATGCAAAACGCAATATGCTTTTGCGATGCCATTACTTCTAATGGTGCCCCAATCGCACTTCGATTTTGCCGTGATTGTTGCGCGGTAAATCGCACTGTAGTCGCAACGAGGATTACAGTGCGCAAAAAGGAACATGAGCTTCTTTTGGGGAGACAGTGGCGCACATTGGGATTCGCAACGGCTGCAGCACGATTTACCGCATGACAATCGCGGCAAAATTTTTGGCGTGATTGGGGTGCCATTAGAAGTAATGGCATGGCAAAAGCGTCCCGTGTTTCGCAGCCATTTGAAATCGCACGGCGGGATCGTGGCGATTCCGCCCGCGATCATGTGTGATCGCAGCCTTAAGCTCACTATTGCGCCATCGTTTTCCACTACCCTAGGTAACGCCTACATGTGATGCTGAGCCTCTGTGATTGAAAGAGCTGAAATCCAATGAATGAAAGGGGCGGGACAGCGACAGTCAGACTGGCCCCCCTTGGATGCCTAAGGCTCCATTGACACAATGCAATTTGGAATGTGATTTTGCCCGCGATTCCAAATCGCATTGCAATTGCAGCACAATGCGTGTTTGGGTGCCATTATCCTTCGATGGCACCCCAAACGCAATTTCGCAATTTTCACGTGACAATCGCGGCAAAACGCTCCTTTATAAAGCCTGTGAAGCTTGTCTCCCATCCAAAATTGCATTGCAATTGCAGCACAATGCGTGTTTGGGTGCCATTATCCTTTGATGGCACCCCAAACGCAATTTCGCAATTTTCACGTGACAATCGCGGTAAAACGCTCCTTTATAAAGCCTGTGAAGCTTGTCGCCCATCCAAAATCACATTGCAATTGCAGCACAATGCGTGTTTGGGTGCCATTATCCTTCGATGACACCCCAAACGCAATTTCGCAATTTTCACGTGACAATCGCGGGAAAACGCTCCTTTATAAAGCCTGTGAAGCTTGTCGCCCATCCAAAATCGCATTGCAATGGCGGCACAACGCGCAACACATTTGGGGGCCATTATGCTGATGCGATTCTGCTGCAATTTTCTTGCAACAGAATCACGTGGCAATCGCGGTAAAATGCTCCTTTAAAAATCCTGTGAAGCTTGTCGCCCCAAAAAAGAGCAGGAGCTTCTTTTTGGTGGGGCGACAAACGCACATAGGGCAGCCAGATTCAAGCGAATGGGCTGGCCCTAGGTGACACGCAGGACCGCGTAAAAAAACACGTCGTCAAAATCGCAAATTGCTCGTTCCCACTACGCATTCATGTAAACGGGGCTTGTTTTTGGGCAACATTCGTCCTCCCGGCAGCCGTGCAATCTTAAAAAAAAATAAATTAAAAAAACAGTCAAAACGCAGATCGACAAACAGCGCACACATTAAGGCGGCCAATCTGACGTTTCCATCCCGCTAATGCCTTAATCTTTTTTGCTAATCTTATTCGGTCCTTTGAAAAAATAAAAAAGAAAAGAAAAGAAATTCAAAGAACACATAAACAGAAATTCCCGTGAGACGGTAATTGAAAGCCGGGAAAAAAAACATAAAATAAAAAAAAAAAAAAAAATGTAATTCTACAAATTACATTTCAATTGGCGCCCAATTATGATAAATAAACAGAAGAGACACTGTATCAATCAATACGGCATTTCCATTATTTTGTGTAATTCGACGCCTTGCCTTTGCGCGTTATTCAAATTTCAATTACTCGCCTGACCTTAGCCACTTGTGAAGGTTACTTTATTTTCAGTTTCGCACTCCTTTCCCATCGACCGGCGCGCGTCCCCTGACCGTTTAACAAGTCCCACATCAGCCTTTCATGCCGAGCTATTCCTGTTGACATTAATAATTATGACAACACCTGAACTGACTTTGTAACGAATGAAAAAAAAAAAAAAAAAAATTCTCATTGATGTCTAGACGGTCGCTGTTGAAAAACATATCTGACGTGATCGTATAATGTACGGATGGAAAACATGATATCAGCGGGGAAAGCACTAGATTAGGCGGCAATATGAGTTATTTTGGCGAAATGAATTTGGCGGCAAAATTACCAATTTCATTGCTGAAAACGAGATACTCTCAGTTAAGAGGAATTTTGGTGGTTTTAATCCACTTGCCCCGGGGGGAGGGGGGGGGGACTTTTTAATATTTTTTGCACATTTTTTTATTGCTGAAAACGGGACACTCTCAATTAGGGTGAATTTTGGTGTTTTTTATCCACTTGCCCCGTGGGGGGGGGGGGGCTTTTTAAATTTTTTTGCAAATTTTTTATTGCTGAAAACGGGACACTCTCTATTAGTGTGAATTTTGGTTGTTTTTAGACACTTGACTACATGGGGGGGGAGCCACTTTTTATTTTTTTGACCACATGAATTTGGCGGCAAAATTACCAATTTCGTTGCTGAAAACGAGATACTCTCAGTTAAGATGAATTTTAGTGTTTTTTATCCACTTGCCCCGGGGGGGGGGCACTTTTAAAAAAAAAAATTCACATTTTTTATTGCTGAAAATGGGACACTGTCAATTAGGGAGAATTTTGATTGTTTTTAGTCACTTGCCTATGTGGTCAAATTCATGTGGTCAAAAAAAATAAAAAGTGGCTCCCCCCGAGCCATTTTTTTTATTTTTTTGACCACATGAATTTGGCGGCAAAATTACCAATTTCGTTGCTGAAAACGAGACACTCTCAACTGAGAAGAATTTTGGTGTTTTTTTATCCACTTGCCTACTGGGGGGGCAATTTTAATATTTTTTTTGCACACATGAATTTGGCGGCAAAATTACTAGTTTTGTTGCTGAAAAAGATATACTGTCAATTAGGATGCATTTTGGTGTTTTTTAGCCACTTGGTTACGGTGGGGGGTCAATTAAAAAATGTTTTTGCACAACATTTTTTGTTGCTGAAAACGAGACCCTATCAATGTGAATTTTGGTGTTTTTTTATCCACTTGCCTACTGGGGGGCAATTTTAAATTTTTTTTGCACACATGAATTTGGCGGCAAAATTACTAGCTTTCTTGCTGAAAACGAGATACTGTCAATTAGGAAGCATTTTGGTGTTTTTTAGCCACTTGCCTACGGGGGGGGGTGGGGGAGGCAATTTTTTTGCACATTTTTTTGTTGCTAAAAAGGAAACACTCTCAATTAACGTGAATTTTTGTGGTTTTTAGCCACTTGCGTACGTGGGGGGGCAATTTTTCTTTTTTTTGCACAACATTTTTTGTTGCTGTCACACGATATTGGCAAAGCTATTTGTAAAACGCATTTTTTTTTTTGCAAACAAACACAATATTGTACCCATGTTTTGTAAACTATAAATGATTGGGTTGCATCAAATAAATAGATACCAAACACGTCAAGCCTAAAAATTGTGCACGCCCATGAAATCACAAAAAAAAAAACTAAAAGGTACCCAAAATTCTCCATAGGCGATACTTTAAAAGCCTTTATAGCAGGGGTCTCAAACTGGCGGCCCTTCAGCTGTTGCAAAACTACAAGTCCCATGAGGCATTGCAAGGCTGTTACAAGCATGACTCCCATAGGCAGAGGCATAATGGGACTTGTAGTTTCGCAACAGCTGGAGGGCCGCCAGTTTGAGGCCCCTGCTTTACAGGTAATCAGTTTAGACTCACCTGTGAATTTTGACCCTAGAATTATTGTTCTCACTCCAACGTTCACAATTGATGTTTACATACACGAGCTCACCCCAGGCTGCTCTTTTTATATGGGCTTTGTGCAGCAGTGGGTGCTGTAGTTTTAATTTTAATTATTATTATTATTATTTATTTTATATAATTCTTTTTTTACACTTTTACATTTTTTTTTTTTTTTTTACTTTTGGACTTGATGGACTTTTTTCAACCTCACCTACTATGTAACTATGTAACTACCCTGTTTCCCCGAAAATAAGACCTAGCATGATTGTCGGTGATGGCTGCAATATAAGCCCTAACCCCCAAATATACCCTAGTTAAAGTCCTTGTAGGTCTTATTTTCAGGGTAGGGCTTATTTTTGGGGAAACAGGGTAGGGCTTATTTGGGGGGTAGGGCTTATATTGCAGCCATCACAGACAATCGCGCTAGGTCTTATTTTCAGGGAAACAGGGTATGTACTTTATGCTATCATAAGGGGGCTAACAAGTCCCCTATATAATAGCATTGGCAGGTGACAGGTCCTCTTCATAGAGACATTGGGGTCTATTAGACCCCCAATGTTTCCCCTGCCCTCCAATACAGCTATTTGAGCACAGGTCATGATGGTTTACTGTAGGGATGGTGGAACCTTCTTTCTGTTCCAAGGCTGACAGGAGTAGTGGGCGTAGAATCCCCTAAGCGTGCACATTATGAACGGTTGGGGGGGGGGGGGCGCAGTTTGGCATCTTTGCCCTGGGCACTGGGTGACCTTGTCCTGGCACTCTTAGGCAGGTCCACTGCATACACTCAGCCAATGTGTTCCAAGTAGAAATCGGCACCTTATCCACCTATCCTAACTAGACATGTGCACAACAAAATTTATTTTCGTTTCGTTTTTTTCTTTTCCGTTGATTCGTAACGATTCGTAAATTCGTAAGTCGTCGGTGTTCGTATTCATAACGATTCATATTCTCGTAAGAGTTATTTTTTCGTTGATTCGTTTTTCCGTTAGTTTAATTTTCGTTTATTTGTTTATTCGAAATTCTGACGCATCCGTATTTATTCGTACATTCGTAACATTCGTAGATTCGTAATCGGAGCATAATTCATAATTTTATGTAATGTGTATGCTATTATTACATTTTAAGAGACATGGAAAATTACGAATCGAAAAAAAAAAGTTGCGAATGTACGAATTTTTTCGTTCAATCCATTCGAAGCACGTTAAGCACGCCATTGTAAGAGACACGGAAAATTACGAATCGAAAAAAAAAAAAAAAAGTTACGAATGTACGAATTTTTTCGTTCAATCTATTTTCGAAGCACGTTAAGCAGCACCATTGTAAGAGACACTGAAAATTACGAATCGAAAAAAAAAAAAAAAAAGTTACGAATGTACAAATTTTTTCGTTCAATCCATTCGAAGCACGTTAAGCAGCGCCATTGTAAGAGACAAGGAAAATTACGAATCGAAAAAAAAAAAAAGTTACGAATGTACGAATTTTTTTCGTTCAATCTATTCGAAGCACGTTAAGCAGCACCATTGTAAGGGACACGGAAAATTACCAATTCAACAAAAAAAAAAGTTACGAATGTACGAATTTTTTCGTTCATTTTCATTTTCGTTGTTCCTGTTTTCGTTTTTTTTTCGGATTTTCTTCATTCGTAGATTCGTTGTTTCTAATTAGTTTTTTTTGGATTTTCGTTATTTTCGGATTCGTTCGATTTGAACGATTCGTTAAAATTTTTAGCGAAACGTTCGTTCATTCGTACGATAACAAATGAACGAAAATAACAAAAAAAAACGAAAAACAAAAAAAGAAAAACGAAAACGAATTGCACATGTATAATACTAACCCAATCAATGAACAAAATGCAAAAAGTTGACCTTTGCAAACTCATTTTGCCACCAAATCGGTAGGTTGCCGGTAAAATAACCCGGCATGTTTACATTGGCGATGCTGAGAAATGATTTGAACCGTTATTACGGAGAGAGGGGAAGCGAGCGCCATTTCGCACTTGACATTCCATCTTGAGCAGTCTGTCATCGGCGGGTTTCCTGCGACCTTCTTATCTTTATTGTGGCAAATCAACTTCCTGAAACTCATCATCTCATCCATTAAACTTTTGAGATCCAGGTCAGACCTTAATGATTTAGTCAATTAATCAAGTCGCTACAATGCCACTTGGCTGCCTGACCTTTTACAATAGTTATTCTGGCCCCTTTTTTTGCCATGTGACGATCCCTCTGAAGTCCCCGGCCTCATGAATAATTCAACGGCCAGTGGTCAATTGACTGTCACCTGCACGGAAGGGACGCGCGGGCTGGATATTTATAATACCTGAGGGTGTCACTGAGAGTCGGAGTTAAAAAGCTGGAGGTCCAGAGCGATGTTTCTGAAGTGGAAAATAGTTTCATTCTCTCTTTTAACTCATTTTCTTGGAGGAAATAAAATATGTAATATATCTGGGTGAAGAGGTTTTTTTTTTTTTTTTTCACCCCTCTTTACGCCATACATCTGGGAATTAATTTGCGCTCAATTTTCAGTTTTATATCAGGTCTCGCTGCCTTTACTTTATGAGAAGCGTGCATAGAATTGTGGGTGAGTGAAGAGTCAAGATCTCCGTACTCGGGTCTCGAGTCCACCTTCCACCATTTATATCAGTTTGGGTTTTCATTAGTTGGTCCTATGTCTTCTCTTAAGACAATAGTGCCAATTTACTATAACTAATTGGTTATTATTTTATTATTAATGCTTTCATTATTTTTTTTTTTTTCCTTAAAATGTTTAGTTTACAAACCCAAATGCTGCATGGGCATGGATTTTTTTTATATTTTTATTACATTAGTACTGTAATTTTACCTAAATAGGTTAAATTGAGTACTGTACCTGATACTTTTGTATTTATTTGCACTAACATACAATTTTTCAGGATCACCCAAATAGGTTGAAATGTTTGGTCTTTTTTTTTTTTTTTGGTGGCTGTGCTCTATTAGCAGGGCCGCTGTTAGAAATCATGGGGCCCCAATACAGCCCTCCTGGCGGGCCCCCCCCCCCAACCATGCCTAAACCCCACCTACCCCCCTGATTTGCAGCGGGAAAAGCAGAACTGACTTTAGCCACCACCACCCCGAAAATGAAGAAAAAGAGTCCTTCCTCTGCTCCCACCTCCTGGGCCCCTCTGTTAACCTGAGGGAGCCTAGGGAAATGTAAATTAAAGAGGAGCTCCACCCAAAAGGGGAAGCTTCGCTTATCTGCCTCCTCCCCCCTCTGGTGCCACATTTGGTACATCTTGGGAGGGATGGGGGAATGGGTACCTAGTTTTGACAGGTACCCGTCCACCACTTTTGGGAGACCTGGCTGCGGCGAGATGCAACGAGGTTCTCCCAGAAGTTCGTCCCTCCTTCCCCTGTCGCCAGGCCATTTACAAAGCACAGCGCAGTAGGGAACCGCAAGGCTTCACTGCCGGTTTCCATTACATGCAATGGCGGTGGGAGCACCCGAGAGTTGATGGAAACATCGACTGGGGTGCCGACATCGCTGGATTCCAAGACAGGTACTTTTCCTAATATTAAAAGTCCGCAGCTACAGTATTTGTAGCTGCTGACTTTGAATTTTTTTTATGGGGGGCTGGACCTCCTCTTTAAGCCCTGGTAAGCAAGTAAGTGGGGGTGTGGTCTAGTAAAATCTATGTATTAATTTAGGCAGAAATGAACAATAAACCACCCTGGGACCCCCGGTTTGGCTAATGGGGCCTGGCTGGGCCCAGTACAAAAGGACTGGTTGTACTGCCTTATCAGCAGGCCCTGTCTATTGGTAAGGGTATTTATTCGTTTCCTGTCTTGGAGTGATAGGGAAATTGCATATTACATTTTTCTGTCTTAATGTTGGCCCTATAACTATCTAAGAAAGCCTCTAATATCCTGGTTTTCCTGATAATTTTCAAAGACTCTTATCAAAGGAATGTGTGATTGTAAACTGACCAAGTCCTTGAGGGGTCATATTGCAAAGGGAGTTTGCTTGGGGGGTTGTCTATTTCTTATACACAAGTCTAAATACCACAGCCCAAACTGGAATAAGTGTAACACCAGAGCTTGCATTATGTATGCGTCTGAATCGGCCATACTGTGTAAAAGCAGGGGGACTCCTTGGCGAAACTGCATCTTTAGTTAAGTATTCTTGTTATATTTTCTTTATCTTTATCTGTATCTGTCATTACTTTTAATAAATGCTATACTTTTAAGTATTTGTGTGATCTCTCTTTGCACATAGCGAACACAACTCCAGAAATGTGACAAAACATGGAGACACAACTGGAGGTATAAGGGAAATCTCTCCAAAGAGAGGGGAAATGTCTAATGTAGTCAGAAATCCCAGATAACTAGATAAAAAAAAATTATTAAACATGCCACACACAGTAAAGTCCCTCTGCTAAAGTCAAATGACGTAACTCGTAGGGCAGAGCCAGGTGACATCATCGCATTTGACCAGAAGTAGTGCGGAAATTAGGTTTCTGTGACCCTAATGTGCACTGGTCCAAATCATGGTGGAGGGGGAATTATGGTGTGGGGGTTGTTTTTTCAGGGGTTTGAGCTTGACCCCTTAGTTCCAGTGAAGGGAACACTTAGGGCGTCAGCATACCAAGACATTTTGGACAATTTTATGCTCCCAACTTTTGGGGATGGCCCTTTCCTGTTCCAACATGACTGCACACCAATGCACAAAGCAAGGTCAATAAGGACATGGATGAGCAAGTTTGGGGTGGAGGAACTTAACTGGCCTACACAGTCCTGACTTCAACTCGATAGAACACCTTTAGGATGAATTATAGCAGAGACTGCAAGCCAGGCCTTCTCATCCATCAGTGCCTGACCTCTCAAATGCGCCTCTGGAAGAATGGTCAAGCATTCCCATAGACACACTCCTAAACCTTGTGGACAGCCTTCCCAGAAGAGTTGAAGCTGTTATAGCTGCAAAGGGTGGGCCAACTCAATCTTGAACCCTACTGACTAAGACTGGGATGCCATTAGAGTTCATGTGCGAGCAAAGGTAGGTGTCCCAATACTTTTGGTAATATAGTGTGTTTGTGTATATATATATATTTTTTTTATAGTATGAATAAATGATAAGGTTATAGATTGTATAATTGAGGAAAAGAAAATTAAGTAGGATAGTGATGAATAGTAATCATATACTGTATAGTATATGGTATAAGACCTAAAAAAAAGGATGTATTGAAGGTGGGGGGGGGGGAGTAGTAGGAGGGAAATTATTACCCCTGATCCAACCGGGAAGAACAATTGGTCCATAGATAATTTATTGTTTAGGGTACAATAGACCTTTAAAACCCTCCAGAGCTCCAAAGTCTGCTCCGGTGGACCTGTAGTAAGTCATGCCAATCGATATGTGTGAGTCTTGTCTGCAGCTGTATCATAGGAAGGTGTTACGGTGAGGTGGTGCTTTGTTTCAAATAAATTAGGTTGGTATCTACGCTGTACCGCCATTTCTGAGGCTGGATTCTAGCAGAACGAATTCTGTAAAGACATTTTTTTCTCAGATCCGGTTGCCTGGGTGTTCACTACGGTTTACTAGCTTAGGGTAAAACTACCTTATGAAACTTTAACAGAGGTCGGGAGGACTGCGAATGTGACATTTCCCAGACTTATGTTATGGGAGCTAACAAAGCAGCAACGCTACCACCAAATTGGCTTTAAATAAATAATGAACAGCATGCTCAGTGCCTCACAGAACCAATTGAGGGAAGTAAGATAACAGCACAGCAGTAATATGGAGGGTAGCATTGCTAGGTAACAAGAAAGGGCAAGTTGGTGTCCGTTTCAGAAGAAGAACCTATAAAGCAATGCAGCTTGTTGATGCCTTTAGGGTTGTGTCCAGTAGTTTACAGCACTTTTCTTTACTACAGAAAGTGGAAAAAATAAGTGTATATAATAGGTCCAGTGTAGAGTCAATGGGTAAAAGCCAATGCGTTTCGAGGGTATACAATTCCCCCTTCATCAGGGCTTGTTCTGGTAGTGATGGAAGGACCAGACCATATCTCTTTTGTATGACCATACTGTGGCTTGAGGTGTTCTTTGGGTGGCATGGATGGTGAGCTGATTCGGTAGTTCAATGGGCCACTTGACTGGTCCCCCCCATACTGTGGCTTGAGGTGTTCTTTGGGTGGCATCATACTTGACTTGATTTCCATCACTGTGACCTGTAGGTACAGAAACTTTGCTGCCCAACAACCCTGTCTCAGGATCACATATTTCACACAAAACCTTTTATTGTTTAATTCATCCAAACCTGACTTGCAACGATGTATAAAAAGGCCTAAATGAAATGGCTGTATTTCTACCAGTGATGGGGAACAAAATGTGTGACCAATAAGTATTACAAAAGACACGTTGGTAGGGTACTGGTCCCAAGGGTAGGTGAAATCAAGCTTAAAGTCAATTTCCAGGCAGATAAAAAATGATCCCTTGCAGCGGGCTGTGCCCACACTGCAAGGGTAACACACTGTTTTGTCTAGGGCAGAGGAGGTTTACTTACCAGATCCTCCTGATCCCCCCACAGGCAGTGCTTCCCCATGATCCTGGGGTGGACTGTCCCTTGGCATGCTCATGTCCAGAGCAGGGCTATAATTTTAATCTGGTCTTGATGACATCAGGACCCTAGAATACTGGAGCGTGGGGTGGGGTGCAGACACTACGGGTAACAGTCTAGCTGTAGGGAGGAGTGGATGATCAGGAAAATATATCCCTTTTATTGTTTCCCTAGACATATAATGAGCAAATAACTGTAAATTTTGTATTATTGCTTTGTTGCCTATCTTGAGTAAAGACAAGAATGTTTTTTTGAAAATGGACGAAACGCGCTGGGTGCCCAAAATCTGATCTGGCGGTTCCGCCAGGTTATCATGGAGCAGGCCAAGGGTTGGAAGGTCCCCGGCCAGCCCTATGGTCTAGGACAGTGTTTCTCAACTCCAGTCCTCAAGGAGCCCCAACAGGTCATGTTTTTTTCAGGCTTTCCATTATTTTGCAAAAGTGATTTGATCAGTTTCACTGCCCTAGTAATTACCACAGCTGTTTCATCCGAGGGAAATCCTCAGTGCAAACATGACCCATTGGGGGCGCATTGAGGACTGGAGTTGAGAAACACTGGTCTAGGAGACCAGAAACAACGCCATGATGTCACTTTCCGTTAGGGCAGATAAGTAAGATTAGTAGGGCAGATAAGATTAGTAAACAGATCATATTTTTTTGTATCTCGTGCTTTCCAGGGTAGAGGAGAGATCTGGGGTTTTATAGACTCCAAGTGTCTCTATAAAAAGGACCTGTCATGCCTTATTTCTATCACAAGGGATGTTTACATTTATTGTGATAGGAACATAAAAAAATAAAAATAAAGTAATAAAATAAATAAAAAACAAAAAGTGTTAAAGTACCCCAATCTACCCCCCCCCCCGTGCTCGCACGCCGAAGCGAATGCATGCGTAGGTTGCGCGCGCATATGTAAATGGTGTTCGCACCACACATGTGAGGTATAGCCGCGAATGTTATGCTGAGAGCAATAATTCAAAAGGTAGACCTCCTCTGTAACCCTAAACTGGTAACCCGTAAAAAAAAGATTAAAACGTTGCCTATGGTGATTTTTAAGTATCGTAGTTTGTGGCCATTCCACGAGCTGGCGCAATTTTAAAAGTGTGACATGTTAGGTATCTATTTACTCAGAGTAACATCATCTTTTATATTTTCCAAAAGAATTGGGTTGTTTATTGCGTTTTTTATATATATATATATATATATATATATATATATATATATATAAAATGTTTGGGGGTTGTAAGTAATTTTCTAGCAAAACAAATGCGTTTTTTTACTTGTAAACAGAAAGTGTCAGAAGAACAGTTCTGGTCTTCGAGTGGTTAAATAACTTGTTTACGCTGAAACATTGATGTAAAGTAGCTGCAATTGGGGTCAAAGAAGTTCAATCTGGTAATACATGCGGTTTGTGTGACATCAGGATTATGAAATTTATTATGGTCTAATATAACCGGATTGTCATACATTACATTTGGATGCAGAGACCTGTTAAAAAGGATGCCAGGTAACAGGATTATGCTTGAATTAGACAATTTAATTATTTCCCTACTTCCCCCACCTTCTTATTTATCTTCCTTAAAGGGAAACTGCTTTTTTACACTTTTTCAGGATATACAGTAGACATGGGAGCCGTCAAAAAATTAGTTTTGTTTCGTTCCGTTTCGAATAAAAAAAAATCGTAATTCATGTACGAATTTCGTACGAATCGTTACGAATCGTTAATTTGGATAACGAATAACGACACTCTACTAATAATAACGAATTATCCGAAAACTTATTAATGTTACATAACACAAGTCTATTGTCTATTGTTCACCACTCACTCAGAGGAAGTACGAAATACGAAATTAAGTTTACAAATACGAAATTTCGTAATTCGTACTTCCTCTGAGTGAGTGGTGAACAATACGAAATACGAAATTTCGTTTCGTATCCAAATTAAAGATTCGTAACGATTCGTACGAAATTTCGTATTTCGTACTTCCTCTGAGTGAGTGGTGAACAATAGACAATAGACTTGTGTTATGTAACATTAATACGTTTTCAGATAATTTGTTATTATTCGTAGAGTGTCGATATTCGTTATACTGAATCTCAAATTCATTCGAATCATTCGTTATATCCGCTATAATTTCTTTCATATTAGTTGAAATTAGTTATTTGGTAGTTTGGATTTGGATCATTTGGATCCGAAATTCGTAAACGAAATTTCGTATTTGGTACAGAATTCGTATTCGTAAAAATTCGTAATTCGGATTCGTACGAATGTACACATTTCGAAAAATTCGTACGAATATCCGATTCGTACAAAACTAATCGCACATGTCTAATATACAGTATATGCAAATGTGAACTGCTTAAGGGCTTCTTCATTTATTTATTTTTTTTACTAGTAATGGTAGCGATCGGCGACTGCGATATTGCGGCGGACAAATCAGACACTAAGTGACACTTTTTTGGGAACCATTGACACTAAAATAGTGGAGCGTGGGGGTGGAGAAGCTACGGGTACCAGTCTAGCTGTAGGGAGGAGTGGATGATCGGGAAAGTATATCCCTTTTATTGTTTCCCTAGACATATAATGAGAAATTAACTGTAAATCCTGTATTATTTCTTTGTTGCCTATCTTGAGTAAAGACAAGTATGTGCTTTTGAAACTGGACGAAACGCGTTGGGTGACCAAAATCTGATAAATATAGCTAAAAATATGCACTGTCACTGTACTATTAACACTGGCTGGGGATTAACCTTAGGGGCAAAGTCAGCCTGTACCTTTTAACCACTTCAGCCCGGACCAATTGGCAGCCAAAGGACCAGGCCCCTTTTTGCGATTCGGCACTGCGTCGCTTTAACTGACAATTGCGCGGTCGCGCGACGTGGCTCCAAAACAAAATTGGCGTCCTTTTTTTCCTACAAATAGAGCCTTCTTTTGGTGATATTTGATCGCCCCTGTGGTTTTTATTTTTTGCGCTATAAACAAAAAAACTGCAACAATTTAGAAAAAAAACACATTATTTTGTACTTTTTGCTATAATAAATATCGCCAATTTTTTTTAAGAAAGCAAATTCTTTCTCAGTTTAGGCCGATACGTATTCTTCTACATATTTTTGGTAATAAAAATCGCAATAAGCGTTTATTGATTAGTTTGCGCCAAAGTTATAGCGTCTACAAAATAGGGGATAGATTTATAGCATTTTTGTTATTATTTTTTTTTTTTTACTAGTAATGGCGGCGATCTGCGATTTTTTATCGGGACTGCGACATTATGGCGGACACATCGGACACTTTTGACACATTTTTGGGACCATTCGCATTTATACAGCGATCAGTGCTATAAAAATGCACTGATTACGGTAAAAATTTCACTGGCAGGGAAGGGGGTTAACACTAGGGGGGGGGGGCGATCAAGGGGCTAACTGTGTTCCCTCTCTGTGTTCTAACTGAAGCGGGGAGGGGACTGTCTAGGGGAGATGTTCATACTAGACATGTGCACAATAGAAAAATTTATTTATTTTCGTTTCGTTTTTTTCGTTTCCGTTGATTCGTAACGATTTGTAAATTCGTAAGTCGTCGGTGTTCGTATTCGTAACGATTCATATTCTCGTAAGAGTTATTTTTTCGTTGATTCGTTTTTCCGTTAGTTTAATTTTCGTTTATTCGAAATTCGGACGCATGCGTATTTTCGTAGATTTAGTTACATTCGTACTTTCGTTAGATTGATTTATTCGTACTTTCGTAACATTGTTTTCGTAGATTCGTAATCGGAGCATAATTCATAATTTTATGTAATGTGTATGCTATTATTACATTGTAAGAGACACGGAAAATTACGAATCGAAAAAAAAGTTACGAATGTACGAATTTTTTCGTTCAATCCATTCGAGGCACGTTAAGCAGCGCCATTGTAAGAGACACGGAAAATTACCAATTCAACAAAAAAAAAAAAAGTTACGAATGTACGAATTTTTTCGTTCATTTTGATTTTCGTTGTTCCTGTTTTTCTTTTTTTTTTTTTTTTTTTTTTTTTTCGGATTTTCTTCTTTCGTACTTTCGTTGTTTCTAATTAGTTTTTTTCGGATTTTCGTTGTTTTTCGGATTCGTTTCGATTCGAACATTCGTTATTCGTTAAAATTTTTAGCGAATCGTTCGTTCATTCGTACGATAACGAATGAACCAATGTAACGAATTTTAACAAAAAAAAAAAACGAAACAAATTGCACATGTCTAGTTCATACTTTGTAGGAACACACGATCAGTCTCTTCTCCCCTCAGAGAAGAGTTCTCGGTGTGTCACGAGCGATCGCGGGAGCTCGGCGGTCATCGCAAGCGCCGGGCACTCACATCGGCTCCGGGGGCGAGCATCGGGCACGCGCCCCTAGTGGCCACAGGGCGAAGCGACGTAACATAACGTTGTTTCGCCCAGCCGTGCCATTCTGCCGCAGTGACGGCAAGTGACTAAAATACACCTATGATAACAATTATAGACCCTTCATTTCTTTGTAAGTGGGCAAACGTACCCAATCTGCAGGGGATCTAATCATTATTTACCCCACTGTAACAAATCAGCTTCTAACTTCAGCTTTTTCAATTGAGCTTTGACAAAAAAACCTGGAAGCTGATTGGTTTCTATGCAGAGGTGCTCCGGGTTTTGCACGCTCCAACCCCCCAATGTGGCTATTCAAGATCTCATGTCTAGAAGGCAGGCTGACAGTTCTTGGGAAGAAAAATAGAGCTCATTGCATTAAAAAAAAAAAAAAAAGTACTATAGACCTATATTAAAAACGAGGCCTAAAGGAGCTCGCCGCGTTGGGGCTCCACTGTATATCATTTCTAAATTTCCCATTCCCAATCAAACTGCAAGTGTAGAATAATTTCCCCAATGCTTGCCTGCTTTTAAATCATTAACACTGCTGGAATAATAAATGTACAGCGCACTAAGGAACACAGTGATCCAAACACTCAGAGACTGCGATCTTGGCAGTGTTAATGTAGTGTAAGCTTTTTGGTAATGGATTCTGACATAATACAATTCTGCCGCTAAATGAGAATGAATATGCTCCATTATTTGGAGTTTAATCTTAGTCACACTAATTATGGGGATGGGAGTTATCACGGCTCAGCTCGCACAAACTATCCAAGCACACTTCAGCTTCCGCATTAGCGCGCTCGGCGCAACGCGCTGGAGATCGAAGCGTCGGTCTTCACAGGGGGGGGAGCTGTGCAGGGGCAATGCTAAGAGTGGACCCCGCAATTCGTGCACACAGAAAGTGTCTCAGGTGCGTTTTTAAAAGTGGCAAAGGGTGGTGCGCCATATTCACGTACCTGTCTAGATCTTGTCATTGAAATTTGGCGTATGTGAGATGCTTTAGCAAAATCTGTCTCTGTACGTCAAAAGAAAGTTGGTCGAAATTGGCTCCACTTTGGTAAAATGTGAAAATATGTCGGTCTTTTTATTTTGAATTTGGCGCAGGTGTTGGACCACAATATAGAAGTGGAGCAAATTAGAACTACCTGAAATTGGTGCACGAGTTGCTGTCAGAACCAAAACTGTTGCAGATGTCTTTTGAAGTAGGTGCAACGCATTAATAACAAAAATAATCGTGATTACTGATTCCCCCCCCTGGAGTGTTTCAATATTTCAAGGAAAAGGGGGCACCTATTAGTAAGGAAAAGCAGAATGATTTAGGTGGAAATAGATTTTGCTGTAAAATTTAAATAGAAGCTCTCATTTCATTTTTCGTGAAATTAGCTTGAGAAAAAAATTTACTTTTTTGGGGGGGTGTGTTTTTTTTGAATGTTGTTAGGTAGCTTAGTTCTTTTTGTGATGGATCTGTATTTGTGTACTGACACTTTATAATTTTTTTTTTTTTTGTCCGTCTGTTTTTTAGATTTTAGGAGTTCTAATCCTTCCCAACAGAAGAAAAAAAAAAAAACACACACAAACACACACACATATATATATATATATATATATATATTGGCAATAGATACACTTTAAATCGGAACATTACCAAAAGGGGAAGTTCCGCTTTATGCCCTCCCCCCTCCTTTTCAGATTCTGACACTTTTTTGGTAATGGACAGATACCCGCTCCTACTTCCGGTCAGATAGATTTTTTGACAGGTACCCTCTCCCAATTCCAGTTGAATTACTTTTTGACAGATACCCTCTCAGACTTCCAGTTGGATTGCTATTTTGACAGGTACCCTCTCCCACTTCCAGTCGGATTGCTTTTTTGACAGGTACCCTCTCCCAATTCCAGTTGAATTACTTTTTGACAGATACCCTCTCAGACTTCCAGTTGGATTGCTATTTTGACAGGTACCCTCTCCCACTTCCAGTCGGATTGCTTTTTTGACAGGTACCCTCTCCCACTTCAGGTCCGGTTGTTTTCTTGACAGGTACCCTCTCCCACTTCCAGTTTGATTGCTTTTTTGACAGGTACCCTCTTCCACTTCCGGTCGGATTGCTTTTTTGACAGGAACCCTCCCCAAAAACCAGTTGAATTACTTTTTTGACAGATACCCTCTCAGACTTCCAGTTGGATTGCTATTTTGACAGGTACCCTCTCTCACTTCCAGTCAGATTGCTTTTTTGACAAGTACCCTCTCCCACTTCAGGTCGAGTTGTTTTTTTGACAGGTACCCTCTCCCACTTCCAGTTTGATTGCTTTTTTGACAGGTACCCTCTCCCACTTCCAGTTTGATTGCTTTTTTGACAGGTACCCTCTTCCACTTCCGGTCAGATTGCTTTTTTGACAGGTACCCACTCCCACTTCAGGACGGGTTGTTTTTTTGACAGGTACCTTCTCCCACTTCCAGTAGGATTGCTTTTTTGACAGGTACCTTCTCCCACTTCTGGTCGGATTGCTTTTTTTGACAGGCACCCGCTCCCACTTCTGGTCGGATTGCTTTTTTTGACAGGTACCCAGCTCACACTTCTGGTCAGATCTCTGTGACGGTCCACCAGAAGTTCTTCCCCCCACCCACAAGCTTCTGGGACATATCACAGGTCCCAGAAGGTGGCAGGACCATTCACAAAGCGCAGTGCGGTTTGCACATGATCAGCCAGCTGTGAAGCCACAAGGAATCGTAGCCGGCTGCCCACAGTAAACATGACAGCACCGGGGACCTGAAGACCATTGAAGAAGCGGCTTGGGTGAGTACGATGCTGGACCTCTGGATAGGTGAGTGTAAGTAAATTAAAAATCTGCATCTACAGTATTTGTAGCTGCTGACTTTAAATTTACATTTTTTTTTTCAATATGGCTGAAAAACCTCTTTAATCTTAACGTCCCCATTGACTTGCTAAAATCCCCCCAATTTTTGCCAAAATGTTGATAAAATTAAAACTTTTATGTATTCCTACCCATAAGCTCCAAAACCTTTTATACAATGCACGCACATGTGCCACATGCTTGGCTAAACTCCAAACACATCACACCAGATAGCCATACATAATCTGTCACACCTCCACATAAAGGAGAAAAAATGTAATCTACTATACTAATTTTTCAATACCATATTAGTGTCTACAACCCACTTTTTTTTTTTTTTTTCACAAAGAACACACTTTTTTTAAAGGGAAACTACGGTGTAATAGTTTGGGGTTATTTGTATTTTTTTTAAAAGTTCATAAGTTTAATATAGCAATACAATTTTTGTTTGACAAATTAACATTATTGGTGATAAAAGAGCCCCAGAGCACTATGACATAGCTAAGGATACAGCACAGAAGTACTTCCTTTTTAGTAACATTGGGATAGATTTACTAAAGGCAAAGAGACTGTGTACTTTGCAAAGTGCAGTTGCTCCAGGGCTTAGTAAATGAGCAGAAGCTCTAATGACCTCCATCATCCAATCATGTGCAAACAAAATGCATTTTTTTTCTATTTTCCTTGCATGTGATTGGGTATTCTTTGTAAAGTGAACCTTCACATCACTGACTAAGCTCTGAAGCAACTGCACTTGCAGAGTGCACAGTCTATTTGCCTTTAGTAAATCAACCCCATTGTTTTTCTTTAAAGCTTCACATGTCCTTCACTGAAAATTTGGACACAACTGTTCAATAAGGGATGAATCACCCATCTAATTATTTCATCTGTCCTGTGTATAAATATTGTTTTTTGCTACTGAGCTCTGTAAACAAAAGTTATTTTAACATCTCTCTCTCCTCTACAAGTTTCCACTTTCCAAAATATTTACTGAATGGCGCATATATTTATACAGATCTATATATCACAATGATGGCAAGCCTTGGCACCCAAATGTTATGGTACTACATTTCCCAATACTACATTTCCCACGATGCTCATGCACTCTGCAGTGTAGTTGAGCATAATGGGAAATGTAGTTCCAAAACATCTTGGGTACCGAGGTTCGCCATCACTGATATATCTGATCTAAAAAGATTGCTTACATATTCTGGAAGAGGTAGAAGGGCTGATTGACATGCCATTGTCTACACCTAATTCCCATGCAGCCATTAGGGATATGGTTGTGATAAGCATTGCTTATGCTATTGCGATGCTTCACACGTGGATGTGGATAATTATGAATAATCAGGATCTAATAAGGAGTAAAATGCACAATGATTAAAGTTACACGTCTACAGCATAATAATATTAACTAGAAAAGTGTGAGGGTCTCTCTCTGCAGTAGACACTTATCGGCAGCCATCTAGAGGATGGTTCCTCATTTGGGTCAGCAGCTATGAGGGTCTCTGGTCATCAGACAGTTGCATGGTGGGGGGGGGGGGGGGGATGCAGGATGTCAGTAGAAGCCCATTTTCTTTGGAATCCCCAGACATCCTTCGGGAGGCAGGAGTAAAATACATTATTGTTACCAGTGCCGGGACAAGGTCATCCAGCGCCCAGGGCAAAGATGCCAAACTGCGCCCCCCTTTCCTTAGGTTTAGGGTCAGGGTGCCCCCCACCCCTGCAATAAACCATTGCGCCAGGGCAGCCGCCCCTCCTGCCCCCCCCCCCCCTTTGTCCCGGCCCTGATTGTTACACAGAACCACTTATCACCCTTTTGGTGCCTTAAGGTGTTTGTAAAGCCAAAACTTTTTTTGTTTGGTTTTGATAGGGTAGGGGAGGGTTTAAACTCTGAGTTTACTTTTTGCTGCTTGTGTCCCATTAGACAGAGTTCCATTCATTCCCTGTTTCAAAGAGGCAACAGGAATTGAGGGAAAATCTCTCAAAGTTCCTCTTAGGAAGGTCTCATTGGAATTGGTATCACCACTGGAGGATTTACCTTCACTTTTTGTTCTGGGGACAATTATAATATTAAAGTAGAACTATAGGCAAAACTTTTTTTTTACTTTGGATAGACTAAGGGAGGGTTATAACCCCCTGTCAGTTATTTTTTTTGCCATTTGCGTCCCATTGGGGATAATTCCCTTCACTTCCTGTCCCATAGCCAAAACAGGAAGTGAGAGGAAATCCCTGCAAATTAAGGGGATCTCAAGGGCCCCCAGGTCACCAGAAGTTGTGTCCCCATTGGAAAATGTCCCCTCCATTAATTTTCTGAGGACAACCTAACATTTGGGATTTTCTTTTACTTTTAATTTCAATGATAATGGTAAACAGGACAAATAGTGAGGGTGAATCTGTCTCTGTAGAGCTCCCCTGAGGTGCTCTGGCATACAAATATCACCTGCTTCCTCCAGTCTTACTGCAATGATTGGTCTCAACAACCAATGGTGAAACTCAGTAGGTTTAAAGCGGTAGTAAACCCGCTGCCTTTTTTTTTTCTACACCTGTAAGGGAAAAGGCATAATGAGCTAGTATGCACCACATACTAGCTCATTATGAAATACTTACCTTAGAACGAGACGTCGATATCTCACCCAGTCCACACCGAGGGAGCTGACATGTTGCCTCAGCGTGTCTTCCAGGTATAGCGGGTCCGGCGCTGTGATTGACCGGAGCCGCAATGTTGTCACTCCCGCGAGGCGTCTGCCGGACTTTCAGCCGAGAATCCCCGGAGCGCATGCAACGCTGAAGTCAGCGGCTCATTGCAGGGGGAATATCTCCTAAACCGTACAGGTTTAGGAGATATTCTTTTTAGCTACAGGTAAGCCATATTATAGGCCTTATTATAGGCTTACCTGTAGGTAAAAGTAAAAAAAATGACTTTACCACCGCTTTAAATGGATAGACCTATCTGGAGACCTGAAAACTGTCTGCCTCCCAAAGCACCCACGTATTGTAAGTTTATGTAGGAACCCTACCTTAAACTGGAATGTCCCCAGTCTAAAGCTAGACTGTAGCCAGCCTGAGCTCTGGTCGTTTATGTTATCTGGGTTCGTTCAGTTTTCTCCTGAGCCCATGGACATTGTTTTCTTCTGCCTGCTTCTGAGGAATGTTCACCAGTGGATATAACGAGAAGATACAATGTTGTGGGTTATAAATATTCTTTTTGCCCTAGCCAATCACTGTGGGGGAAGAGGGTAAATATTTTGGGAGACTTTCTTGAAAGATCTTTGCCTCCCAGGCTTTGCCTGGAGAGGATGTGTGTGCAGAAGGTCCTGCTGCCTGAGGAGGGTGTACGTCCAATGACCTTACATCTCAGACCTGATACCCAAAGAAGGTACGCTGCCTTGGGAAGGAAACTAAAGAAGCAGAGTTCCCATTAGTCGATCGCTAGTCTTAGCTTAATGGTCCACTACTACAAATTGCCAGTGTCCACTACTAGTCTGTGAGAAGGATGGAGATATGTAATGGTAGATGTCCCGTCTAGCCTACCTAACCTGCATGTGGGTGGATGGAGCGTTGTGCAGCGGCAGTAACACACACTGAGTCCAGATGCAATTGAACAACTTGCATTGAAGTCAAAGTACAACAGTTCACAACAAGCCCATTGGAAGGAGGCCCAACTGGGAAACACTAAGCCCCCGTACACGCGGTCGGAAATTCCGACCACAAAATCCGTCCGTTTTTTTCCAACGGATTTTGTCCGGAACTGGTGTTGCTGATCTGACATGGTTGGACAAAGTTGTCCGAAAATCCGATCTTTCCGAACGTGGTGACGTTCGTTGCGTACGACAGAAGTACATAGAGGCTAGCAGCCAATAGCTTTGGTCTCGTAATTTGATCTGAGCATGCGTGGCACTTTGTCCGTCGGAAATTCTCTACACACGATTGGAAAAAGTCAGATCGGATTTTTTTGTCGCAAAATTTGAGATCTTGCTCTCAAATTTTTTACGTCGGCCATTCCGACGGAAAAAGTCCGCTAGAGCCCACACGATTGGATTTTCCGACAACATAATCCGATCATACTTTTTCCATTGGAATATCCGACCGTGTGTACGGGGCATTACGGATGACAGTAGCATGTAGCGGAGCAGGTCTTAGCAGAGCTGACAGCGTCTGTCTCGAGGGGTGGAATGCAGCCTGGCTGGTCTGAGCCCAATGGGGAGGTTTCCAGGAGACACTTTTCCTTCGCCTGGAACCTTTCCCTACTGCTAATACTGTCCCTGAAAGAAGGGTGATCTGTCCCTACACTTCCCACACGCTAGAATGTGTGCCAAACGCAGGAGCCAGGGTCTTAATTAGACTCTGCCACACCTAAGATGGTCACCAAAGCCACATGGGCAGCCAGCATTTAGTGCTCAGCCCCAGTGACCCAGAAAACCATAGAGGAACCATATTCTTCTTGGCTCTCTGAAATGCCGCTACAGTTGAGTCGGCGTGTGCTCTCTCTTGTTCTATACACTACAGTTGAGTTGGCGTGTGCTCTCTCTTGTTCTATACACTACAGTTGAGTTGGCGTGTGCTCTCTCTTGTTCTATAAACTACAGTTGAGTTGGTGTGCGCTCTCTCTTGTTCTATACACTACAGTTGAGTTGGCGTGTGCTCTCTCTTGTTCTATACGCTACAGTTGAGTTGGCGTGCGCTCTCTCTTGTTCTATACACTACAGTTGAGTTGGCGTGTGCTCTCTCTTGTTCTATACGCTACAGTTGAGTTGGCGTGCGCTCTCTCTTGTTCTATACACTACAGTTGAGTTGGCGTGCGCTCTCTCTTGTTCTATACACTACAGTTGAGTTGGCGTGTGCTCTCTCTTGTTCTATAAACTACAGTTGAGTTGGCGTGTGCTCTCTCTTGTTCTATACACTACAGTTGAGTTGGCCTGTGCTCTCTCTTGTTCTATACACTACAGTTGAGTTGGCGTGTGCTCTCTCTTGTTCTATACACTACAGTTGAGTTGGCGTGTGCTCTCTCTTGTTCTATAAACTACAGTTGAGTTGGCGTGTGCTCTCTCTTGTTCTATACACTACAGTTGAGTTGGCGTGTGCTCTCTCTTGTTCTATACGCTACAGTTGAGTTGGCGTGTGCTCTCTCTTGTTCTATACGCTACAGTTAAGTTGGCGTGTGCTCTCTCTTGTTCTATACGCTACAGTTGAGTTGGCGTGCGCTCTCTCATGTTCTATACGCTACAGTTGAGTTGGCGTGCGCTCTCTCTTGTTCTATACGCTACAGTTGAGTTGGCGTGCGCTCTCTCTTGTTCTATACGCTACAGTTGAGTTGGCGTGCGCTCTCTCTTGTTCTATACGCTACAGTTGAGTTGGTGTGTGCTCTCTCTTGTTCTATACGCTACAGTTGAGTTGGCGTGTGCTCTCTCTTGTTCTATACGCTACAGTTGAGTTGGCGTGCGCTCTCTCTTGTTCTATACGCTACAGTTGAGTTGGCGAGTGCTCTCTCTTGTTCTATACGCTACAGTTGAGTTGGCGTGCGCTCTCTCTTGTTCTATACGCTACAGTTGAGTTGGGGTGCGCTCTCTCTTGTTCTATACGCTACAGTTGAGTGCCTGCAACGGAGACAGTGGACTGCAAATGCCTACACTCATCATCCTATACTATTGAGCAGAGAAAATGTTTGGTGCTGTTTTGTGTTTTGGGGTATCCTGTGCCCCAACACCCTTATTCCCTACAATAAATGTTGCATAGAAAAAATTAATGGAGTAGAAATCGCCGTTGGTGGGTGGGTGAGTATTTGGGTGCAGCTACAGGGCAGATTACCAGTAAGAAGTCTAGGAGGGCCCATAAAATCTAGCTGCTCCTGAGGGGTCAGTGCTAAATGTATTAATAATCTATTTGGTCACTTAGGAACCTGGCGGTATCCTCTATACGTGATACATATTCATTTCATTTTTTATTTTTATAGACATAAAGAGTTTACCATCCCTCAAAATGCGTGCTCTCTGACAATGCACCATAGTACCCTTTTAATTCCCATCTACAGGAGAGAAGCACACAATAAATCCATTTCCCAACATATTTTCTTATTTGTCAGCGGAAAAAAAAAGGGCGAGAAATGATAAAGGTAACCGGCCTGATGCAAGTGCTGGATAAGACAGAGCAAGCACTTTTAATGCCAGTATTGGTTGCGGTGGATTTACCTTGTTTTGTTGTATTAAAGACGATGTTGCTAACCTAAAGGAGAACCCCGGTCTATCTAAAAGAAGCACATTGCTTTAAAATAAGCAGATAATAAAAATGACCAAATACAACCAATGAACAAATCTGTCTACTTTACTTTCAATATACGATGAGCGGATGTACAGAGTAGGAGTGTCTGTGCCCCTCCCTCCAGGTCTGGGGACACAGAGAAAAATTGGGTGGGCTCCTGTTGCATCATGGGAGCACAGCCTATTTTTATTTTTAGATCGGAGCCGATTTTCCCTCAATCCTTGTCAGATTTTGAGGGCGGATCTGGACCAATCCTGACAGAGACCCTTCACTGCTCTATCCCCCCCCCCCCCCCCCCCCCCCCCCCCCCCCCCAAAAAAAAAAAAGTTCTGTCCTGATTAAAGAACTATGCTCATATGAGATGACCACTAGAGGGAGCATTTGCAAATCTGCATATAAAGTATAAAAATCAAAATATCGCTGATCGCCGCCATTACTAGTAAAATAAAAAAAAAATTAAAACATAAATAAATCTCATAGTTTGTAGATGCTCTAACTTTTGCGCAAACCAATTAATATATGTTTATTTTTTGCGATTTTGTTTTTACCACAAACATATAGAAGAATACATATTGGCCTAAATTTATGAAGAAATTTGATTTTTTAACTTTTTTTTTTTTTTATTATTGGATATGTTTTATAGCAGAAAGTAAAAAATACTGGTGTTTCTTTTGTTTATAGCTCAAAAAAAACAAAAACCCGCAGAGGTGATAAAATGCCACCAAAAGAAAGCTCTATTTGTGGGGAAAATAGGAGATACATTGTATTTGGGGTACAGCACCGCACGACCGCACAATTTTCTGTGAAAGTAACACAGTGCTGTATCACAAAAAATTGCCTGGTCATGAAGGGGGGGGGGGGTAAATCTTCCGGAGGTCAAGCGGATATACCAATTAGGGAACACAGAAGAACAGGGTAACACCGGAGGGGTCCCCCATCCTGCTTATATACCTGCTGCCTATATACTAGATGGCTCACTCAGCCGCTCATTGACAACAAGTGTCTCTTATTATTCCAGATACACTTTTTTTATTTTTTCTCTCTCTCCGTTTTCTAAAAGAATGCAAAGCCAGGGAAAAATAAAAATGTCTTTTTTTTTTAAAGTTTCCTCTCTCTGTGTTTGTCAGGTTAACTTAATAACCTAATAATACCTAATAACCTGGAGGCTCAGCACTTCACATGCTCTTTGTTTTGATAGTAAGTTTTTTTTTCCCGGAGACGGAGCCACTGGAAAGAGCAGGGATGTGATTTTCTGCTGCGGCGTAGTGCCGGCTAAGATCTCCCCCCTCGGGGTATTTGCTCTGTCTCTGTGGGTTCCAAGTTCATACTTGACAAAGCTCAGAACTCCAACTAAAATTCTGCTTTCTCAATCCTCGGCGGGCAAATTAGGCGGTACTGCATTCCGAAGATGAGCTATCTCTGCCGTCCCGGCGAACAGATGGAACCGCGGCGGCGGTAAATTACAATTTTTATTTATCTAAACGGAATAATTGCACGCTGAATATTATTAGGTTTAATTTTTTTTTTTTTTTACTTGTAGAGTTTAATAACAGACTATTAAATATTTTTCAGGGTTTATTTTAACATTTTTGGGGGTTTTTAATTAATTAAAAACATTCGGCAAAGCTGTGTTTTGTATAATGTATTATAAAAGTGCGCCAAATAAGTACATTTAATTAAGAAAACGATGACGCCACAAAAGCCTAAAATCGCCCGATGTCCCCTTTAACTACTTGCCGACCGCCCTATAGCAGTTTTACTGCTACAGGGCGGTGGTTGTGCGCAGGATCCTGTGTGTATATATATATATATATATATATATATACACGCACACACAATCCCACATTTCTGGGTAGCGGAGCGCAAATGCGTGCCGCCGGTGGCTCGCTCCTGCTGTGATGCACAGAGGGGAAGCCGATCAGTGGGTACCGCGGGCTTGATGTCTGCCAGCACCCGCCGATCATTTGCTACACACACAGAAAGGCAGTCTGCCTATGTAAACAAGGCAGAATGCAGTTCTGTCAATAAAGAAGGCATGGGTCCTGTGTCTCTGCAAAGCAGGGACAAGGATCCATGCCTGCCTTTAGTCAAAGCCCCTCCCCCACTGTGCACAAACACTGGCTAGGCGCACAATTAGCCCTTTGATTGCCCCTGATGTTAGAGCCCACTGGGGCCACTAGTTTTAGCGGGGCATTACCACTGTTACAGCGAGAGTGGGGCGCTTTTAACCCCCTAGAAGGGTTTAAAAATGGGTTTAAAAATGCCCGTTTAGGCAATTTTTATTCTAATAGGTAGACATGTGCACAACAAAAAAATGTGTTTATTTTCGTTTCGTTTTTTTCGTTTCCGTTGATTCGTAACGATTCGTAAATTCGTAAGTCGTCGGTGTTCGTATTCGTAACGATTCGTATTTTCGTTAGAGTTATTTTTTCGTTGATTCGTTTTTCCGTTAGTTTAATTTTCGTTTATTCGTTTATTCGAAATTCGGACGCATTCGTATTTATTCATACATTCGTAATCGGAGCATAATTCATAATTTTATGTAATGTGTATGCTATTATTACATTTTAAGAGACACGGAAAATTACGAATCGAAAAAAAAAGTTACGAATGTATGAATTTTTTTCGTTCAATCCATTCGAAGCACGTTAAGCAGCGCCATTGTAAGGGACACGGAAAATTACCAATTCAACAAAAAATAAAAAAAGTTACGAATGTACAAATTTTTTCGTTCATTTTGATTTTCGTTGTTCCTGTTTTCGTTTTTTTTTTCGGATTTTCTTCTTTCGTAGTTTCGTTGTTTCTAATTAGTTTTTTTCAGATTTTCGTTGTTTTTCGGATTCGTTCGATTCGAAACGATTCGTTAAAATTTTTAGCGAATCGTTCGTTCATTCGTACGATAACGAATGAACGAAAATAACGAAAAAAAAAACGAAAAACTAAAAAAAAAAAAAAAAACGAATTGCACATGTCTACTAATAGGTGTGTTTATTTCTGATATGTAAAGCACCGGGAAAGTCGCATATTTTTCTTTCGACTTTTTCTTTGGGTTACAATTTGGGGATGTGATGTAAAAAAGTCTAATAAAAAGTTTGTGACGGTACACAAATACAGTCAAAAACACAAAAAATAAAGTAAAAACAAAAAAAAAATGAAACTACACTAAATATACCCCCCCCCCCCCCCCCAAAAAAAAAAAAAAAAAAAAAAGAAGTAGACTTTTCAAATACATTTTGCCTAATCAACTCAATGATCAGAAACAGAGTTTTTGCCAACAGTGAAGTGTGTTTTTTTTTTTACAAAATCTATTTCACAGAAATCTCTCCTCCATCACTATTCATGTTTTATTCCTACATGGCACACACATTTAAAAATGATAACATCAATTAATTAGGCCCCAAAACACCAGGAAATCATGTTTTGCTCATTTTTGCCACCCTAGCAGTTAGCTGGCATCCAATGATACTGAAAAGTTTGCATCTCTAATGCCGCGTACACGCGGTCGGAATTCTCGTCGGAAAAAGCTCTGATGGTTTTCCCGTCGGAACTCCGACGGAATTTCGCTCAAACTGTCTTGCCTACACACGGTCACACCAAATTCCGATGGTCAGTAACACCGCGGCATAAAACACGTTCGACAGCACTATAAAAGGGAAGTTATATACTTCCGAGCATGCGTCAAATTGTTTCCGAGCATGCGTCAAATTGTTTCCGAGCATGCGTCGGAATTTTGCGTGTCGGAATTGCATACACACGATCGGAAAATCCGATAGAAAGGTTTTCCGTCGGAAAAATTGAGAACAGGTTCTCAATCCAAAGTCCGTCGGAAATTCCGACAGAAAAAGACCGATGGGCGTACACACGGTCGGAAAATCCGTTGAAAAGCTCCCATCGGACTGTTTCCATCGGAAATTCCGACCGTGTGTACGCCGCATAACTGTTCTTGTTGGTGAATTCTCTGTCGGTACGCGGCGGCCTGCGCACGTCTATCCTGAGCCGCGAGGATATGATTTGGCTCTCCGCACACAGTCAATGCACCGGCGTACTTGCCTATCTTTCAGTAAATTTGCCCCAATGTGAGCTGCTGGGGGGGGGGGGGGGGGGGGGGCAATAGGAGTTCTATAGACACCTAGAGTCTGAAGACCAGTAAAAGCCTTTCATTCCGACAGAGATAAATCCGACTCTCTCCTATACAGATATCTATAATACGTTGATTTATACCTCGCCGGATAAGAAGAGGTTAGTAAATACACAGCAGGAGATGTGAAAAAGGTCACGTCTCCAAAGACTAATCATTTTCCTGATGGTGAACTTTGTAAATGAGCGCTGCCTTGTAAGTCATACCCGGCCTGCCATTACTGGGTGCCGGATCTGCTGCTTCATCGTTTTTTTTCAGGGCTTGGGGAGGGGATGAAATATCGTATCCTTGTGGCGCGCTGACATTAAAATGCGTGGAAATGAGTAAAGATGTTTGCGCATCTTCTTTTGATGTATATAAATACAGCTGTCTGGATTCCTCTGACTCCCACCGAACGTATAGTGAATTTCTGCTGTGGAAGTGATTTTCTGAATATCGGCTAAAGGGGAAGTCCACGAGTCTCTAAGTATGACTCTAAGGCCCCTTTCACACTGGGGCGGTGAGCCGCGGTGACGGTAAAGCAGCGCTATATTTAGCGCTGCTTTACCGTCGTTTTCACCGCGGTTTTCGGCCGCTCGCGGTGCGGTTTTACCCCCCCCGAGCGGCCGAAAAAGGGTTAAACACCCCCCGCAGAGCGCCGCCGTAGCGGCGCTTTGCGGCGATATTGCCGCGGTTTTACCACGGTCTCCCATTGTAATCAATGGGAAGGAGCGGTATAGGAGCGTTGAACACACTGCTCCTATCCCGCTCCAAAGATGCTGCTAGCAGGACTTTTTTTGTCATCCTGCTAGCGCACCGCTCCAGTGTGAAAGCCCGCCGGCTTTCACACTGGAGTTAAAGGGGCAGGATTTTTTTCATGCGGTGAACAGGCGCTATTTTTAGCGCTGCACCGCATGAAAAACGCCCCAGTGTGTGAAAGGGGCCTAAGGCAGTGGTCTCCAAACTGTGGCCCTTTGCTTCCCTATATCTGCTCATTGAGGCAATATTCCTCCCACTGACACCAATAATGGGGCACTATTCCTCCCACTGACACCAATAATGGGGCACTATTCCTCCCACTGACACCAACAATGGGCACTATTCCTCCCACTGACACCAGCAATAAGGCACTATTCCTCCCACTGACACCAACAATGGGACACTATTCCTCCCACTGACACCAGCAATGGGGCACCGTTCCTCCCACTGACACCAACAATGGGGCACCGTTCCTCCCACTGACACCAACAATGGGGCACCGTTCCTCCCACTGACACCAACAATGGGGCACTATTCCTCCCACTTACACCAACAATAAGGCACTATTCCTCCCACTGACACCAACAACGGGCACTATTCCTCCCACTGACACCAACAACGGGGCACTATTCCTCCCACTGACACCAGCAATGGGGCACTATTCCTCCCACTGACACCAATGATGGGGCACTATTCCTACCACTGCCACCAGCAATAGGGCAGTATTCCTTCCACTGACACCAATGATGGGGCACTATTCTTTCCACTGACACTAGCAATGGGGAACTATTCCTCCCACTGACACCAGCAATGGGGCACAATCTCTCCCACTGACACCAAAAATGGGGCACTACTCCTTCCATTGATTCCAATGATGAGGCCCTATTCCCCCCATTGACACCAATGATGGGGATCCATTCCTCCTGCTGACACCAACAATGGTGCACTATTCCTTCCACTGATGCCAACAATGGGGCACTATTTCTCCCACTGACACCAGCAACGGGCACTATTCCTCCCACTGACACCAGCAATGGGGCACTATTCCCCCACTGACACCAATGATGGGGTACTATTCCTCCCACTGACACCAACTATTGGGCGCAATTCCTCCTACCGACACCAACGATGGGGCACTATTCTTTCCACCCACACCAACGATGGAGCACTATTCCTGCCACTGCCTCTACATCTAAAGGGGGAATGGTCGGGGTGGTAAAAACTTTCTACTGTTCCTCAAACACTAATGTGAATGAGTTTTCATTGCTGTCTGGGTTTCCATTGTAAACATTTCCTCTTGTTGGAAGTTGCAGGAAATCAGGGGAAATCTCCCCAATATCAAAGATATGATCCTCTCTCCTAATCTGGCGGCTCACGTCCCAACGAGATACAGTAGAGGAGGGCCCGACTCATTCCACCAGACTCCACCATTATCAAACACAGGGCCGGTGCTACCACTAGGCATACTGGGCAGCCGCCTAAGGCGCCATGATGCCTAGGGGGCGCCCGGCCACTGGTTTTCCTACTCTCGTCTCTCTGCAGCAAGCAACTAAGTCTCAGCATCAGCAGGTAGTGTCAGAGGCGCAGCGGCGGTGAAGGACTGTGTCTGTGTCCCGACTCCTGAATGAATGGAAGCAAGCAAACATTCATTGATGGGCACTGGTAGGCTGCATTTGATGGGTCCTGGTGAGGCTGCATTGATGGGCACTGGTATGGCTGCATTTGATGGGTCCTGGTGAGGCTGCATTGATGGGTCCTGGTGAGGCTGCATTGATGGGCACTGGTAGGCTGCATTGATGTGTGCTGGTAGGCTGCATTGATGTGTGCTGGTAGGCTGCATTGATGTGTGCTGGTGAGGCTGCATTGATGGGCACTGGTAGGCTGCATTTGATGGGTCCTGGTAGGTTGCATTGATGGGCGCTGGTAGGCTGCATTTGATGGGTCCTGGTAGGTTGCATTGATGGGCGATGGTGGGCTGCATTTTATGGGCGCTTCAATAAAAAGATGGGGTTTACATGGGCAGGGAAAAGGGGGTGGGGTCAGGGGTGGAGTGAAGGGGGCGGCAAAATTAGGTTTCGCCTAGGGTGTCAAAAATCCTTGCAACAGCCCTGATCAAACATTTCACTTTTGGCTCTGCTTACCCAATAAAGGGTCCTCCAAAGGTACAGGGATGTTTCTTTCTCAAGTTCCGATGGTCATAAGAATAAAACCGGCACAATATAAAGGGGATATCCATTCTTCCTCTTTCCAAAAGCAAAACCAGCTGTCCACATGATAAATCTATTTCTCTAGCCACATGCTCCCAGTTTAACTTTCTGCGGCCTCTCCGGTGTGATTTCCGTCATTACACACGCAGCCAAGTGCTCTCGTTCTTCCTTCTCCTCCAGAAAATCCATTTTGGTAAGAAGTACATGGATCTGCCCCCCGGGGTGAGAACTACATAGTCCAGGGGTGGTGCCATTACCGAAATGTGAAGTACAACAATCTCTGAACCTATTTTATCTTTCTAGTAAAGACTCTTCATAGCACCTCATTGTTAGCTTTATGGGATCTCCATTGTGCAGTCTTGTCAACCAGGGCAAGAGGAGACACTGGAACTGTGCTGCAAGGATTGCTGCAACTGTAGACCGCATGAGCCAGTGCTGCCTAATGCCCCGTACACACGGTCGGAAATTCCGACGGAAAATGTCCGATCGGACCATGTTGTCGGAAAATCCGACCGTGTGTGGGCGCCATCGGACTTTTTCCATCGGAATTTTCCGTCGGAAAAAATTTGAGATCCTGCTCTCAATTTTCCGACAACAAAGTCCGATCGGACTTTTTCCGATCGTGTGTAGCGAATTCCGACGGACAAAGTGCCACACATGCTCAGATCAAATTACAAGACCAAAGCTATTGGCTACTAGCCTCTACGTAGTTCCGTCGTACGCAACGAACGTCACCACGTTCAGAATGATCGGATTTTCCGACAACTTTGTCCGACCGTGTGTATGCAACACCAGTGTCGGACAAAATCCATCGGAAAAAATCAGACGGATTTTGTGGTCGGAATTTCCGACCGTGTGTACGGGGCATAAGACTTGAAGTGGAATTATGGGCCAAAAAAAACAATGCGATACAAACAAGGCAGGGTAGATCCAAGCCGACAGCTATTGGCTTAGAAAGGAAAAAGTCACCTGGAGGCATAAAAACGGCATCATGCAGGAATCAAAACAGAGCGAGCGGCCGCAACGATCGATTTTCCCTATCTCCTTTTGACCTTTTGCAGAAACTGGGTTCAATTAAGGGGTTACCCTCTCTATGTCACACTGCTAATATGCTGGGCTGTCTGCCTGGAGGTCTTGATAATCCTCTGTAGTTGTGCTTACTTTTGGGTGATACTGTACATAATGTCTTGCAAAAGCTCCTGAGGAAGCCATAAATGTGGCGAAACATGTAGAGTCGAAAAATTCGCAATAGCAGGAGATTTTGACCGTCTCTCTATGGAGCCGGTTCACATATCTCCGCAGCGGGTCCGGAGTGTTTCGCACAAAAACGTCTTTTGGTCCGTTTCAGATCCAAATTCAGCCCAAAATTCTGTCTGAAATCGGACCTGAAACGGTGAACCGGCACCCACCGGACCCCCTGCTGTGAGCCGCATGTGGCTCATATGTGAATCAAGCTTAACTGGGCAGATTGCATGTGATTGTGGATAAAAATATAATTTTGGGGGGAGATTTCTCTTCATTTCCTAATCTGAGACCCGTCTTTTCTGAACAGGAAGTGAGGGGAAATTTTCACAGCCAGCATTAAAAACCTAATGGGGTTTGCTTTAGATACACTTTTGGCTTTAGGTACCAGTGTTGGTCATCTTACTTTAAAAAGTAATTAGTTAAGTTACAAATTACTTCTCCCAAAAAGTAATTGCGTTAGTAACTCAGTTACTACATTGGAAAAGTAATTAGTTACGCAGCAAAGTAACTGACTTTTTTTTTTTAATATTCTATACGTGTAACTAAGGGTAACGTGTAACTAACGCTCCTGATGCTCGTGCTACTCTGCAAGGGGCGTCTATCGTGTAACTAAGGGGCGGGTCTAGTATTACTGTAAGCAAGGGGCGCATTTATTATTATTGTTATATATCGTGTAACCACAAGGGGCTGCTCTATTATTACTCTAACCAAGGGGCAGATCTGTTATAGCGTGTAAGCAAGGGGCGGGTCTATTATTATTATATCGTGTAAGGGCGGATTTCTACAGAAGAGGGCGAATGTTAAATTAATGGGCAGAGCTCGATATATAACAATAATAATAAATGCGCCCCTTGGTTACAGTAATACTAGACCCGCCCCTTAGTTACACGATAGACGCCCCTTGCAGAGTAGCACGAGCATCGGGAGCGTGCGGCATCGCCTCGTACAATTACATGTTAACTGCGCCTGCGCGGTGTAGAGTTCACTCAGAGCTGTTTAGGTTCGGCAATTTTCGGAAGCTCCGTAGTCCTTCGTACTGCGCAAGCGCTGCGCCTGCGCAGTACAGGGGGTCCTTATCCGGCGGGGGAACTTTTTCGGCAGGACACCGGAATTACACTACTGCCATCTAGTGGCGGTAGATGTAATTGGGGTAACTAAGCCAAAGTAATGGAACTGAGTTACCATGAGGGGAAAAGTAATCAGTTAGATTACTCGTTTCCCTCTAAAGTAACTGCGTTAAGTAACTCCGTTTATTTTACCTCAGTTACTTACATCACTGTTAGGTACACTTTCCTTATTCTCTGTAACCTGTTTTCCGCGCCACCAAATAAAATATTTCAGTTATGTGTGGAAGGCATCGGGGTGAATCCCATTCGGCCTTTTTTATATCAGGGCCGCTCCAATTTCCACTTCCCCGCGCCGCAACAAAACTGCCTTCTTTGCACATAAACAGCAATCACTTTAACAGCCGCGGCATCGCGAGTCGGGCAAAAAAAAAAAAACGCACAACGCAATTTTCATTTATTCAAAATGGCACATTGAGTCGGGCAAACATCCGGCGGTGCCGTTATTGCCAATATAACGCCTATCCATCACGACCGTGGCAATAATCGCTCTATACCGTAACCTTTACGCCTTCCCCGCGAAATCGATAATTCTATAGAGAAAGAAAAATTCTAAATATATTATTCAGGGCTTGAAATTTGGCCAAATTGAGGTAATGATGCAGCGCGGAGGGGACGGCGGAGGGATTGGCGACAAGGAGTAATCGCCGGCAATTGTCTGCTATTGATATCTATTTAGTGACCCACTGAAGTGATAAACAATACATCCAGGCAGGATGGCCATTAGTAGCAATAGGTAAAAGGTTGCCGATTCAAATGAAGCGTTAAAGGAGAGCAGAAACCCGCATCCGTCTCTTCTTCCTTTTCTTCCCTGCAAAAAAAAAACTTTTAGGGGCCCCATTTATAAAGCAGGTATCTCCAGGCAGATATAAAAGACACAAATGAAATGTGGCTCTCTAATCGCTGATACGTTATTCATGTATTGTTTGAAATGCAAGCAAGTCTTTGTACCTGAATATGACTTGGTATCAGCCCCTTCCAATATCTGTACAGCAGAGCTCAGGCTGTGGGTGGGAGAAGCAGCACAATGGGCTGGCCAGTGCTAATGATGAATATGCTGGTAGGTGGACAGAGAGATGGGCTTATCAGTCTGCTGCTGCTCTTTTCACCGTCCAATAACAGGCGGGTGGAGGGACAAGACCTGCAAGTGTGCAGAGAAAAGCGGGTCTCCCGCTCTGCTAGGCAGGGAGGTGTTGTGTGGAAGAGCTGTGTAAATTTCAGGACTGGTTGGACAGAAATACAAATCCTTTGGCAAGCAAAATAACTCCCATATATGTATTTGAACTGCGTCTCCAGCAGCAGTGTGCTTTATAATGTGCATTGCGTTGCGCTTGCTTCCGGACCCTGAACATTTTTGGAGCCACAGACCTGAAAAAGTTAAAGCGGAACTGCAGTCGGCTCACATAATTTGTAATAAAAACACCTTCGCCATTCCGAAGCTTCCCTCCAACCACTTTGCATATTATTTTATATTTACTGTGATTCTGTATTTGCCAAATAATCTGCAGAAATCTCCCTCCACTGAGTCTGGCTGCAGCCATTTTAACTGTGGGCAGCTGAAGTTGCTGCCTGTTCACTTCCTGGATTTACACAGACACACAGGAGGCACACCTCCAGAGACACTGGAAATGAACAAAAGGCGCCACTCTAAAGCCTCATACACACGATCGGACCGTGGACGAACTTCCCCGTGGATTTTTGTCCAAAGGGCGTTGGCCCCAAGTTGGTATTGCATACACACGGCAGGACTTTTTCAGCCAACTTTCACCAAATCACTTGGTTTTTCTGCTCTTTACCGCCACCTTTGGTCAACTTCTGTATTGTTGTCTGATCTTTTGCATTGGTTCTGCATTGGTTTGTACAACAGTCCGTTGATTTTGTGTACACACAGTCGGACTTTGGTCCATCAGACTTTTCTTGGCAGAAAGTTGGTCCGTTCGCACAGCCAACAAAAGTCCGATGAAACCTGGAAAAAGTTGGTCGATGGAGCGTACACACGGTCGGATGTTGGTCCAAAACAGCTAATTTGCATGTTGGTTGTCAAAAAGTCTGATCGTGTGTACGGGCCTTTAGTGCAATAAAAAGTGGAAATTTTTAATGTAAAGGCTTAAAAGTAATTGTACTCACAAAGGTACAATGTCCAAAGGCATGTAGAAAAGATGTTGAGCCGGATGTCCATGAGGGGAGTGATGGAAGTGATTTCCGTGTCCTGGAAGGCTGTGTTGTTTGCTTCCGGTCAGTGGAGCGCACGCCGACAAACCAGGTGGATCACTTCACTTCCGGGGGCTGGAGCCGGTATCAACCAATAGGCGACGCGTTTGCGGAGCATGCGCTCCTTCCTCAGGCCTCTGCAGCTCTCATTGGTCCTCTTGTGACTCATCCCTCCCCCCCCCCCCTCCCTTCGTGGCAAACTCTCACCAGAGGGAGAAAGAGAGAGCTGTGCATGATGTCATAATCCTAGGCTAATGACCAGACAAGAAACACGAAGTGGGCTGTATATGGTATTTACTGGCAGAAAGAAAATGTTTTACTATCCAAAGTTAAAACAACAAGAAGGGCAGAAGATTTAATAGATGGAAAGATGAAAAAATGACTGAAGGTCCACTTTAAGTGACTAGCCCCTCTCTACCAATCACACCCGTTGTGCTGGGTTACAAGCTCCGTAAACCTGCTGTGCCCATTATGAGGGGTTCCCACCATCCCTGTGCTGAGGTCCTGGGCCTGAACATCTTCTGTGACCATTATGAGTGGATTCAACTATCTCTGCTTGATTTGTTTTTTTACTTTGTGTAGCCCCCTTGCCCTAAACAGAGGCTACTATGTCAATTACATTTTTGGCTGAGCTGCAGTTAGCTGAAACTAATTGTAAAGTTTTTCACCTGGTTTTTCCCCTAAACTTAAATTGGCTTGAGATTTCTCACTGTCACCAGTAGATTAAGAATAGATTAAATATAAGAACCATTGGGAGGCGTAATGGAAGTCCATTATTCATACCGATACAATAGTGCCACTTCCCGAAATCGAGTTGTGTTTGATGGACTTTACGGGCACAACTCATGGTTGTTCATGGACTTTATGGGCACAACTCCAACAGGTAAGTAAAATATAAATGCTTTATAGAAATGCTAGCCCGCCCTCGGCCTCTGGAGGAGCTATCCTGCCTTTGGAGTGTCAGAGGGGTGCTAAATTTATATTATAGAGCAGACTTTCTCAACCTTTTACCCCAGAAAAAACATTAAAATATTTTTCAGATCTCAGGGAACCACTGATTGGGGGTCAATGGAAAGAATTCACCTTACATGGTGATCAGAATGCCATCATTACTAGACAGCTAAAAAAGATCATTGGTTTCAGGTCACTGGTGGGGTTGGACCTGAATCCATGCATGCACCATCAGATGGGAGGTCAATAAGCCACAGCTCAAGGAACCCTCAGCAACCTCTGTTAATACCCTCAGCAACCTCTGATGGACACCTCAGCACACTTTGTAGGAACTGTAAGCAACCTCTGAAGGAACCCTCAGTAAACTTAGTAGGAACCATAAGCAACCCCTGAAGGAACCCTCAGCAACCTCTGAAGGAACCCTTAGCAACCTCTGAAGGAACCCTCAGCAACCTCTGATAATACCCTCTGCAACCTCTGATGGACACCTCAGCACACTTTGTAGGAACCATAAGCAACCTCTGAAGGAACCCTCAGTAAACTTAGTATGAACCATAAGCAACCTCTGAAGGAACCCTCAGTAACTCTGAAGGAACCCTCAGTAACTCTGAAGGAACCCTCAGCAACCTCTGAAGGAACCCTTAGCAACCTCTGAAGCAGGGGTCTCAAACTGGCGGCCCTCAGCAACCTCTGATAATACCGTCTGCAATGCCTCATGGGACTTGTAGTTTCGCAACAGCTGGAGGGCCACCAGTTTGAGAACCCTGCTCTGAAGGAACCCTCAGCAACCTCTGATAATACCCTCTGCAACCTATGATGGACACCTCAGCACACTTTGTAGGAACTGTAAGCAACCTCTGAAGGAACCATAAGCAACCCCTGAAGGAACCCTCAGTAACTCTGAAGGAACCCTCAGCAACCTCTGAAGGAACCCTTAGCAACCTCTGAAGGAACCCTTAGCAACCTCTGAAGGAACCCTCAGCAACCTCTAATAATACCCTCTGCAACCTATGATGGACACCTCAGCACACTTTGTGGGAACTGTAAGCAACCTCTGAAGGAACCCTCAGCAAACTTAGTAGGAACCATAAGCAACCCCTGAAGGAACCCTCAGTAACTCTGAAGGAACCCTCAGCAATCTCTGAAGGAACCCTTAGCAACCTCTGAAGGAACCCCTCAGCACACTTTGTAGGAGCCTTAAGAACCCCTGAAGGAACCCATAGCAACCTCTAAAGGACCCCCCAGCAGCAACCTCTGAAGGAACCCTTTGTCTATACGGATCCCTGGTTGAGATTGGCTGATGTAGAGAATGCAGCAGGAGGAGCTAGAACAAACAAAGTTGGGCAGGAACACCCAAATGTTCCCAGTAGACAGGAGCAGAGCTGTAAATTCTGGCAGAGAAGCCTCATCCTTCAGATGACAGATTAGGCACTCGCACTACAGGATTGCGGTGACTTGCCATAAGGAACGATTTCCCATAATTGCACTGGCTGAATTGAAAAATGAATCGCCGACTCTTGAAGATATCATAAGCGAACAAAGGGGGGCTTTTATGTATTTTCTCTGAGACGTCCTTTAAGTAAACAGGAATTGCTGAGCCATCTTTAGACATGAAAGTGTGGAAATATTTCAGACAAAGCCTAAATAGGACAAACCTGTCAGATAAAAGTGCTCTCAGGAGCTGATCCTGCCAACCATCCCATCTCCCTGTAGGCTGTCTAATTTCTTCATTCCCCTGATGTTTTTGTCCCATTCATCTTCACTACCCCCGGCTGCCGTTCATTCATGCATCTATTTCATTCTCTTATTTTATCCTCTGCGGGACGTCATTCACTTATCTTGCGCTGACTTTCAATCACTGTCCTCGGCCATCAATTGTTTGGCTCATGATCCGCTGACATCTACATGTTGTGCATTGTGAATATTAATGGAGCTGCCAGTTTCACAGAGTAAAACGTTATGGGAGCTTTCCAAGCCAGATGTACCAGCCACATAGGGGGGCTTATTCTATAGCATTACAAAAAAGGGAAAGGAAGGAAAAGGAAGGGGAAGGAGAGGAAATGAAAGGCAGGACAGAGAAAGAAAAACAATAAGATAAAATAAAAAAATGGAAGGGGGCAGAAGGAAAGGAAAGAGAAAAAGTAAAATACCAAAGAAAGAAGGAAAATAGGAAAAAGAAGAAAAATTTAAGTAAACGAATAGAAGGGGAAAAAAATATGGAAATGAATAAAAGAGAAAATAATGAAAAGAACATGAATAGAGGGAAAAGGAACAGAAAAATAAGGTAAATAAGAAAGTTAATCTATGGGAAAGGAAACAATAGAAGGTAAAGGAAAGGAAACTAGAGGAAAGAAAGTGAAAAGAAATAGAGGAGGAAAACAAAGGAAAGAAATATAGGGGAGAAGAAACAATGGGAGGAAAGGAAACTAGAGGAAAGAAAGTAAAAAGAAATAGAGGAGGAAAACAAAGGAAAGAAATATAGGGGATAAGAAACAATGGGAGGAAATGAAACTAGAGGAAAGGAATGGAAAGCAAAAGACTGAATAGGAAAGGAGAAGGAAGAGGAACAGAAAGGAAAGAGGATATAAGGGAAAGGAAAGGAACAAGAATGGAATAGGAAAGGGGAAGGAGAGGAAAAGGGGGAAGAAAATGAAAAGATAAATAGAAATGAATAGAAAAGGAATGAAAGAAAATATTATAAATAGTAGGAAAAGAAAGGAATATAATAGGAATTAAAAAATGGAAAAAAAATATAAGGTATGGGAAAGAATATAATGGGAGGAAAGGAAACTAGAGGAAAGGAATGGGAAACAAAAGACTGAAAAGGAAAGGGAAAAAAAGAGGAATGGAATGGGAAGAGAATACATATAAGGGGAAAAAAAGGAAAGGAATGGAATGGAAAAAGAAAGAAAAGGGAATAAGAAAGGGGGGGAAAAAGGAAGAGACAAAAAAGAAATGTTAAAGGAAATGGAAATGGAAAGAGGTGAAAAAAGGGGAAAGACAAAGAAAATAAAGAAAAGAAAAAGGGAAATGAATAGAAAAGGAATTAAAGAAAATAATATGAATAGCAGAAAAAAGAAGGAATAGAATAGGAATTAAAAAAAGGGAAAAAGAAACAGAAAGAAATTGTAAATATGGAAAGGAATATATGTGAAAGGAAAACATAGAAGGGGAAGGAAAGTAAAGTAAAGGAAACAAACAAACAAAAAATAAAAATAGGAAGAGAGAAAGAGGAAAGGGAAGAAAAGGAAAACATAAGAGAGGGAGACAGAGAAAAGAACAAAAAAGAAAGTAAAGCAAGAGAGAGATAGAGAGAGAAATTAGATAAAATAAAGTTAGATAAGGAGATAGAGTTAAAGACAATGAAAGAGACAGAGAGACTAAAGAAAAACAAAATGAGGAAAGAAGAGAGAAAGAGAGAAAGAAAAAGAAAGAAAAAAAAAGAAGGAAAAGTAAAAAAAAAGAAAAAAAAGGAAGAAGAAAGCAAAGAAAATTAAAGGAAAAAAGGGGAAAGCAAGATTACAGGAAAGAGAAAGAAGGAGACAGGGACAGAGAACAGAAAGAGGGAAGTAAAGGGAATAGATCCAGTTTAATGGCAATGCAGAGAGGACAGGTTTGGTATGAGAGTTAAATAACAAAGCCCTATGAATATTGAAGTCTGCCCTTGTTTAAAACTCCAGTCAGCTCGTCTTGCTGTTGGAAGCTCACACAGCCTCATGCCGGGAATTGAACAATGTTCCTATTGGGTCCCTGCTGTGAGAAGATGCAACAGGATCATTAATCAGCCCCATCTTTTCATTATATTGATGCCTGTGTTTCCCACTCTCACCGAGATACAATGTGTGACGGGATTTTAACCAGGTACTTCTTAAAGGGGCCCCCCCCCCCGCATCAACAGAAATAAGAAGAAACATTGTTTAATGATAAAAGGAAACTTTTGCGCTGTAGGATTACACATACATGCTCTGTATATAGTAACTGTTATTTACAGGTACACAATAATTGGGTTTTGTAAACTCCATTGTAGCTGGTTCGGGTCTGTATCCTCTTCCCACATGATTCTGTGATTAGGGACACACAAGGCAGTGCATTCACAAGGCCGGGATTTGGTGACCCCAAAGCACCAGATTACTGGAAACCAGGTGACTTTAAAGCTGAACTCCAATCAAACAGCTAAATGCATTTCTGAAATACAGATATCGATGCTATTTTACCTGCCAAAGGGTTAGTATATAGGTGCATCCAGTCCTGAGATATTCACAGCCCCAACAGACACCAGAAGCAGGTTGGCAACCTGATTTTCTCTAGTGCAGCTAGAGCAGTGCAGCTTGCCCCTCTTCCAATCCCTCTGCTCTCTCCCCCTGCCAACATGTTCCTTATCAGCACATGTACAATTCAGCACACCTGATTGGCTCCTAGTGCTAGTCCTTTGTCTTCCAGGTCTACGGCACAGGAAATAACAAAAGACTGACTCAGATATTAAGACTGGTTATATTTTGCTTTGTTTTCTTCTTTCTGAATACAACACTGCATTAACCAAAGTTTCATATACAATTTTCTCTTTGTTTGTTATCATATACTGTTTTTTTACCTTTTTATTATCCTTTGTTGTATCTCAGCGCTGCCATTTCAAGTCTACATACACATGTCATGTCAGCATGGAATTAAATACATTTGGTCTGTGCTCCAAACTGCTGCTGCCCATGAAGGGGTTTAGCAGCGATAAACTACAGCATTGCCTAAATCTCTGGTGGGAATCCTGAGGCCCCAGAGCCAAATGTGGCTCATTTGTCTATATTGTGGTCCCAGCAGTCAGTACTGGGGTAGTGGAACCATTGATGACTAAACAAGCTTTATTGTCAGTGATCTCCAGCACCCCAATACAACGTCTCCCTATTCTCAAACTGTCTTCTGCAGCACATCCCCAGATTCCAAATACACCTATAGCGTGTCTGCATTCTCCAAACACACCGATAGCATGGAGACTAAGGACATTCTATAGGTGTGTTTGGAGACTAAGGACATTCTATGGGTGTGTTTGGAGAATGAGGACATTCTATAGGTGTGTTTGGAGACTAATGGCACTAACACCTATAGAATGTCCTTAGTCTCCAAACACACCTATAGCATGTCCCCCCCAGTCTCCAAACACACCTATAGCATGTCCTCATTCTCCAAACACACCTATTACATGTCCTTAGTCTCCAAACACACCTATAGCATGTCCTCATTCTCCAAACACACCTAAAGCATGTCCTCAGTCTCCAAACACACCTATAGCATGTCCTCATTCTCCAAACACACCTATTACATGTCCTCAGTCTCCAAACACACCTATAGCATGTCCTCATTCTCCAAACACACCTATAGCATGTCCTCATTCTCCAAACACACCTATAGCATGTCCTCATTCTCCAAACACACCTAAAGCATGTCCTCAGTCTCCAAACACACCTATAGCATGTCCTCATTCTCCAAACACACCTATTACATGTCCTCATTCTCCAAACACACCTAAAGCATGTCCTCAGTCTCCAAACACACCTATAGCATGTCCTCATTCTCCAAACACACCTATAGCATGTCCTCATTCTCCAAACACACCTAAAGCATGTCCTCATTCTCCAAACACACCTAAAGCATGTCCTTAGTCTCCAAACACACCTAAAGCATGTCCTTAGTCTCCAAACACACCTATTACATGTCCTTAGTCTCCAAACACACCTATAGCATGTCCTTAGTCTCCAAACACACCTATAGCATGTCCTTAGTCTCCAAACACACCTATAGCATGTCCTTAGTCTCCAAACACACCTATAGCATGTCCTCATTCTCCAAACACACCTAAAGCATGTCCTTAGTCTCCAAACACACCTATTACATGTCCTCAGTCTCCAAACACACCTAAAGCATGTCCTTAGTCTCCAAACACACCTATTACATGTCCTCAGTCTCCAAATACACCTAAAGCATGTCCTCAGTATCCAAACACACCTAAAGCATGTCCTCAGTCTCCAAACACACCTATAGCATGTCCTCGTTCTCCAAACACACCTAAAGCATGTCCTTAGTCTCCAAACACACCTATTACATGTCCTCAGTCTCCAAACACACCTAAAGCATGTCCTTAGTCTCCAAACACACCTATAGTATGTCCTAAGTCTCCAAACACACCTATAGCATGTCCCTGGTCTCCAATTACACCTGAAGCATGTCCCCAGTCTCCAAACACACCTTTAGCATCTCTACAGTCTCCAAACACACCTATAGCATGTCCCTGGTCTCCAATTACACCTGAAGCATGTCCCCAGTCTCCAAACACACCTATAGCATGTCTCCAGTCTCCAAACACACCTATAGCATGTCTCCAGTCTCCAAACACACCTATAGCATGTCTCCAGTCTCCAAACACACCTATAGCATGTCTCCAGTCTCCAAACACACCTATAGCATGTCTCCAGTCTTCAAACAGACCTTTAGCATGTCTCCAGTCTCCAAACACACCTATAGCATGCACCTAGTCTCCAAACACACCAATAACATGTCCTAAGTCTCCGACCATCTCCTGCAGTATGTTGGCTGTCTCCGAAAGTCTTCTCGGGCATTACTTATAGGAAATATCACATGTTCCCCCCTCCCCCTTGCTGGGAATGAAAATGGAACCCTTGCATGCATCCTGTGGCTTACATTTTCAAACCAGATCGGAGTGCACTTTTAAATTTTGGCAAACCATTTACCATTTGCCAAACAGACTTTACCAAGCGGCGTACCCCACCATGAGAAATGATAAAACTTCCCTCTGCTACAACAATAGACAGTGGGCACACACAGACACACAAAAACCCTCTTTTTTTTTCAAAGCACATCCTTATTAATTGCCTAATAAGTAATTAATGCGCTGTGTCTATCCTGCCACCAACTTCACAGCATCCGTTTTCCTCGCTGCCAGCGCCGCCACCTTGCCGCAGAAACAACCGTCTATGAGTCGGGTCCATTAGCTATTGTCTAGAGCCTGCACCCTCATTTATTTGCATCAATAATACATTTGAAGGATTTATCTAGCTTGCAAATGTGAATTCATTTATTGGTCCAATAAGCAAGAAAGAAGCTGTGACCAAGCTAGGCTGGCGTGTGTTATTATTATTTTTTTTTCTCTCCCTTCTTCTCTCTCTCACTTCCCGCCGGCTGGCTGGTGTGTTGGGGACGTCGAGCGCAATGTGTTCCGACTTCATCAAAAAATATTTACATAAGTGCAAGAGGTCTGCTTTCCATGAAATGAGTTTGTAATTGTGCGAACCAATAACACATACAAATGCACCTCTTTTTATTAAGTATGGAGCACAGGGAGTTGAGGCTTCGGAATTCCATTCCAGCGTGCATAACGAATGACGGCGGGAGTCTGTTCTGCCAGGCGGTGGGAGCAGCCAGCGGAGCCTACCTTGCTAGGAGGGAGTGATAATACGCCCCCGTGCATTAGCCGCACACCACTCAGGAATGATAGCTACAGCCACTCTCAACGGCTTGACTTTGAATGGCTCCCTCTGAGGGCCTCCTGCATCTTCCCGATTTCACCGAGATGGGTAGCGTATGGCACATGGCAACATACACACAGTGAGGGATGATATAGATCCCTTGCCACTGTGGAGACACAACGTCTTCAGGTGTGTTATTAAGAGGACCTGCCTCTCACAAATAGCCACACAATTTCACTTTGAATGGCTCCCTCTGAGGGCTTCCTCCATCTTCCCAATCTTCCCTCCATCTTCCCAATTTCACCAAGACGGTTAGAGTACGGCAGTTGACAACGTACTACACAGAGAGATATGACACAGATCTCTGCCATTGTGGAGACACGTGTCTTCAGATGCACTATAAAGAGAACCTGTCTCGTATAAACAGCTGTACAGTTCTAATAGGAATTCTAAATTTGTTCCTTCTGAGAACTTCATGCCTGTTCCTGATTTCACAGAGATAGTTAGAGTACGGCACATGATGACATACATGGTGAAGGATGACACAGATCCCCCACCATTGTGGAGACGAACCTCATGGTCATGGTGAAGGATAACACAATTCCTACCATCATTATGGAGAGAAACGTCTTTAGGTGTGTTATAAAGAGGACCTGTCTCTCACAAACAGCTGTACAATTTTACTTTGAACGAATCCCTCTGAAGGCCTCTTCCATCTTCCCAATTTTACAAAGATGGGTAGAGTACAGCACATGACAACAAACATGGTGAGGGATGACAACAATCCCTACCATTGTGGAGACACATCTTCAAGCACATTATAAAGAGAACACGTCTCTTATAAACAGCAGTACAATTCTAATTTGAATTGCTCCCTCTGAGAGCTTTCTGCCATTCCTGGTTTTAAAAAGATGGTCAGAGTATGGCATATGGTGAGCAATGACACAGATCTCTACCATTGTGGAGACAAACCTCATTGTCATGGTGAGGGATGGCACAGATCCCTACTATTGTGGACACAAACCTCATTGTCATGGTGAGGGATGGCACAGATCTCTACCATTGTGGAGACAAACCTCATAGTCATGGTTCAGGTATGGCATGGATCCCTACCATTGTGGAGACAAACCTCATGGTCATGAAGAAGGATGACACAGATCCCTACTATTGTGGAGACAAACCTCATTGTCATGGTGAGGGATGGCACAGATCCCTACCATTGTGGAGACAAACCTCATAGTCATGGTGAGGTACGGCATGGATCCCTACCATTGTGGAGACAAACATCTTGGTCATGGTGAGGGATGGCACATATCCCTATCATTGTGGAGTTAAACCTCATGGTTATTAAGAAGGATGACACAGATCCCTGCCGTTGTGGAGACAAACCTCATAGTCATGGTGAGGGATGGCACAGATCACTACCATTGTGGAGACAAACCTCATGGTCATGTGAGGGATGGCACAGATCCCTACCATTGTGGAGACAAACCTCATAGTCATGTGAGGGATGGCACAGATACCTACCATTGTGGAGACAAACATCATGGTAATGAAGGATGACACTGATCCCTACCATTGTGGAGACAACCCTCATGGTCATGGTGAGGTATGGCATGGATCCCTACCATTGTGGAGACAAACATCTTGGTCATGGTGAGGGATGGCACATATCCCTATCATTGTGGAGTTAAACCTCATGGTTATTAAGAAGGATGACACAGATCCCTGCCGTTGTGGAGACAAACCTCATAGTCATAGTGAGGGATGGCACAGATCACTACCATTGTGGAGACAAACCTCATAGTCATGTGAGGGATGGCACAGATCCCTACCATTGTGGAGACAAACCTCATAGTCATGTGAGGGATGGCACAGATACCTACCATTGTGGAGACAAACATCATGGTAATGAAGGATGACACTGATCCCTACCATTGTGGAGACAACCCTCATGGTCATGGTGAGGTATGGCATGGATCCCTACCATTGTGGAGACAAACATCTTGGTCATGGTAAGGGATGGCACATATCCCTATCATTGTGGAGTTAAACCTCATGGTTATTAAGAAGGATGACACAGATCCCTGCCGTTGTGGAGACAAACCTCATAGTCATGGTGAGGGATGGCACAGATCACTACCATTGTGGAGACAAACCTCATGGTCATGTGAGGGATGGCACAGATCCCTACCATTGTGGAGACAAACCTCATAGTCATGTGAGGGATGGCACAGATACCTACCATTGTGGAGACAAACATCATGGTAATGAAGGATGACACTGATCCCTACCATTGTGGAGACAACCCTCATGGTCATGGTGAGGTATGGCATGGATCCCTACCATTGTGGAGACAAACATCTTGGTCATGGTAAGGGATGGCACATATCCCTATCATTGTGGAGTTAAACCTCATGGTTATTAAGAAGGATGACACAGATCCCTACCGGTGTGGAGACAAACCTCATGGTCATGGTGAGGGATGGCACGGATACCTACTATTGTGGAGACAAACATCATGGTTATGAAGGATGACACAGATCCCTACCATTGTGGAGACAACCCTCATGGTCATGGTGAGGGATGACACAGATCCCTATGATTGTGGAGACAAACGTCTTTAGATATGTTATAAAGCGGACCCGTCTCTTATAAATAACTGTAAATAACTATTCACTCTGAGAGCTTCCTGGCTCTTCCTGATTTCACTGAGATGGTTAGAGTACGGAACATGATGATGACATATATGGTGAGGGATGACACAGATCCCCACCATTGTTGAGACAAACCTTGTGGTCATGGTGAGGGATGACACAGACCCCTACCATTTTGGAGACAAACATATTTAGGTATGTTATAAAGAAGACCTGTCTCTTATAAACAGCTTTCTTCTGAGATCTCTCTGTCTCTCCCTACTTTCACTGAGATGGGTAGAGTATGGCATATGACAAAATACATGGTAAGGGAATGACACAGATTCCCACCATTAAGGAGAGAAACCTTATGATCATGGTGAGGGATGACACAGATCCTTGTCATTGTAAAGACAAACGTCTTCAGGTGTGTTATAAAGAGGACCTGCCTCTCATAACCAGCCACACAATTTTACAATTCTTGAATGGATCCCTCTGAGGGCCTCCTGCATCTTTCCGATTTCACCAAGATGGTTAGAATATGGCACATGACACCATACACGGTGAGGGATAATACAGATTCCTACCATTGTGGAGACACATGTTTTCAAGTGTGTTATAAACAGCTGTACAATTCTTATTAGAATGGTTCCCACTGAGAACTTCATGACTGTTTCTGCTTTCTCCAAGACGGTTAGAGTATGGCATATGTTGACATACATGGTGAGGGATGACACAGATCCCTACCATTGTGGAGACAAACCTCACAGTCGTGATGAGGGATGACACAGATCCCTACCATTGTTGAGACAAACGTCATGGTCATGGTGAGAGATTACACCATTTTGGAGACAAATGGCTTTAGGTATGTTTTATAAAGAGGACCTTTCTCTTACAAACATCTGTACAATTTTATTTTAGGTTCCGTATTAGAGCTTCCTGCCTCTTCCTGAGTTTACTGGCTGGTAGGCAAAACACTGAAGCAAGAAGACACAAGTAGAGTAGGAACTAAATACCCTCCCAGCAGCCAGCCCCAGCTTGGAGACACCCGCTGGTGGACACTGGAACTACACCCCTTCACCCAGGGAACCACAGTGCCACCAGCAGGTGATCCAGGTCCTGACAGATGGGAAAGTGGAAAACAACAGACTCTATTTAGTCTCTAGTGATGTCGAACACCCTCAAGGCTCCTGGTGGCGAGATCATGGGATCTATGCCTAGGCTGTAGAGAACAGAGCTTGCCTGAATGGCATTTGATTAATAGCAAGAATGGGGTACTTTTTAACTCAGAATATTACTGTGATGAAGTAACGCTGACACTGAGTCATGTGAAGGTGAAATGGTAACAATAGCTCATTCTAAAATATAGCTTATGAAGGGTTAGTTTACGTAAAAGATTTTTTTTAGCATAACAATTCTAAACATGTATAAGACCTTATTATAACTATGTAAGGTGAAGGAACTACGGAATACTGATGAGTAATACTTTCCCACAGAAGAATATTGCCAAATGTCACATTGAAAGTGAAACTTCATTTTTGATGAGACTCTGCAGATGAACTATATACAATGCACAGATTTTTATCAAACTTTTTTTTTTTTTGCAGATTCAACCCTTTCTCTATTCTAAAGAAATTGATGTTTGCCTCTTTTATCAAAATGATTTCTGACTAGGAGGCTCCGTCTTCATTATAATCACCTGAGCAATCTCAGTGTTGTAATGAGAAAAGGCTGCAGTGTCTGCATCCCTTTAGGTGTGGGTGTATCGTAGAAAGTAGAATCTCACCATAAATTAAACTCTCATTTCAGGAAATGCAGGACACACAACAAAATCCATACCGGATTTAAAGGGTCTGGTATGTACTTTGGGGGTGGCCCTGTGTAATTTTTTTTAAAATTCTTGCTGTTGAATTTACCAAGAATAAAAATCACACAGTTATCACCAGGTGGTAAGGAAGCATCATATTGTCTCCTCACCACCTTTCAACTGCATTCGGAGGGCAGGTCAATTTTCAGAGGCACGTAAATGTAGCCACATGTCTAAACTTAGCCTGACTGCTTTGTAATTATGGGAAAATTGTGATAATGCAAATAAAAAGGAACATTTAAAAGCAGCAAAAAAATAAATAAAGAAAAATACAATGCTGGAATAAGCTTCCTAAAACATTTGAACATCAAAAGTAAAAATTGTAATATAATAAAATGGCACATCGCCATTTGGATGCATAATAAAGAGGCTCTTATGACTTGTAGTTCTTCAACAGCTGCTGTCCCGCGTTTTGCGCCCAAAACATATAGAGAGCTGTGAGAGACTTGGCGGCCCCTCTGTCGCAGGGGAGACACCTGTCACTCTCCTCTGTTGAACATCAGTGCCTGTGTCACTATGTAGCATGTACAGCAACATGTGGGACCATGTCTTTGCTTGGCTGGTGCGGGTGGGAGCGTGCGCACCAAGCTGTCAAGCCTCACGTTTCATAGTTCTGATTGACTGAGAGCAGAGGGAGACTGAGGCATGCTTAATATGCAAGAGCAGCAATTAAATCCAACATGCATACATAATACATCTAAACCAGCCTTTCTCAACCTTTTCACATCAGTGGAAACCTTAAAATATTGTTTAAGTGCTGGGGAACGCCTGCTAAATTCATTGAAGGACAGCACTAAGAATGACCCCTATATAGTGGTGGTCAGTGGGAAGAACGACCCTCTTATAGTGGTGGTCAGTGGGAAGTATGCTCCCCTTATAATGGTGGTCAGTGGGAAGAACTACCCTCTTATAATGGTGGCCAGTGAGAAGAATGCCTCCCTTATAGTGGTGGTCAGTTGGAAGAATGCCCCCCTTATACTAGTGGTCATTGGGAAGAATGCCCCCCCCCCCCCTTATAGCGGTGTTCAGTGGGAAGAATAAGCCCCTTATAGTGGTGATCAGTGGAAAGAGCCACCCCCTTATAGTGGTGGTCAATAGGAAGAATGGCCCCCTTATAGTGGTGGCCAATGGGAAAAATGCCCCCTTATAGTTGTGGTCATTTGGAAGGATGCCCACCTTATAGTGGTGGTTAGTGGGAAGAATGATCCCCTTGTAGTGGTGGTCAGTGGGAAGAATGATCCCCTTGTAGTGGTGGTCAGTGGGAAGAATGAGTGGTGGTTAGTGGGAAGAATGATCCCCTTATAGTGGTGGTCATTGGGAAGAAATACTCCCTGGTAGTGGTCATTATTGGGAAGAACTACCCACTTATAGTGGTGGTCAGTGGGAAGAACAACCCCCTTATAGTGGTGGTCAGTGGGAATAATGCTCCCCTTATAGTTGTGGTCATTGGGAAGAACTACCCCTCTATAGTAGTGGTCGTTATAGGTAAGAACTATTTCCTTACAGAGGTGGTCAGTGGGAAGAATGCCCCCCTTGTAGTGGTGGTCAGTTGGAAGAATTTTCCCCCCTTATACTGGTGGTCAGTGGAAATAATGCACCCCTTATAATGGTGATCAGTGGAAAGAATGCCCCCTTTATAGTGGCGGTTAGTGAAAAGAATGCCCCCCTTATAGTTGTGGTCATTGGGAAGAACTACCCCCCTATAGTAGTGATCTTCATTGGAAAGAACTATTTCCTTACAGAAGTGGTCAGTGGGAAGAATGCCCCCCTTGTAGTGGTGGTCAGTGAGAAGAATGCCCCCCTTGTAGTGGTGGTCAGTGAGAAGAATGCCCCCTTATAGTGGTGGTTAGTGGGAAGAATGTCCCCTTATAGTAGTGGGCATCTGGAAGAACTACGCCCTGATAGTGGTGGTCAGTGGGAAGAACTACCCCTTATAGTGGTGGTCAGTGGGAATAATGCCCCCCCCCCTTATAGTGGTGGTCAGTGGGAATAATGTCCCCCTTATAGTTGTGGTCATTGTGAAGATCTACCCCCCTATAGTAGTGATCTTCATTGGAAAGAACTATTTCCTTACAGAGGTGGTCAGTGGGAAGAATGCCCCCCTTGTAGTGGTGGTCAGTGAGAAGAATGCCTCCCTTGTAGTGGTGGTCAGCAAGAAGAATGCCCCCCTTATAGTGGTGATCAGTGGAAAGAATACCCTCCTTATAGTGGTGGTCAGTGGGAAGAATGGCACTAGCCATACTTTGAGGAAACCATAGCAACAGTCAATGAAAACCCATTTTGGCCAGTTTTTGTTTCTTCGGTTGAAGAAGTACATAGATCAAAGACTGTCCACAGACATACAGGATTTTACTCATTAGACTATTACAGGATTGGATGAGGATCACCTCATGTCTTTGGCTAGCCCAACTCGTTTAGGACTAGGAAGCTAAGACTTAGGGAAAATTATCCGTGAAATTAGCAGATCCTATAATGGCTCAGGTTTATGTGTCATAATACTACGAGTCCCCCGGCAGAGCATTAATGCTGTTTTATTTTCATGGCTCATCACGGCTTGTATATTAATCTTTACACATGACTTGGATAAATGAAGGATAATTGTCCTGCCTGTATCATGTCACTGTACTTACAAAGAAAATAAGTTATACATCGTATTAGTCGGCTAAAGTTCTTTTCAGCAAACAAAAACAGTTGAACCTTTAAAGTGATCTTTTGGTGGCCCGGAAAACACTATAAATGCTCCCAAAAACAAAAATAGTGATACTCCTTCTTCCACTATCAACAACCCAAGGTCTCAAAGAGCAAAAGAGAAGCCTGCTCTAATCTGCTCTTTGTTTTCCGGAGACTGCAGTGACCTGTACTGTCCATGACTTGGTTACAGTCAGAGTGGAGTGACTCCAGCTACCATTTTGTTGTGTACATAAGGGTGCTCATAGACCACCTGTTGCATTTGGCACATAAATAAAAAAGTCTTTGGCTAAGATCAAGTGTAGTATCTGTTCTTATCAGTTACCAGTGGAGGAGCTGTGCTACTGTCCCGACCTATGGCGGTAGGTTGGGGTGGCATGGGCTATGCAAATCCACTGGTGGTAACCTGGAATGTTAGTATCAGTAGGAACTGAAACCGGACTGCTCAACGAAGAAGAACCGGGAGTAGGTTCTTCCCGAGAAAGCCTGTAAGGGTTGCCCCCTAGTAGGAATGCACTGGTCTGGCTGAAGGCTGGGCTCCGGTAGAAGCCCGTGGTGTATGTGCCCCTGGAGTGCCGTAACTCTCACTGTGTTAGTGTCCCACTTTGAGTTTTACTGGTACCAAGGTCACTGCACCATACACACTTTTTTCGCAGCTGCTTCTTAGGCCAAGCTTTTTGGCTAGGACCAGAGGAATTTTTTTACTCCTGGTCTAAGGGTCAGCCATTGCACCATACATTGGCACCTTGCACTTTCTCCACTTCCATCTGGTTTCGAACAGATGGACCAGTGAAGTACCCCAGTCCCCGTCAGAAGCCTTGAGCCCAGGGTATCAGGGCTAGGGTCCTTTCTCTTTGGAGGAGGACCATGTGCATGTTTTGTGCTTCACTTTTTTGGTGTGCAATTTTTTTTGCACCAGGTGGAGTCTGAGTGTGTTCACACACCACAGGCTTTAAAAAAAAAAAAAAAAAAGTTTGTGAACAAGGTGCAGCGTGGTGTGGTGAGCAGTAAAAACAAAACTCCAAGTTAGGCAATAAAGTTATATTGTAGAAAGGTTCAACACAACTTATTTAGGCCCAGCAGGTAGGCACACCTGTCCAGAGCCACTTATGAACAGTGATAATGGTCTGAAGACTTGAAGATGCCGACAGCACCTGCAACAAGGAGTGGAGTGTGGCCTGGATGAAAATTCAAAGGTGAACCTAATTTCTAAAAGAATATGTGTTTTTTCGTTCCGCATTCCATTTATTCAAAAATCAACCTGAAGTTTTGAAGTACTTTAGATTGACTTTCATCAAAATATTGAATATACTGAGCATTTTCATACAAATGTTCATATGAACATTCGAAAATCTATTAGTACATGGCCAGCTTTATTTGTTAAATTGCCTATGTGTTCACTGTGTTGATTTTTGTGAGTTGGAGTTCATCATGTATCCCCCCTTTTCTAGATAACCCTCAGCCTTATGGGGCCCGTATGTCCTTCTCTGTGATACACCAGATATCTCCACATTTTTTCAAGGTTCTTGAGACATCAGGGCCGCGACCCTCATTGATAGGACATGTTCCACAGTTCAGGTGGGGACACAGCGGTGGGTGGGTGGGGGGTACTCTTGATCTAACTATATTTGTAAGATAATTTAAACTTCTATTTTTGATGTGTTTAAAATATTGTTCTAATTATTAAATATTGATTTTAATATACTGTTTTTCACCTATAGTTACCAAGCTATGCAGTGCTTGTTGGAAGTCTCCTGAGGAAGCCATTGCATGGCGAAACATGTAGAACAAGAAGTCACTGCTGGCTACTCATATTATGGTTACTGAATGATGATACTGTGATTCTATTTTTATATATTTGATTTGTAATTTCTTGGCACCCTAAAAATCCCATATTCCCTCTCCTACCAATCCATGAAACCCTTGTTGAGAGTGGCTGCTCTTAAAAGGTGTTCCTCTCTTATCTCAGGAACCTGGAGTTCGGCACTGTCCTGCAGCTTACATGCAGCCAGATGTCCAAGTATCAGCGAGTTGTCCTACTGTCAGTTGTCAGTAGGTTGTCCTGCTGTGTGTTTTTTGTATTTTTGTAAAAACTATGGCAGGTGGATGTTGTTCATCTTGTTGGCCATAATAAATGGCAAGGCATGCAGGAGCCAGACCTGGCAAATTGGCTTAGGCCCCTTCCATCAAACACCAACACCGTTCTTGAAAGAACAACCATGATTATAGCAGCCTACTGGGAGACGGATGTTGTGCTCTGTGTGCACTGCATCCTTCTTCTCGATTGTTTTCAAGTGCTCTGAAAGTACATTATTTTCTCATTTTGTTACAAGTTATTGCAAAGAAAACACATGAAATTACGTCGAGAAGCAACAAACTGCTTTTGTTAACTCGCAATCTCCATACAAATTATCTCGTTTTGCAGCACTTGGGTTTTTTTTTGCCGTCTCCGCCAGGAAACCCTTTAGGGAGAGCCAGAACATTAATCTGACTTTGTCAAGGGCAGTGCTTAGTTATTCCTATACATTCCTGATAAAGGTTATAAATATCACTTCAGGCAAAAGGAGAAAATTTTGAGACTGTATGAAATAGTAACACTTGGAGCACTTGTGAAATGCAATTAGCATACATCTTGCTTATGTACTAGCAAATAAAGCTTAGAAGAGTAAATTTGCCAAGAAAAAAAAAAAGAGCCTCAAAACTTTTTTTTAATCTTCCCGTGGAAAATGAAATATGCCATATGCATTGTTCCTGAGTATGAGACAATCGCAGAAGTTTGTGAAACTTCTAAAATACACTATATGGACAATTGTCTGTAGACACCTGACCATCACACCTACTACATGGCCAAGACTATGTGGACACCACTCCAAATGATTAAGTTTGGAGGTTTCCAGTGAAGGGTACTGTTATGCCGCGTACACACACAAGCTCTGATGGTTTTCCCGTCGGAATTCCGACAGAATTTCACTCAAACTGTCTTGCCTACACACGGTCACACCAAATAACGACGGTCAATAACACCACTGCATAAAACACGTTCGACTGCACTATAAAAGGGAAGTTTAATGCTTCTGAGCATGCGTCAAATTGTTTCCAAGCATGCGTCGGAATTTTGCTTGTCGCAATTGCATACACACGATCGGAAAATCCGATAGAAAGGTTTTCCGTCGGAAAAATTAAGAACAGGTTCTCAATCCAAAGTCCGTCGGAAATCCCGACAGAAAAAGACCGATGGGCATACACACAGTCGGAAAATCCGATGAAAAGCTCCCATCGGACTGTTTCCATCGGAAATTCCGACCGTGTTTACGCGGCATTAGTGCTACAGCATACAAGGGCATTGTAGGCAATTGCGCTCTTCCAACCTAGTGGTCACATTTTGGCAAAGACCCTTTTCCTTTCCAGCATGACTGTGCCCCTGTGTACAAAGTCAGCTCCATAAAGACATTGTTTGATGGCTTGGGTGTGGATGAACTCAAGTATACTGTACAGAGCCCTGACCTCCACTCCACTGAACACCTTTGGGATAGATTGGAACACTGAGCCAGGTCTTCTCATCCAACATCAGTACCTGACCTCACAAATGTTTTTTTGGCTAATTGGACACAATGGGAACATAAAACACTCACAATTTTTGTAGGAAGCCTTCCCAGAAGAATGGAGCCAACTCTATAATAACATGGTTTAATGGGTTTGGTATGGAGGAACTTGAATGTCCTGCACAGAGCCCTGAAGTCAGCCCTACTGAACACCCTTGGAATGAATCGGAACACCAAGCCGAGTTTTCTCATCCAACATCAGTACCTGACCTCACAAATGTTCTTTTGACTGATGGAACACAATGGGAACAAACTGTCACCAAAACACTCTAGATTTTTGTAGGAAACCCTTCCAAAAGAGCAAAGACAACTCAATAAAGACATGGTTTGATGGGTTTGGTGTGGAGGAACTCGAGTGTCCTTCGCAGAGCCCTGATCTCAACCCTACTGAACACCTTTGGGATTGATTGGAACGCCGGACCAGGTCTTCTCATCCGATATCAGTACCTGACCTTATAAATGTTCTTTTGGCTGATTGGACACAATGGGAACAAATTCCCACCAAAACACTTAAAATTTTGTAGAAAGCCTTCCCAAGAAAGCAGAGACAACTCCATAAAGACATGGCTTGATGAGTTTGGTGTGGAGGAACTCGAGTGTCCTACACAGAGGCCTGACCTCAACCCAACTGAACATCTTTGGGATGGATTGGAAAACGGAGCCAGGTCTTCTCACCCAACATCAGTACCTGAGCTCACAAATGTTATTTTGGCTGATTAGACACAATGGGAACCAATTCCCTTTGAAACACTCAAATTTTTGTAGGAAGCCCTGCCAGAAGAGCGGAGCCAACTCCATACAGACATGGTTTGATGGGTTTGGTGTGGAGGAACTTGAGTGTCCTGCACAGAGTCAAACTCCAATGAAAACCTTTGGGATGAATTGGAAGGCTGGTTGTGAGACAAGTCTTTTCATACTACATGGACACAATCTCCTACAGAAACATTTGAATGGGATGTCCAATAAGCTCTTTTGGATTTTACAGTCAGGTTTCCACAAACTTTGGGTTTTATAGTTTATCCCACTGCAGGTCTACCAATGAAACTGCTAGCCCCTTGAGATGTTTGCAGGATGGGCCGGATGCCACAAGTTTGATGCACACAGTGTAGGGAAACACAAATCCATGCATGCAAGGGGTGCCTCCATTGGATGCTGCAAGAGAAGGTAGCCACCCCGATACAGGAAACCTGTCATGGCACCCGCTTAAACAGGAACATAGGTGAGGATTTAAAGGTAAAGAAGCTGCATACCCAGTAAGTGAATAAATCAGCTGCCGAAAATGCTTAAAAAGAGGGCTTAAAATCACTTTAAGAATGACTTTTCAATGACAGATCCTCTTTAAACACCCAAAACTTAACTGTTACAGTATTCAGACTCCAATACCACTCTAGACTCTTCCTTTTCATGCAGATATAATTGACGGGAAGTGCCGTAGGCATGTAAGACATGGATATTATCATAACAGGAGAATTCTATAGCATCCCCCTGTACCACGCTGACTTATCCCGAACATCAGTCACTGGCACACAATACACATTCCAGTGTAATTCCTTTAATTAATTTGGTTTATGGATTTATTTTTGTAGAGCGGTGCCAGAGGAAGATGTGTTCCCTTTTTATTTTTTTTTTATTTTTTGCTATGAAGTGAAATAAGCTTAGCCAATTGCCTTTATAAATAAGTTATTCATAATACGGGGGTTATGCAACCTACAAACATGAATTAATGCGTTTTCCTCCTGATTAATGCCTGCCCTGCAACTAATCATTGATTTAAACTTAAGATAAACATTCTTTGTGTGACTGCTCCACAGGCTAAGTAATTACGTGGTGTAAACACAAAGTAGCTTTGTTCCTTCCGAAGAAATAAGCTTAAATACTCACAGGAATGAGCCAAGAGTGCATGTAAGAGCCATGGGGATTCCCTGTCCTTCTGTCCATTCATCCATCTACCCATCTATTTATCCATCCATTCATCCACCCATTCATCCAACCACCTATCCATCTACCCGTGCATCCATCCATCCACCGATTTATCCATTTAGCCACCCAACCACCCATCTATCCATCCATCTACCCACCCACCCAACCACATATCCATTCATTCATTCATCCACCCACCCAACCACCTATCCATCTACCCACCCAACCACACATCCATTCATCCAAACACCTATCCATCTACCCACCCAAGCACACATCCATCCATTCATCCACCCATCCATCTACCTGAACAGCCATCCATTCATCCACCGATTTATCCATTTACTCACCCATCTATCCCTTTATTCATCCATCTACCCACTCAACCACCCATCCAACCATCCAGCCACCCACCCATCCATCTACCCACCCAACCATCCATCTACCCACCCAACCACCCATCCATCTATCCGCCCAACCACCCATCCATCTACCCGCCCAACCACCCATCCATCTATCCGCCCAACCACACATCCATCTATCCACCCAACCATCCATTAATCTATCTACACATCTACGTTCCCATCCATCAATCTACCCAATCATCCATCTATCCTTTCATTCATCCATCCACCAACCCATCTATCTACCCACCCAACCACCCATCCATTCATCCACCAACCAATCCATCTATCTTCCCACCCAACCATTCATCCACTGATCCATTCACCCATCCGTCTACCCACCCAACCACCCATTCATCAACCCACCCAACCACCCATTCATCAACCCACCCATCCATCCAACTATTCATCCACCCAACCAACCAACCATCCATCCACCCACCCAACCATCCATCCACCCAGCCATCAATCTACCTGCCCACCCATCTATCTATTTATCCATCCGTCTGCCCATCTATTCGTCTTCCCATCCATCCACTTTCCTAAATCCTGTTATTGGTCCCTCAGTGTGATGGCAACATACTGGACTGGCTATTATCCTATTAATGATTAGTCCACACCTTTGCATCTTAATCTTGCTCCTGCCTGCATAACACTGTCCTGGTTTCACACCAGTGTGGCTTTGAAATCTCGCTACTCGAGTACAAGCAGCCGCCACATCTAATGATTGGTAAGCTGCAATATATGACATTTGTGGTTTTGGGTTTATTTTTGCTTTTTGTTTTCTGCCTGACAGAGAAACCAGAAATGCATCTTCAAAATTTTGACTTAACCAGTAAGGACCATCCCTTAACCACCGTCGTTATACGTCGGTACTTTCAAGAGGAGTATAGTTGTTATGGCAGAAGCTAGCTGCCATAACCCCGGTATCTTCTTCTTCAGCGGGCGGTCCACTTCAAGATAAAAGTGGTCTCTGCAGTGGATTTGCCGCAAAATCACTTTTATCAGCGGCGGAAGAGGGCCACCTCCCGCCGCGCTCCAGTGCCCTCTGCCGCTTACCGGAGCTGTCGGCATCGGCGGAGGCAATCGGATCCGTTCCCTTGCCTGACATGGAGATGAGTGAGGGGAAGATGGCCCCCACCTGTCTCCATATTATTGCAGGGCAGAAGCAACGTCAAAAACGTCACTTCCGCCCATAGCTCTTAAAGGGCCAATTTTTTTTGTATTTTTTTAAAGGACAAATTTTTTTCTTCTTATTGCATTTTAAATATGTGTAAATATGAGATCTGAGGTCTTTTTGACCCCAGATCTCATAATTAAGATCTCATATTTTTCTATTACAAGGGTTTACATTCCTTGTAATAGGAATAAAAGTGACACAATTTTTTTTTTTAAAAAGAACAGTGTAAAAATAAAAAATAAATGGTAAAATAAATAAGAAAAAAAAAAATTCCTAACGCGCCCCGTCCCGACGAGCTCGCGTGCAGAAGCGAACGCATATGAAAACGGTGTTAAAACCACACATGTGAGGTATCGCCACGATCAGTAGAGCGAGAGCAATAATTCTAGCCCTAGACCTCCTCTGTAACTCAAAACATGCAACCTGTAGAATTTTTTAAACAACACCTATGGAGATTTTTAAGGGTAAAAGTTTGTCGCCAATCAACGAGCGGGCTCAATTTTGAAGCGTGACATGTTGGGCATCAATTTACTCGGCATAACATTATCTTTCACAGTATAAAAAAAAATTGGGCTAACTTTACTGTTGTCTTAGTTTTTAATTCAAAAGTGTGTATTTTTTTCAAAAAAAGTGCGCTTGTTAAGCCCCATACACACGGTCGGATTTTTTCATGGATTCTGTCCGATCGGACAATGTTGTTGAAAAATCAGACCGTGTGTATGCACCATCGGACAGTGTACGTCGGATTGTCCGACGGACAAAGTCTTATCTCCTGCTGGATAGATTTGCCGACAACACGGTTCGATCACACCAAATCCGATCGTGTGTACGGTTGTCCGACCGGACAAAGTGCTACGCATGCTCAGATCACATTACAAGACCAAAGCTATTGGCTACTAGCCTCTACGTAGTCCCGTCGTAGGCAACAAACGTCACCACGTTCAGAATGATCGGATTTTCCGACAACTTTGTCCGACCGTGTGTACGCAAAACCAACATCAGACAAAGTATGACGGACAGGATCCGACCGACCTGGTCCGTGGATTGTCCGACCGTGTGTATGGGGCTTTAGACTGCTGCGCAAATACGGTGTGACAGAAAGTATTGCAACGACCGCCATTTTATTCTCTAGGGTGTTAGAAAAAAAAATTATAATGTTTGGGGGTTCTAAGCAATTTTCTATAAAAAAAAAATGTTTTTAACTTGCAAACAACAAATCTCAGAAAGAGGCTCGGTCCTTAAGTGGTTAAAATGCAGACTTTCTGCTTTCATCAGTGGCTAATTTGGTACTATAATCAGGATTAGCGGTGGTACTGAAAGTAGAGCCACCTAGTGGCGGCTTTTATTACAGCAGCTAACCTTTTTGCGCAGTCCTGGACCCTTCGCGCCGTAGATGTAAAGGTGGACATCTACATTACGCGACACTTTCTAAACCAGAATAATCACAAGCTTGCCTTTTTCGATCTGGCAGATGGCGGAATTCAAATTTCAGCTGTTTATTTTGGAAGGATCAGCAATTGCTTGACTGCTAACATTATTCCGAAGGTATTACTGCGAAAATCTATGAACTATCTGCAAACTTCAATAGATTTCCAAATAATGTATGCACGCTGCGCGCTACATGCTGCAAATTTAAAGGATTTTATTTATATGGAAGCTGCAAAGTAAATCACATTTGCTTTGCATGTTTTTCTGTCAGATCTGAATGTTTTCTCCCCAAGTGTGTATAAAGCTGCAATTTACACGTCAGCCAAGAAGAAAAAACAGGACGTTTTATAGCCGAGAACAAAACTGACACATTTTTTTTTTGGAAAAAAGTTGATTAAAAAAAGAGCTATGGCAAAACTTTATTTTTTTTACATTTTGGACGGTTATACATCCTTGGTTTTATTTTTCCCTTCTGTGTCTCCATTGGGGAGATTTCCCTTCACTTCCTGTCCCATAGCCAAGAAAGGAAGTGAGAGGAAAACCCTGCAAAATGTGGGAATCCCTAGTTCCTATGGAAGATTTCCCCCTTTTTTTTTCTGTTCTGGTGACAACCCAAAATTTGGGATTTTCTTTCACTCTCAGTGATACCGATATACACAGTGTAGAGAGGGCGAATCTCCCTAACCACTTGCCGACCGCAATACATATACATATACATATATATATATATATATATATATATATATATATATATATATATATATATATTATATATATATATGTTGAGGTTTACAAGTGGTGTACCAGGATTATGGCTGAAAATATCATCCGGTATTCATCCGGTATAATTCCGGTATTGTTTTTTCAGCCGGCAGCTGTTTTTCTCTTGAAAGTGCTCCGAGTGGCTCATGAGCTGCTGGACCGCTTTCAGAAGTGGCGGGCTGTGTTTCTCAGGCTTACCGTTTCCGCCGGCTCACCCGAGAAACGATCCGACGGTGCGGCCGGCTGGTCACAGAGGCGATAAAAGACTAGATCGTCGTTGGTCGCCTCTATGGCCTTGGAGGACCGAAACGACGACATGACGTCACTTCCGGTCCAGGCAGGAAGTAAACATTTTTTTTTATTTTTAAAGCAAAAGATCAAAATTTCTCTTTTTTTTTTCTCGATCTTTTGCTTTTAAAGGTAAAAGGAGAGATTTGGGGGTCTTTTTGACCCAAGATCCCTCCATAAAGAGGACCTGTCATCCCTTATTTCTATTATAAGGGATGTTTACATGTTTACAATTTTATAATAAATCACAGAAAATGTAATAAACTTTTTGAATATTATATACTAATTGTATATGCACTTGATCACTTTAATATTTGTGACGACACATATAATCTATACAACACATGACGCTGGACATCCTCCAGCCAGGAAATGAGGTGGGCTCTGTCTGGCTTGCTGCAGCTTCTAAAGCACATTGTGGGAAGCTCACAGTGTGCAGTGAGCAATTTCAGTCCAGGAGAGGAGCCTGTACAACTGTGCAAGACTGAAGGGTAGGCTGAAGGCTGGAGTGCCCCTTTAACTTTTTCTCGCCAGCCGCACACATATATGCGACCTTTCGGCGGGTGGGTTTTCACGCTGAGCGGCCACCTATATGCAGCCTTGTGCAAAGCACTTACCCTGCTGAGCGCTCCCAGCACGGTAGCCGGCAGTTACCGGAAAGCTCCTGATGCACACTAGGGAGCTTTCTGATCATGTGACCATTGTGACAGCCAATCACAGCAGTCACATGACCCAAATGCCCACCTCCATCTCCCTGTGTTTAGAAACCTTAAGGGGCCAAGAGGCGGTCGGCAGGAAGGGGTTAAAACACAACTATTGTCTCCTGTATGACAGTCTAAACAAGTTCCAATTCCTATTACTAAAGGGATGTACAAGTCTAATAAATAAAACAAAAACTCCTTTTACCTTCCCCGATCGAGCCAAATCCTCCTCCATTTGTGTCTCACACACTCCTCCTCCCAGGCACTGCAGCTCCAAGTGTGAGGGTAGCCGGCGGTTATCGCAAAGCTCCCGATGCACACTAGCGGTCCGAAGCTTTCTGATCATGTGACCGTTGTGACATCCAATCACGGCGGTCGCATGACCCAAATGCCCGCCTCCACCTCCCTGTGTTTAGAGCCCTTAAAGGGCCAGGAGGCGGTCGGTGGGAAGGGGTTAACGCACAACTAATGTCTCCTGTATGACAGTCTAAACAAATCCCAAGTCCTGTTACTATGGAATGTACTAAGTCTAATAAATAATAATTAAAAAACACTTCCTTTACCTTACTTGATTGAGCCAAATCCTCCTCCTATTTGTGTCTCAGGCGCTTCCCCTCCCAGGCACTGCAGCTCACAGTGGGAGGGATTCAGCAAGAGAGGCAGTGCTGCCAATCCAGAAAGCAGTGGGTGGCCAGCAGGGGGCACCAGGAGGGTGGTTATCAACAGTGACAATGCTGATAGCCGCTCCCCTTCCAATATATCCTAATCCTACTGTAGTGCAATCAGGCACAGCCTACAGGAAAGTGGCAACTGTGCTCTGATTTCCGGAGCAGTGCAGCATCGTTGCCACCCCATCACAGGAAGCTGGCAGGATTATTTGTGGGACTTTGCAAGGGGCGGGTAAGAGAAAACTCTAAATACACATGTACTTATAATTAAAGTGCTTTAGTTCTCCTTTAAATAGATGAAAAGGAACATCTGGCAGCTATTTCTACATAAGAGGGAAGCGGGTTCAGGTATTATCAGAACAAGGCTGGGTTCTTGATTGTTGGTTGCTAGGCAATCCTTTAATTGTACTCTAAGGAGTACTTGTTGAAGTTGTGAGACCCACGCTCAGTGGTTGCCTAGCAACCTCGGATTCTTACTACGAACGAGCTATAAAACAAACGTGTGTAAAGATGAAAGGGAGAAAAATATATGTATTGAGCCACTTAAAGCAAACTTGTCATCGAATCAAACAAGTTAATTTGTAGCAAACACTTAAAAGTAGTCAGGCGGAGTTGCTGGCTCGTATCTCCTGCTCGTTTCTAGAACGTCCCCCCGGGAGCCATCAAACCCAGAGATTGCAATACGTCCATGGCTGCCTCCAGTTCCCAGCTCAGAATCTGCTATGCCCAGCCTGCTGTAGCCAAGAGGCTTGAATTTATTGGGGGGGGGGGGGGGGGGGGGGGGGTGAGTGGCAGAATACCAACCTTTATATTGAGTGCCTCAAGTTCAAGGATTCCAGGGAAGCCCAAGAACAGGGTGTCAAACCGAATTTCATCCCAGGCCGCATCAGCATTATGGTTGTCCTCAGAGGGCCAGTTGTATCTGTAAGCCTAGATGTCCAGAGCACCCCCCCCCCCCCCCCCCACACATCTAATGTCAAGAAAGATTCCACCCACTATCAGAAGTCAAGAGTCTCCCACCCTCCCTTACATCACAGTGTGCTGTTACACCCCTTGTGCTGCTACTGGGAAGAAGCTGGTAAGCAGAAAGTGCAGGGTCTGGAGGAGGACTAGAGGAGGGCTGGAGTCAGCTGCCAGAATCTGTTGAATGCTGAGACCAGGGGAGGCGGAGAAGAGGGGGTACTGTGGCTGCACAGAGAGGCACAGGATCTGTAGAAGGTCTGTCATCTTTGCTGCCGACTGCTGAGATGGGGGAAGGGCTGCACAAAGAAGCGCAGGATCTGGAAGAGAAGTTATGTCCTCCTCTCTGCTGCCAAATGCTGAGACAAGGTGGGGTGGAGACGAGGGGGTGCTGTAGCTGCGAGAGAGGTAAGAGGGCCACATGAAATGGCCTGGTGGGCCAGATTCGACCCACGGGCCATGTGTTTGACACAAGAAGGTCACAAAAGAGACTGGAAGAAGATCTCTAGGCACATGCTTAAAGAGGATCTGCCAGGTAGCCATATTAGGTCAATGATATTGACCAAAGAGTGCCAGGGGCCATATTAGGTCAATGATATTGACCAAAGAGGGCCAGGGGCCATATTAGGTCAATGACATTGACCAAATGTGGGCATATAAGGTGAATGATATTGACCAAAATAGGGCCAGGTGGCCTCAGTAGGTCAATGACATTGACCAAATATGACCAGATGGCCATATTAGGTCAATGATATTGACCAAATGTGGGCATATAAGGTCAATGATATTGACCAAAATAGGGCCAGGTGGCCACATTAGGTCAATGACATTGACCAAATATGACCAGATGGCCATATTAGGTCAATGATATTGACCAAATGTGGGCATATAAGGTCAATGATATTGACCAAAATAGGGCCAGGTGGCCACATTAGGTCAATGACATTGACCAACTATGACCAGATGGCCATATTAGGTCAATGATATTGACCAAATATGGCCATATTAGGTCACTGATATTGAACAACAATGGCCAGGTGGCCATATTAAGTCAACAATGTCATGAGCATCCCTGCAGCTGATTTGGCTTCTGGGGATGCATTGACGTGACAGTCTTTTTCATGGGTTCAGACCCAACCCAGCTCATCCCTACTTTTAACCCTTTGATACGCTATTAAAAACTGTAAAAAATGTCCATACAGTACTCATATTACTCAATAGGACAATAAGGTCACAGGGTTTGGGGATTCTGGGCATCCACAACAGATACTGCTCATGCTGGCAGTGTCTGGAGGTCACCGGCGAGGTACGAGGAACCACAATGAAAAGCGGCTTCAGGAATGGGGGCGATGAGCACTTTGCAGTGGGAGAGCCAATCTGGGCAAGGCATGTCTTGGCGGGTAGCCCGTGTAATGGCTGCCACACACTGCTTTGGCCGTCTCTTTTAGAAAGTATTAAAAAAAAAAAATGTTGAGACATGACTCTTTTTTAACGATGTAAAATTGCAGACAGTGGGTGAGCAATATAGCAAGAAAAAAAAAAAAAGAAACATTATATGTCTAAAAATGTACAGAAACAGCTGGCGTAAAACACAAACATGATATAAATAGATTTTTTTTTTGTTTAATATTCTACAGAAATGGAAACGTTTGCGGTGACAGGTAAACTTATAAGTGCCACAATGGAGGTAATAACTTTTTAAGAACCTTAATTACTACAATCTATAATCTTGTCTCGCAGTAACAGGCAAATAAAATGATTTATGATGAACTATAAAAGCAGGAAACCTGCAGGCTTTGTTTTTCTAAATATTTATTGTTTAAATGAGGTGTTTAAAATTAATTTGTAGCACGCTTCAGTAATTGTCACTGTAAAAAAAGTACAATTTCATGTTCTGTTTTCCCGTACAGACAATGATTAAGATGCATTCTGTTACTGAAGGGCGACGTGAGAATGTAAGGGACTAATAGGTCAACGCGTTTTACTTTTAAAGGGAACCCGTCAGGAACATGGCAGCTGCTGATGTGTTTCTGATCCGGAACAAACATGCAAATATCACATGACCCAACGTCTGATATGCACATGATTATGACAGACCTATGACCTAACAAGTAGTGAGGGTAAATATTAGGATGAACAACTATTATTTGTATTAAGTTTTCATTAAACAAATAAATGCTCTGTACAGGGTGCCTTCGCGGTGCCTTCCAATGATCATCAGCTCTATCTAGTGGCTAGAATGCAATATTTTCCAGATGGACGTATTTTGGGAAAATACTGCATTATGGCCACTAGAGGTAGCTGGTGATCATAGGAAACAAACATATTATACACATTGCAGGAAATATTTTCGATTTTTTTTTTTTTTATAAATAGACCCCGAAGCCTTATGCAGTGATAATCGTCCGTACTTAGTACTCTATTGATTGTTCCCTCTGGCTGGGAGGACCTACAGATACAAGACTGTCGGACAATCTGGTCATGATTGAATACTGTCATTTCATGTCTGGGTAACCTTGGATATATCAATGAACATTATTCTTTTTTGAATCTCCCCAGGAGCCAGGACGCTCTTCTCTTCTCAAACAACTCGGCTTTTATCAGCATCTCTCCCCGTCTTCTTTGATTCCTCCTCCTTCCAAAGTATGTCCAATACTTTCTCAGAAGTACAAGCAGCTCCTGTCAGAGGCTCCTCTTCTTGGCTCTCCTTACATCACAGATGACGGCTTTTTATTATCAATAAAGGCCCCCCCTTTATTTGACGAACCTACAGGCCCTGAAGCTGCTTTTATACTCTCTTACAGACGCCCGCAACGTGTATTTGCTGTTTAAACACGCATGGTTGTGCCATTTTGATTGTCTGGCTAATGAATCACTGACAGCTCACGGAATGCGTTTGTCACTTGTTAATTTTTAAGACAAATTAATTGTCCCCGTGTTTTTCTTTATAGAACGGCTAAACAATGAGCAGGGGCCACCAAGGCGGTGGGAATTGGGAGACGGGCAGCATAAACGGCTCTGATTTACAATATCAACTTAGCTTAGAATCGCAATTTAAACTGCATTGTCTGCAGTGATGTCAAAGAAATAACGGGCTGTTGCCTATAAGAACCAATCAGAGGCTTGCTTTTATTGGCATCTTCTATGGAGAAGGTACCAATAAACATACTAGAAATCGCGCTGACAGATCAAAAATTAGCTGCTGGCAAAAAAAAACTGTTAGACCGTATATGAGATTGGATACAGATTTCCACACTTTACAAACACTTCCCGGTACAGACAAGCGTGGTGACGCCACGTGTGTGTGCTCCGCCCTACGCATTTCGTCACATCTGACGTCATTGTGGGCAAGGTTCTAAAGGTTCTGGTAGGAGTCCTCCTAATTTGAGGTGATGGTGCACCTGGGGATCACAAGTATTGGATCAACACAGCATTCATACCAACACAGTGGTGGATTTCATTGTATGTTTAAACAGACTTAAATACTTTTTTATTATCTTTCACCTCTAAAATCTGATGTGTTTTTTATGGTACAGTTGTCCAAAGCGGCAGCAGTGCCTACTACAGTGATTTCCAGCTTACAGTGGATTGCCCAGGTATGGTGCATGCATCCAAGCTGGACCAATGTAAGTATGCAAAAACAGCTATACCTTCCAATTCAGCTTTTATTAGGATAATAATTCAGTACTAAAAATAAGGAGAACTTCCAACATTTAGGTACAGCATAGATGGTCTACATAGAAGTGCGCATGGGGTGTGCCAGGTGTGCCTGGGCACCACCTAATCACCCTGTGCGATGCAGATTTCACCTGCTGAATGCATGCTGAGGCTATAGAGCAGTGGATTCTATACTCCGGTCCTCAGGACCCACTAACAGGCCAGGTTTGCAAGATAACTGAAATACATCACTGGTGATATAATTTGCTGCTCAGTGATTGCAGTATTCTGGTCTCCCCAAGGTAATACTTAAAATCTGGCCTTTTAGTGGGTCCTGAGGACAGGATTTGAGAACCACTGCTATAGAGAAAGGGACTGGGGAATCTCTGTCCTCAGTCCCTTCCTCTGCTATTTCACCAAAGCCCCCAATAGGGCTCCTAATAAATTGTAAAAAATAATCATTTAAAAAAAATAAAAAAATAAAAATTACATTGTAAAAAAATAATAACAGAATCAAATAATAAAAATAAAAATAAAAGATTGACACCAATCTATGCTCTACTCGCATCGTCCTCTGCTATACTGACACTATCCACACACCATCCAATGCTCTACTGCAGGGGTCTCAAACTGGTGGCCCTCCAGCTGTTGCAAAATCCACTGCCCTACTGACACTGTCCAGTGCTTTACTGACTGACACAATAAACTGTCCTACTGACACCATCCACTGCTCTACTAACACTGTCCTCTGTCTTACTGACACCAATCTCTGCCCTACTGATAAAGTCTACTGCCCTACTGACACTGTCCATTGCTTTACTGACTGACACCATCCACTGTACTACTGACACAATCCTCTGTCTTACTGACACCAATCTCTGCCCTACTGACACTGTCCACTGTCCTACTGACACCATCCACTGTCCTACTGACACCATCCACTGCTCTACTAACACTGTCCACTGTCTTACTGACACCATCCTCTGCCCTACTGACAAAGTCTACTGCCCTACTGACACTGTCCACTGCTTTACTGACTGACACAATCCACTGTCCTACTGACATCATCCACTGTCGTACTGACACAATCCACTGTCCTACTGAAACCGTCCTCTGTCTTACTGACACCAATTTCTTCCCTACTGATAAAGTCTACTGCCCTACTGACACTGTCGACTGCTTTACTGACTGACACTAGCCTCTGTCCTACTGACAAGTCCTTTTGCTCTACTGACACCGTCCACTGTACTACTGCACATGTGTGTTTGAGCTTCGGGGTGCACACCATAATGCAATAGGCTGCGCACACCACTGATGGCCTATGACCTCTTTCAGGTTCCTACAGCTGGCAGGAGCACAGCAATCTACCCCTTCCCCACTCTATCCAATGCACACAAAAAAAGTTGTCCGGAGTACCCCTTTAAATACAGGTGAAAAGCAGCAGCCTAAAATGGGTGAAACGGAACAGAATTTTGATTTCATGTCTTTATAAACAGGCCCGTCGGCTCCTCTGCTTGCTTCAGGACACAGAGCGCACTCCGGATTTCCCACACTCGTACAGCCGACTAGTAAGATTATTTGAGCATCTCTATGGAAACTAAATAACACACTGAAGAGCTTATAATTTGGCCGCCTTATCACTATTCTGCACATGCCCTGTCCATGTAGACCTGAAATATCTTCATTTTCCTGTTTAAATTTTTTTCATTTTTTTGGCTTTTAAGCCAACTAATAAATCGTATTTTTTATGTGGATTTTGCAACCTCTTTATGACAATGAGAGCCACAGTGGCAAGCGCGCCAGCTATCATGGGGTTACACGGCTGAATGACTGTACTAATTGCAGGAACGGATGAGTGTCTCGGCATAGACAGCGGTCCGCCGGAGTCACCCCAGGTTTCTCCGATAGTACGAGGGTGGCTAGGTAGGCATGTTTGGAGATAGCGGCGCTGAGGTGGAATCATCTGAATAACAATTCTCTCATTATATGTTCTTGTGCAAATATCCTGGAATTAAGATGTTTAATATTCAGCTCCTTCTCTGTCTCCTTCCCTACCCAAAGAACAGCGATTGTTTTAAAGAGGACCTGTCTTGTTCTTAGCTACAGCTCAGGCCCTCTAGTCTAGCAGTTATCCTTTATTTTAGTGTCTACATATACATAGTAATAGACAGGGCTTTTTTTCTCTCAGAGAATAGGTGCAGGAACTCCCCCCTTCTAGGTCACTTTGTGTCTCTGCCCCCTACCCACCTCCGAGCACTGACCCCTGGTTCTGCCCCTACCTACCTCTGAGCATCGACCCTTGGTTCTGCCCCTACCCACCTCTGAGCATTGACTCTTGGTTCCGCCCCTACCCACTTCCAAGCATCGACCCTTGGTTCTGCCCCTACCCACCTCTGAGCACTGACCCCTGGTTCCGCCTCTACCCACCTCTGAGCATCGACCCTTGGTTCCACCCCTACCCACTTCCGAGCATCGACCCTTGGTTCCGCCCCTGCCCACCTCTGAGCATTGACTCTTGGTTCCGCCCCTACCCACCTCCGAGCATCGACCCTTTTTTCTGCCCCTACCCACCTCTGAGCACTGACCCCTGGTTTCGCCTCTACCCACCTCTGAGCATCGACCCTTGGTTGCGCCCCTACCCACCTCTGAGCATTGACCCTTGGTTGCGCCCCTACCCACCTCTAAGCATTGACCCTTGGTTCCACCCTTACCCACCTCCGAGCATCGACCCTTGGTTCTGCCCCTACCCACCTCCGAGCACCAACCCTTGGTTCCACCCCCTACTCAGCTACCAGTATGGCCCCTTTTAGATAATATAGAGCAAAGTATAATTTTGTAGTGCTAAATTATTTCAATGGAATTTAGCATTGATGACAATAAAAACAATAAAATAGATCTCTTGCAGCTAGCAGCAACAACAGATCTCCCAGCAGCCAGCAACAGTAGACCACTCCCTAAACAGTAGATCTCTTCCAGCAACAGGGGAGGGAGCTCCAGTGACAGCTGTGTGCTGGGGTTCCCTCCCCTGTCACCTTTTTATCTCTTGGTGTCAGAAGTGATTCATGCTGATAACAGAGGAATGAAGCAGGAGACCGGAATGACACACCGGTGAGACTTGTCATGCGATTTGACAGGTCCAAATCACATGACAAGTTGCACCCTTTTGTCAGCAATGGAACTGTTCAAATTGGTCCGTCGCCGACTTTTCGGTACCGCGCCGATTTAAGAAAAAGGTTCCTGCACTATTTTGTGTGATTTCAGGTGCGACTTGCATAGATATCTGTGCATGAAGTCACACCTGAAGTCGCACTCACCTGCGACTTTGAAATTGTGAGATTTTAAGGGAAATCATGTGATTTCAAAGTTGGATTCGGTGTGAATTGGGGGGGGGGGGGGGGAAAGTACTCTGGATTAAGGAAAGTACACACTATAGAGGGATATGCTTTGTTCATATTTCATGTCTGAGGTTTACAACCACTTTAAAGCTTGTCTGAAACAGTGAAGATGAAAGAGAGAACTTCGCGCATGCTATATGGAGTAAGGAGGTACGTGATGACAAGGTCCTGGGCAGCTGACAAGCCAAGGTAGATGACCAGGACCGAGAGATAACACTATGTTCAGAAGGGAAATAAAGTGCAATGGAGTGCAACTTGCATGAAAAGTGAACAAGTGCCAAGAAATAAATATTTAGCCAGTATCTTCAATAAATATTAAGTAACTGGATGGCAGTGATATATATGTGCATGCACGTCAAGAAAGTGCTAAGAATATATAATCAATCCTGTGAACCAGTCAATAGAGTGCAATAAAGTGCAAAAAACTTGCATAAAAAGTGAACTAGTGATGGGCATAAATAATTAATCGGTTTCTTCAATAAATAATGACGTAACTAAATAGCAGTAATAATGAATAAATAAGTGCATATACATCAATAAAGTGCTAAGGTATATGAAATAAATCCTGTGTTAAAGTTAATAAGTGATAAGAATCAATGAATGATAAAAATATAATTAAAAAATGTAGTGGTTAGTTAACAAAGTCCATAAGATTAAAATCCATAGGGTATATATATGTTAAAGATATAATATAAAACAGTGTTGAAATCTCGTGATTAGTGTAAACAATAGTGGAAGTCCAGGTGGGGAATAATAATTGATGTGTGATATCCTGGAAAGCAGCTGGTGTCTCTTAGTAGGGTGGAAATTCCACAGACAGTTCTGGATATTGAGATGTATCTTTTCTATATTGTTACTGTGTAGCAGTATCCACGCTGATAGTGTTTAATTTGTAAGGTGACTCCTTCTCTGGTCTCCCAGAACTCTTACCTCTAGGCAGTTGCAAAACAGCTTTGTGGGGGTATCAGCATGCGCCCCAAATAGGATAACAGGAGTACAAGGTGCTCTCTTGTGGGGTCCAGACTTATCCCTTCTCCTTCTCCTTCTCCAGACCTAAAGGGACCAAAAGACCTCTTGTCTTATGTCAGCAGACTCCATAGCTGGGAACAAGCTGCTGGATTCCCAGCTATGGAGTCTGCTGACATAAGACAAGAGGTCTTTTGGTCCCTTTAGGTCTGGAGAAGGAGAAGGAGAAGGGATAAGTCTGGACCCCACAAGAGAGCACCTTGTACTCCTGTTATCCTATTTGGGGCGCATGCTGATACCCCCACAAAGCTGTTTTGCAACTGCCTAGAGGTAAGAGTTCTGGGAGACCAGAGAAGGAGTCACCTTACAAATTAAACACTATCAGCGTGGATACTGCTACACAGTAACAATATAGAAAAGATACATCTCAATATCCAGAACTGTCTGTGGAATTTCCACCCTACTAAGAGACACCAGCTGCTTTCCAGGATATCACACATCAATTATTATTCCCCACCTGGACTTCCACTATTGTTTACACTAATCACGAGATTTCAACACTGTTTTATATTATATCTTTAACATATATATACCCTATGGATTTTAATCTTATGGACTTTGTTAACTAACCACTACATTTTTTAATTATATTTTTATCATTCATTGATTCTTATCACTTATTAACTTTAACACAGGATTTATTTCATATACCTTAGCACTTTATTGATGTATATGCACTTATTTATTCATTATTACTGCTATTTAGTTACGTCATTATTTATTGAAGAAACCGATTAATTATTTATGCCCATCACTAGTTCACTTTTTATGCAAGTTTTTTGCACTTTATTGCACTCTATTGACTGGTTCACAGGATTGATTATATATTCTTAGCACTTTCTTGACGTGCATGCACATATATATCACTGCCATCCAGTTACTTAATATTTATTGAAGATACTGGCTAAATATTTATTTCTTGGCACTTGTTCACTTTTCATGCAAGTTGCACTCCATTGCACTTTATTTCCCTTCTGAACATAGTGTTATCTCTCGGTCCTGGTCATCTACCTTGGCTTGTCAGCTGCCCAGGACCTTGTCATCACGTACCTCCTTACTCCATATAGCATGCGCGAAGTTCTCTCTTTCATCTTCTCTACTTAAGTGTTTTTGTGATCACTAGTCACTTTGCTGCATGCACCTTATTTGCGATCACGTTGACCTCCCTATTTACTCATAGTAGCCCGAGAGCTTTCCACATTTACCTTTGTCTGAAACAGTATTGTCTGAGAGGATATTGGACAAATAAATTGTAACTCCATATATATATATATATATATATATATATATATATATGTATATAGATATATATTTCTGGAATTATAGTGGGAGGGAGAGCAGAACAGGCAGTCTGAATGTTAATGGCAAATCCCTGGGGATATGTACCCAGAAGGTGGGGGAAGTAGCCATAAATATTCTGAGGTCTGGCAGCTAGGGTGCAGAGTTTCAGGGTCCAGCCTTCTGGAGGAGACCTCTGCTTGGGGGCTCTGCCCCTGGGGCAGAGATATAGAGAGATAGAGGAGCCTGTTGAAGTAATTGAGGTCCCAGCTAGGCTTAGCTGGAGAGGGGGCTACCAAAGAGAGCCTGGATCCGAGACTGAGCAGAGCCAGGAGTAAGTTGGTGGGAGGAAGCCCAACCATTCTAGGGACTGAGTGAATACTTGATCCTGCTATACAGAGGATAAGTGACTGTGTGGTGGTTTATCTCACCAGCAAGTGCAGTGCAGATAGGCTTTATGTAAGAGGAGTGTGCCATACTTCTAAAGTGTTCTCAGTACAGCCAGGAGTTGTACCAGTCAGCCAAGAGAATACAGTGCAGCCTACAGCAGTACAATACAGCCTGCGTTTTTTGTATAGAGCAGCCAGAAGCCTAGCAGTCCTCAAGTCTACAGTTTTACAGTGTTGTGGTATCCCATGCTCCCCATTCCTATCAAAGTTCCTGTTCCCAACAAAAACCCTAAAAACCCTAAAAGTTACCCCTAAAGGAAAAATGCTAAAAATGACAGGTTTGGCATACTACTAAAACTTTCCTTGCCCTAGGCTGACAACACTCCTTCTCCAGACATATAGTAGGGTGGGTGAGTGTTGTCAACCCAGGATAGGAAGTGTGTTCCTGGCTGGATCACCAGGTAAAAAAAAAATAGAAAATAAATGCAGTCACCACATCTGAGGACTCGTAATCTGTAATATGTTACACATTTGTTTTTGGGTTTAGGTACACTTTAAAATGAACCTTTTCACAAAAATGTAGTGTCTGCTTTTTTTTGTAGCCCCCTGACCCCCACATTAGGAAAATCAAAGTGAAAGAAAAAAAGAATATGCTAGAAAAAGAAAAGTAAAATTGCTTACCATACATCCAGCTTTGGACAAGCTTGTCTAGCCAAGGGTAACTTCACCTTCTACTGGGATTTTGGGATCACTGAGGAGCCAAAATCCTGCAAGCAGTTTCTCCTGCACCGTTCTTGAACCACATATTGTAAGTTTTGGTCTCCTCAGCATGCGCAGGATCCCCAGAGAAGGTCCCTCACCTTCAGGAAGTGTCTGGAAGCTGCAGTGTAAGGTGACTTCAGCCTTTTCCTTCTAATCTGTAACTTTTGTTATCTTTGACTTTTTAAGTCTTATAGCAAGTTTTACGGAATTCCGCTCAAGCTTGGCTTGCATATACACGGTCACAGAAAAGTTCTCCGAACTTTCGACCGTCGAGAACGTGGTGACGTACAACAATATGACAAGCCAAAAAAATTAAGTTCAATGCTTCAGAGCATGCGTCAAATTGTTTCCGAGCATGCGTAGAGATTTTGCACGTCGGAATTGGTACAGACGATCAGAATTTCCGATCGGAGCTTTTTACGACTGAAAAATTGAGAACCTGCTCTCAATCTTTTGCTGGCAGGAATTCCACCAGCAAAAGTCCGATGGAGCATACACACGGTCAGAATTTCCGACCAAAAACTCACATCGGACTTTTGCTGGCGGAATTTCCGATCGTGTGTACGGGGCATTACTATTCACTGAGCTGTAACGAAAATACTTTTAGCCAGGGGTGGATCTACCTTAGTACCTCTGCTGTGTCTGGAGGTGGCTTTTCTTGCCGAGGCACCTGAGATGCTGGACAGCTTCTTGTCTGATCCCTAGACAATCTTGCCTTGTACCTTGTTTCTAGTGAACCTTGAACTCTTTGCTCCGCTCATGAATTTCCTGATTTAAGCCATATCTCTGCACTTCCTGTTTGCCAGATTATTGTGATCTCTCCAGCCAATATCTTGCTCCTTTCACTCCTGCTGCCATCCATATCTTCACTAACACTCGTTACTGACCTTTGGCTTTTTCCTAGACTATGCTCTTGCTTGATACCAACCTTTAACCATTTGTTATCGACCTTGGATTGTTACTGACTACGATTCTGCTTGATCCCTACCTGCTATATCTGCTACTGGACCCCGGATTGTCCATCTCTCGGTGAGGAGATCCTGGGGATCGTAACTTAGTACGGACATGCAGCAAAAACCCATCTTTACTATCAGGAGCTCTGGTGAATACTGATAAGTGCTTAGATCCCACATCTCCGGTAAACCTGCGCCAGTTTGACCTGCTTGTGTACCTATCCTGCTGGTTGGGAGCCTCTCTACTGCTATGCTACCGGTTTCCAAGCCTGACCCTGACCAAGACAGGACCTCAGAGGAACCTCTTAAATAGTTCTCAAGCCTCGGGAAGCCTTATTTAAACCAATTTATCAGGAATCAAGGAGGAAAATGTCCCTTATATTGATGGTCAAAACTAGGTAAAAGTGGTTCAAAACCACTTAATAATTAATTATAGACCAAGCTTCATGGAAAAGTCCTAAAAACTATTTTAGGATCTATTTCCCCTGTAAGACCTATGAGTGCCTCCCTACCAGTTTTGAATTTGTATGGCTTTCTTTGTGAGTGAGCACCTGGGCATTGACCTCAAACATAGTGTGGTGACTACCCTTGGGACTATGAATTCATATTCATTATATGTAGAGCAGGTCCCTCCATTGAAGAAGTCTCCAGTGATCTGGTGGGATCCAATAGTGGTTCATTTTTATATTGATGCAGGTGGGTTATAGAGAGACAGTCCCTGCCCCTGTGACATTATTAGCCTAATAAGAAGGTATACCTCTTCATAAGCTTTCCTAATTAGGAAGAATTGTTTAGTGATGTCACAGGGGACACCCTCAGGAGACCAGGGGAGAAAAATGGTGTTTGTATGTAGAGTAGGATAAGGTCCAAAAAAGAAACCTGCCCGAGGCCTACAGGAAGGCAATATAAATGTTTAAATACATAGACTTATGCCGCATACACACGGTCCAAATTTTCGACAACCAATGTTCGATCTGAGCTTGTTGTCGGAAATTCCGACCGTGTGTATGCTTCATCGGACATTTGCTGTCGGAATTTCCGACAACAAATGTTTGAGAGCAGGTTCTCAAATTTTCCGACAATTCCGAGCGTGTGTACACAATTCTGACGCATAAAAAGTCCACGCATGCTCGGAATCAAACAGAAGAGCCGCACTGGCTATTGAACTTCATTTTTCTCGGCTCGTCGTACGTGTTGTAGGTCACCGCGTCCTTGACGTTCGTAAATTTCTGACAACATTTGTGCGACCGTGTGTATGCAAGACAAGTTTGAGCCAACATTCGTCGGAAAAAAAATCCACGGTTTTGTTGTTGGAATGTCCGATCGTGTGTACGTGGCATTATAGTTAAAATTCACACTTTCTAAATATGAATAGGACACACATTAGTATATGTCAATTACATTCTATTGACTAAAGAGTTTGTACCTTGCTATGAACAGAAAATAGCAATTCCCGAGCTTCCTCATGTGACTTAATGCCTAGGCATGGATATCCATGTTAGAAAACCCAGCATGCTTTGCAAGCTAAGTGTAATATGTGCACTGATTTGTAAAATATAATTTGTAAAATATAAAATGATAGAAATACATCGGCCTATAAACTTTCCAAATAAAAAAAATGTAAACAACAAATAGTTTTCTTTTGAGTTTACAAGTTCATCATTAATTAACAGCATATATATATATATATATATATATATATATATATATATATATATATATATATATATATATATATATATATATTTTTATTATTAAAAGGGATATGAAGTGCCAGGGCCGCATTACCTGCTAAGAGGATCCAGCATAACATTTGCTGTAACCTCCGCTCGACACGTCCGCCTTGCAGCAAGTTTTATCGCTCATTCCTTGCCGAGTCAGGTCCCGCGCTATCTTTCTTCCCGCAGCCTCTCTAATGTGTACCTTAGGACAAAGACAACTTGTGACATTTAAATTAATGCCCGCTTGCCTCCGAGCTGCCTGAAGCTATAGATATAAATTAATTTCTGATTAAACTCCTGTGATTTTCCAAGCATTTTGCTTCTATTATAATGTGCATTTCCATTACTTATTTCACTTTTTTTTCCTTCTGATCGATAGAACTTATAACAGGAATCCAAAATAAAAGTAAACTTTCCGTCTAAATAATAAAAAAAAAAATGTAATGAAAAAAAATTTGAATATTGGAAAGAGTTTGCTTAGGGATCTTATTCTTTCTGGGCCTTTGCCTTTGAGGACTGTGTATGAGACAGATGGTGTGACGGACCTCGTACCCAAGATGTCCGCCTTAAATGCTTCCTCCGTCCTGTACCATACAATCCAAGACCCCTTAGCTCACCCAGTCACCAGACAACACCAGTGTAGGGTACATCAGGAATGAATCTTTATTTGACATGTCACACTTATATACAGCCAGATGACTAAAGCCTAACCTAATTAGCATGAGCTAATTATCTTAATCAACACTGGACTCCTTCATTCAATTGCAGGGTTAATTAGCACACACAACAATAGGTGAAACACTCTTACAAGCCAGACTATATTCATTTACACAGCAGACAGGCTGACTGGAGTTCATGACATTAGCATCTCTTGCTAATATGCCAAATACACATACAGAGTCTGTGTCCTGGGGGCCAGCATGGACCCGAATCCAAGTAACACCAGCTCTGGGGTCCCCAGGCATGCAGCCCAAAGAGCACCGTTCCCCCAAATGCCAGGGCCCATAATCGCAAGGTAATAGGCTCGCATTCAGTCCCCTCCAACAGCCTGTGTCCCGGCTAGGTCCGTCACAGATGGGATGTACAGAGGATGTTTATCTGCCTACTGGATTCATCATATATAGACTTTTGTATAATATACATTTGATATATGTATTAATTATACTTAAATGTGGGGATATTATTTAATTCTATGTGATTTTATTATTCTTTTAGACTGATCAGCCATCAGGGTTGTTTCGTGAATTTTTTGTCACTTAGTCCTGAAGAAGCGGTGTCTAACTGTGAAACGCGTAGACAGATATAGGCAGGAAGCCTACCCCACCTGAGAACTGTACTTGAGTCCCCTCCATCAGATCTTCCCCTGCAGCCACTACCTTTTTTTTACCACGTTCCCCTCCCTTTAGATTGTAAGCTCCATGAGCAGGGCCCTCCTATTCCTTCTGTTTAGAACTGTATTGTAAAGTGTGCTGTTCCCCCTCTAAAGTGCTGCGTAAACTGTTGGCGGTAAATAAATCCTGTATAATAACAATAATAATAATAATTGAACCACTTAATCCGGGCCAATTCTGACATTTCTCTCATATATGTTTTTTTGCTAGAAAATTACATACAACCCCCCAAACATTATACATTTTTTTTTTTTGCAGAGATCCTAGGGAATAAAATAGCAGTCGTTGCAATATTTTATGTCACACTGTATTTGCACAGCAATTTTTCAAACGCAATTTTTTTGGGAAAAAAAAAAAAAAAACATTTTTATGAATAAAAAAAAAGAAAAAAACACTAAATTCTTTTGTATAATGTGAAAGATGATGTTACGGCAAGTAAATAGATACCTAAAATTTCACACACTGGTGGAATGGCGCCAAACTTCGATACCTAAAAAGCTCCATAGGCTACGCTTTAACAATTTTTACAGGTTACCAGTTTAGGGTTACATTGGACGTCTTCCACTAGAATTCTTGCTTTCGCTTTAACGTTCGTGGTGATACCTCACATGTGTGGTTTGAACATCGCTTACATATGCAGGCGCGACCTACGTATGCGTTCGATTCACGCAGGGATTGGGGGCTTTCTTTCTTTTTTTTTCATCCCTTGTAATAGGAATAGGGCATGGCAGGTCCTCTTTACGGAGAGATCTGGGGTCTATAAGTCCCCACATCTCTCCTCTAATAGGAATAGGGCATGGCAGGTCCTCTTTATGGATGGTTTGGGGTCTATAAGTCCCCACATCTCTCCTCTATGCAGGAAAGCATGAGATCAAAAAAAAAAAATGATCTCAAGTTTCCAAGCAAAAAAAAAAAAAAAAACGCCAGTGTTTACATTTGCCGGCGCCGGAAGTGACGTCATCATGTCACTTTCCCGCCTCCGAGGGTCATAGAGATGGCCTGGGGACCACGGCCAGCTCTAAGGTAAACCACTGCCGTCGGCCGGTCCCATCATCGAGATGGGAGAAGCACTGGAGGGCAGCGGGGGGGGGGGGGGGGCGTCCCCCCCACATAGTACTTCCGAGCCACTCCCATAATTTCATTATGTAGCCGAGAGGTATTTAATCCAGGGATGCCATATTTTGTCAAACAAAGCTATCTTATCATTTAAAATTGCCGAGAGGCGTTCATTCACCATTTTCCATGATAGTTTAGATTTTAGCAAGTGAAAAGGGATCGTTGGTGATTCCCAAGATTCGGCAATCGATATTCTTGCTGCTACAAATATAAAGGCGATGAGTCTCTTCATACGGTTTGATGTCCCCTCCACTGGGCGTCCCAACAGTGCCTGTAGGGGTGACTTGGTGATATTTACTTGAGTCAGTGAATATATGAAATTATATGTTCGTATCCAGAATCTTCGCACTTTTGGGCATGTCCACCATGTGTGGAACATGGTGCCGTCTATGTTACATCCCCTGAAGCACTGTGGGGAAAGGTGGCCATCCTCGCTGGGACCAGGTACCACCTCATCAAGACTTTATAGTTTGCCTCTATCAGCGAGGTATTGAGATATGATCTGGATGCACATTGTGAACTCTACTCTTTCTACTAGTAAGGATATCTACACCCATGACAATTTTGGAAAGATGGAGGTGAACTTCTTGGAAAACTTTTATCCTTCCCATAGTTACTATTGCCTTCTGCTTTTCCGGACAAAACATAGACCCACCGCCCCCCATGGCTAGTCTCACTTTCCAGGCCCTGGGAATCCTCCTGCTTCCTCTCCTCTAAACAAGATACAGAACTTTTTCTATTTTCCTCTGGCAGTTCTATCTCTGCAAGGTATGGCCGCAGGCGTTTATATCTGATAGTCAGTTTGTGTCTGTTTTTTCTTTTTTAATATGTGTATAAAATAAACTTTGATGATTTAACCAAGTTGGAAAAGAGTCAGTACATCAAAGACAGCTGGAAAGCGTTGTCTCTGCAGGGTCTCTTATCAGTGTTAGTGCTGTTTGTAGAGCATAACCATTATTATTTAGAAGCCTTTTTTTTTTATATATGCTTTATTTATTAAACAGAACAGTTGGGGGCAGACAAGACGTTGAAATGAAGACATTGAGATATCAGAAATGCAAATCTAGAAAATCTAACATAGTACGTTGCGTGGGCTCGGGAGCTTAATAAACCTTCATCTTCCAAAACATTTAGATGTCTAGAAGGGATAGTCCTTGGCTACGCCCATGACTATTTTATCATATTGGGAACATAGGTGTGCACCGCCTTATGCATTGGGGTGTGCACCCCAAAACTCAAACACATATGTGTGTGTGTGTGCATGTGTATATACACTGACGGTGTCAGTAGGGCAGAGGTTGGTGTCAGTATTTTTTCGGTTTTATTTTATTTTGTATTATTTTTTACTATTTTTTATAATTTTTTTTTTACTATTTTTTAGGAGCTTGTTGTGTTCTAATGGCTCAGGCTAGCATTTTACAATTTTTATTGCCATAGGTATGGCAACATCTTACTAGTTCTGCTTTGGCCTTATAAAGAAGTAAGGATTTGAGTTCTTCGCTTAGTATTCTGAACTTAGTTTCTGATTCAACTGCAAAAGTTATGTTTTATGTTTGCATTTTGGATATTAGTGAGCAACTATATAGACTATATCTATATACAGTGGTGTGAAAAAGTGTTTGCCCCCTTCCTCATTTCCTGTTCCTTTGCATGTTTGTCACACTTAAGTGTTTCGGAACATCAAACCAATTTAAACAATAGTCAAGGACAACACAAGTAAACACAAAATGCAATTTGTAAATGAAGGTGTTTATTATTAAAGGTGAAAAAAAATCCAAACCATCATGGCCCTGTGTGAAAAAGTGATTGCCCCCCCTTGTTAAAACATACTATAACTGTGGTTGTCCACACCTGAGTTCAATTTCTCTAGCCACACCCAGGCCTGATTATTGCCACACCTGTTCACAATCAAGGCATCACTTAAATAGGAGCTGCTTGACACAGTAAGGTCCACCAGAAGATCCTTAAAAGCTACACATCATGCCGAGACCCAAAGAAATTCAGGAACAATTGAGAAAGAAAGTAATTGAGATCTATCAGTCTGGAAAGGGTTATAAAGCCATTTCCAAAGCTTTGGGAATCCAGCGAACCACAGGGAGAGCCATTATCCACAAATGGCGAAGACATGGAACAGTGGTGAACCTTCCCAGGAGTGGCCGGCCGCCCAAAATTACCCCAAGAGCGCAGCGACGACTCATCCAAGAGGTCACAAAAGACCCCACAACAACGTCCAAGGAACTGCAGGCCTCACTTGCCTCAGTTAAGGTCAGCGTTCATGCCTCCACCATCAGGAAAAGACTGAGCAAAAATGGCCTGCATGGCAGAGTTCCAAGGAGAAAACCACTGCTGAGCAAAAAGAACATCAAAGCTCGTCTCAATTTCTCCACAACACATCTTGATGATCCCCAAGACTTTTGGGACAACATTCTGTGGACCGATGAGACAAAAGTGGAACTCTTTGGAAGGTGTGTGTCCAAGTATATCTGGCGTAGAAGGAACACTGCATTTCAGAAAAAGAACATTATACCAACAGTAAAATATGGTGGTGGTAGTGTGATGGTCTGGGGCTGTTTTGCTGCTTCAGGACCTGGAAGACTTGCCGTGATAAAAGGAACTATGAATTCTGCTGTCTACCAAGAGATCCTGAAGGAGAATGTCCGACCATCTGTTCGTGTACTCAAGCTGAAACGAACTTGGGTTCTGCAGCAGGACAATGATCCTAAACACACCAGCAAGTCCACCACCGAATGGCTGAAGAAAAACAAAATGAAGACTTTGGAGTGGCCTAGCCAAAGTCCAGACCTGAATCCTATTGAGATGTTGTGGTATGACCTTAAAAAGGCCGTTCATGCTCGAAAACCCTCTAATGTAACTGAATTAGGACAATTCTGCAAAGATGAGTGGGCCAAAATTCCTCCAGGACGCTGTAAAAGCCTCATTGCACGTTATCGCAAACGCTTGGTTGCAGTTGTTGCTGCTAAGGGTGGCCCAACCAGTTATTAGGTTTAGGGGGCAATCACTTTTTCACACAGGGCCATGATGGTTTGGATTTTTTTTCACCTTTAATAATAAACACCTTCATTTACAAATTGCATTTTGTGTTTACTTGTGTTGTCCTTGACTATTGTTTAAATTGGTTTGATGTTCCGAAACACTTAAGTGTGACAAACATGCAAAGGAACAGGAAATGAGGAAGGGGGCAAACACTTTTTCACACCACTGTATATATATATTCACACACACTTTATGTGCCTCGCATAGGAATACTGGGTTACAGTCCTGGAAAGCGTTGAGAAGGAAACAGTCTGATAGTTCTTTTTGTATCTCAGCTAAAACCTTTTCCTGATGAATAGTGTCTCGTTAAGGTTCCACCCTCCAGGTGAGTCTTGAAGAAGTGTAATCTGGAGAGTGATGGGAGCATGGCCAGAAAGGACTATATACATGTCACCCCTTCACTTAGATCTTTGCGTTTAGTCCCAAAGTGATCAATGTGAGAATAGGATTCATGGGTTGGGGAATAGTATGTAAAGTCCTTAGGGGAAGGTTGAGTAGCCCCCCAGAAATCAGTTAGTTGATGGAAGCTCTTCTTGATTTTTTTCAGCATTGAATATAACCTGTGTGTGGTGGTAGAAAAGATGTCTAATGCCCCGCACACACGGTCGCAAATTCCGACCACAAAATCCGTCGGATTTTTTCAGACGGATTTTGTCCGACACTGGTGTTGCATACACACGGTCGGACAAAGTTGTTGGAAAATCCGATCATTCTGAACGTAGTGACGTTCGTTGCGTACGACGGAACTACGTAGAGGCTATTAGCCAATAGGTTTGGTCTCCTAATTTGGTCTGAGCATGCGTGGCACTTTGTCTGTCGGAATTCTCTACACACGATCGGAAAAAGTCAGATCGGATTTTGTTGTCGGAAAATTTGAGAGCAGGATCTCAAATTTTTTCCGTCGGAAATTTCGACCGAAAAAGTCAGATGGAGCCCACACACGATCGGATTTTCCGACAACATGGTCCGATCGGACATTTTTCCAAAAGTGTGTGTACGGGGCATGATAGTTCTTTTCGTATCGCAGCTAAAACCTTTTCCTGATGAATAGTGTCTCGTTAAGGCGCCAGTTCCAACCTCTAGGTGAGTCTTGAAGAAGTGTAATCTGGAGAGTGATGGGAGCATGGCCAGAAAGGACTATATACATGTCACCCCTTCACTTAGATCTTTGCGTTTACTCCAAAAGTGATCAATGTGAGAATAGGATTCATATGTTGGGGAATAGTATGTAAAGTCCTTAGGGGAAGGTTGAGTAGCCCCCAGAAATCAGTTAGTTGATGGAAGCTCTTCAGCATTGAATATAACCTGTGTGTGGTGGTAGGAGAAAAGTCTAAGAAGGGATCCTGGGCTACACTGAAATCCTCTTCATATATTAGGATCCCTTCCTCGCTATAAAATGATCTCCTAAAGTTACATAATGCCACTGTCCAGCTTCTTGTTCCAAAATCTGCAATCTCATATAAGGGATCCTTTAGAGGCAAGCTATAGTCACATTACACTTGGGAGGAGATTTTCCCTGAAAAACGCTAACACGATCTGAAATCCCCCCAGCAAAAGTCCGATGTGAACTTTTGGTTGGAAATTCTGACCGTGTGTATGCTCCATCGGACTTTTGCTGGTGGAATTCCCGCCAGCAAAAGATTGAGAGCAGGTTCTCTATTTTTCAGTCGGAAAAAGTTCCGTTTGGAATTTCCGATCGTCTGTGCCAATTCCGACGCGCAAAATTCCTATGCATGCTCGGAAGCATTGAACTTCATTTTCTCGGCTCGTCGTAGTGTTGCACATCACCACGTTCTTGACGGTTGAAATTTCAGAGAACTTTTGTGTGACCGTGTGTATGCAAGCCAAACTTGAGCGGAATTCCAAGAAAAACATCCAAGTTTTTTCAGACGGAAAATCTGCTCGTGTGTACGGGGCATTAGCAAGCATGGCATAGGGAGGTACTATTCTGTCAATTATATAGAACCCTTATTTAGAGGAACTGTTTTTTCTTTTGGAACCAACTCCGTTACCTTTTCCTCCTCAGTTGTCCTTCTTTTTTGCAAAGACCTCCAAAAACATGTACTATTGCACGTTGGTTAGATGTTCCTGGGTTAGCACCCGTAGATCTAATTATGGACAGGTTGTAGAGAGTTTACACTGGGTGAAGATGCAATCAATCTATGTGTTTGCCCCTGTACTCTATCAGATCTGTTTCTGCTCACGCATCTACGTATCGATCTTGACAAGGCACTCGGACGGGCCGTGTACTGTACTGTGTTGTATGGCAATGCTATGATTTAAATTTTTTAATAAAGTTTTTTTCTTGGATAAAAAAAAAAAAAAAAGAAGATATGTACTATTTTTATTATTATTATTATTATTATAACTATCAGAAGGATTATACTACACAAAACCTTTCATCCACTCTCTAAATCACTGCACTTGTTATTTTGAAATGCCAGTATGAAATAAATGCAGAGAAAAAAAAAATACACATGGGTTTAGGTAATATCTTTCTACATATAAATTATTCATGACCTGTGTAACTGGGGGCGGGGCAGGGTTTTTCCTTTGACCTACATACATTGGGCTTCGGGGTGTCCTTCTTTCTCATCTCAGAAAATTAGGTGGTGTTCAAGCAGCCAGAGGCGGCTCTAGGCTTTGGCAAAATTTAGTCATGAGGCCCCACTCACACCCTTTGCAGGGGTTAAGGAAGAACCCCGAGGCTGAGCATCTTATTACTGCTGCTGCTTGTGTGGGTGGGATGTGTACTGCGCCAATCACATGGGATGAATAGGAGAGGAGGGTCAGCAATGATTGGCGCAGTACACATCCTACCCATACAAGCAGCAGCAGTAGTTAGATGCTCCACCTCAAGGTAAATAGGGGTGGGTGGTATGTGCAGGAGGGGGGCACAGGGTGAATAGGGGTGGGTGGTATGTGCAGGAGGGGGGCACGAGTTGAATACTGGTGGGTGGTATGTGCAGGAGGGGGGCACGGGGTGAATAGGGGTGGGTGGTATGTGCAAGAGGGGGGCACGGAGTGAAAATCGGTGGGTGGTATGTGCAGGAGGGGGGCACGGAGTGAATAGGGGTGGGTGGTATGTGCAGGAGGGGGGCACGGGTTGAATAGGGGTGGGTGGTATGTGCAGGAAGGGGGCACGGGGTGAATAGGGGTGGGTGGTATGTGCAGGAGGGGGTCACAGGGTGAATAGGGGTGGGTGGTATGTGCAGGAGGGGGGGCACGGGGTGAATAGGGGTGGGGGGTGGTATGTGCAGGAGGGGGGCACGGGGTGAATAGGGGTGGGTGGTATGTGCAGGAGGGGGGCACGGGGTGAATAGGGGTGGGTGGTATGTGCAGGAGGGGGGCACAGGGTGAATAGGGGTGGGTGGTATGTGCAGGAGGGGGGCACGGGGTGAATAGGGGTGGGTGGTATGTGCAGGAGGGGGGCACGGAGTGAATAGGGGTGGGTGGTATGTGCAGGAGGAGGGTACGGGGAGATTTGGGCAATAAGCACTCATCATCACTCCATGAGCATTCACTCCCATCTCAGCAAGCTGCAGCTCCACCTCCTCCATTGTAAGATTTTTGCAGACAGAGCTGAAGCACACTGAGTGGAAGTGCCAGAAAGAGCTGAGAGAGAGGGAGGATAATCCATGCCCGCGTGCGTCTATGTCTTTACAAATGTGACAGGAGCCAGAGAGTGACATGCGCGGCTTTGTCTCATCCATGGGTGCCCTGTAGGACAGCTTCAGGGATGGCTCCTAGGCAAATTAGGCAGTTGCGAGGCCCATGTAAGAGTGAGGCCCTAGGCGACTGCCTAATTTGCCTAATTAGAGAGCCGCCTCTGCAAGCAGCCTGTATAAGTGGTTAAAGATGGATATCACTAGAGAACTTTACTTCCATTGATGCATTGAGCCAATGTGACAGCAGATTTGGCAGAATCATGCCATCTTATTGTGGGGCCACCATACGAACCCATAGAAACTATTACCAAATCAGGATGGACATGTAGTGCCCTCTCCGTCAAGAGTATGGGATGCAAAGCCATGTAAAAGATAATGCACACTGGTTAAGAGTGAGGATTGGTACAGAACAAAAATGTTGCCTTGAACTTCCACTTGAACAAAACGACGCGTGTTCACAAGTTGTGTCATTACCAAAAGTTAGAAACTCATAATTGTCAGCCAACATGCAAAAAGAAAAAAAGCCCCGTAATTATTGCTTTAATATGTGTATACGGCCTAAAAAGCACTTCTGCCAGACTCTAGCTGGTAAGAAAACAGGAACATTATACAATCACAAAACGTCGCTGTTTTATGACCTCACTTTATAGTCGACAGCTTGTCAGCACAGTAACTTCAGAATGGCCCTTAAGGGTCTATTCAACAAGCCCGGTAATGGCTGCCTCAGTGAGATAAGTCAGAGGCTCCTAGTGTCTAAACAGTATTTTCTAGCAATCTCAATAAAAAATTACAGGTCTGAACTGGTATAAAAGAAAAGATTTCACGATTTATTTAACTCTCAGAGAACCCAGTCTTGCGAGAGCAGCTTTCCTATCAAATAAATTGACAAAAGAAAAGCTGATTTGATAGCTCTGTACTTCAGATGCGGAGGGCTTATTTCAAGTAAACTGGTCGCTGACCCGGGCCGATCAAACTGAGCATACATCCAATGAAAACTGCATGCCAAAACCATCAAAAGATCCACAGATACCGAGATCAATAGATCTACAGGCGTCCTCCTATAAGCTGAATTTATAAGAAAATGTGGACCATTCCTGTAAGTGATCAGCTTGGCTCTCTCTGTGCAGGGCCTGCTTATTGGTCCTTTAATGCAATCGTCTCCAAACTGCGTCCCTGGGGGCCGGATGCAGCCCTTTTCTTGCCTTTATCCAGCCCTTGGGGCACTATTCCTTCCACTGACACCAACGATGAAGCCCCATCTCTACCATTGACACCAATAATAGAGCACTATTCCTCCCACTGACACCAACGATGAAGCCCCATCTCTACCATTGACACCAATAATAGAGCACTATTCCTCCCACTGACACCAACAATGGAGCACCATCTCTACCACTGACACCAATAATAGAGCACTATTCCTCCCACTGACACCAATGATGGGGCACCATCTCTACCACTGACACCAATAATAGAGCACTATTCCTCCCACTGACACCAACGATGAGGCCCCATCTCTACCATTGACACCAATAATAGAGCACTATTCCTCCCACTGACACCAACGATGGAGCCCCATCTCTACCACTGACACCAATAATAGAGCACTATTCCTCCCACTGACACCAACCTTGGGGCACCATCTCTACCACTGACACCAATAATAGAGCACTATTCCTCCCACTGACACCAACGATGAGGCCCCATCTCTACCACTGACACCAATAATAGAGCACTATTCCTCCCACTGACACCAACGATGAAGCCCCATCTCTACCATTGACACCAATAATAGAGCACTATTCCTCCCGCTGACACCAACGATGGGGCCCCATCTCTACCACTGACACCAATAATAGAGCACTATTCCTCCCACTGACACCAATGATGGGGCACCATCTCTACCACTGACACCAATAATAGAGCACTATTCCTCCCACTGACACCAACGATGAGGCCCCATCTCTACCATTGACACCAATAATAGAGCACTATTCCTCCCACTGACACCAACGATGGAGCACCATCTCTACCACTGACACCAATAATAGAGCACTATTCCTCCCACTGACACCAATGATGGGGCACCATCTCTACCACTGACACCAATAATAGAGCACTATTCCTCCCACTGACACCAACGATGAGGCCCCATCTCTACCATTGACACCAATAATAGAGCACTATTCCTCCCACTGACACCAACGATGAAGCCCCATCTCTACCACTGACACCAATAATAGAGCACTATTCCTCCCGCTGACACCAACGATGGGGCCCCATCTCTACCACTGACACCAATAATAGAGCACTATTCCTCCCACTGACACCAACGATGGGGCACCATCTCTACCACTGACACCAATAATCGAGCACTATTCCTCCCACTGACACCAATGATGGGGCACCATCTCTACCACTGACACCAATAATAGAGCACTATTCCTCCCACTGACACCAACGATGAAGCCCCATCTCTACCATTGACACCAATAATAGAGCACTATTCCTCCCACTGACACCAACGATGGAGCACCATCTCTACCACTGACACCAATAATAGAGCACTATTCCTCCCACTGACACCAATGATGGGGCACCATCTCTACCACTGACACCAATAATAGAGCACCATCCCCCCCAATGATACCAGCGGCGGGTCACTATTCCTCCCCTTAATACCAAATGTGGCGATGTCTACTCTCAATGATGCCAGGAAAAGTTCCACTCCTGCAGGCCATAGTCCAGCACCCCTAAAGTCTGAAGGATAATGAACTGGCCCTTTGTTTAGAAAGGGGGGGGGGTTTAAGCACCAGATTAGAGCCTGATTAGATGGGCTCGGGGCGCAGAGAATGTGAACCCAGCCTACCCAGGTGTGTTACAATAGTGAATGAATATTCAGTATTGTAACACTGATTCTCCTCAATCAGGAAGTGATTGGCTGACAGGACAGGCGATCCTATTGGATGCCTAGGAGGAAGGGAGGAGCCACACAACACAACTACTCCATCCGCTGTGATGGAGTAGAAGACACACTGCCCAGTGCCCACCACCCGCCACCTAGATGGGGTAAGTGCCGGACCGACAGGCAAACAGTGAGTTACCGCCGGCTGCTCAGAGGGAGGGTTGTTTGCTGCCACCCCCAAAAAAAACACCAGCCGCCACCGATGAGGTCAGTCAGCTGGCAGGGCAGTAACCAGACTTCACAAGGTTAGCTATCGATCCCAAACTCTTGAGATGTCCTCAGAGAAAGGAAAGGTAAATATGATACAGTATTCTGGATTAAAAAGAGTAATACAAATTTCTTGGCAGATTCAGGTGCATCAAGTTTGGTGTCAAGAAAAATGCATGTCCGAAAATTATGCAAGGGTGTTCCGAAAAATAACTCAACATGAAAATATCATATTATTTAACAGAAAATTTTACAATGAGCATGGCATAACACTACCCATATCACATTTTCACCAACATCCAAAAATATGCAGGGAAACCCCCACACATGTTAGTATAGTAACCGGTCCTCTTAAAAGCCTAAACAGCTAACATAGCGTTCAGGTACATACAGGCGCACTCTCTTACTTGCCAAAAGGTTCAGCCAGTCTTCCCTGTCCAACAGCCCAGCCAGATCCCTGACCTCCAATGCAGATAAACAGTAAGGTCTAAGTCAAGGATTCGCCCACCGATTGCTGATTGGACAACGAAGGAGCAGCAACACAATAAGGCCATCCTTGCACTCTCCCCTCCATCACAGTGTTAGACCAACATCATTTGTACAAAGCCAAAGATCCCTTGTTGGACCCAACTGTTGACCTTTCCTTGACCTGCTGTTCAGGGAAATACAGGGGTAATTCCATTTGGCTAAGTACATACATGGATTGAATGGCATTTTTATATTTGGCTGGGGTTAATCTTCACCTAATATTTTAGTTTCCAAGCTATACTATACACGCATACAAAAGTAGACATTTGTTGGTACCCTCAAAACTCATTAAAATAATGCTTCATTCCTCCTGAAATGTGATCAATTACGAGCAATTGTTTCAGGCATGCCTGGTATGGTATTACGTTATACAAAGAAAGTGTGAAAAGAGATACCTCATTGCTAATTCTATAAAGACATTCTAATAGACATGCGCACAACAAAAAAATGTGTTTATTTTCGTTTCGTTTTTTTCGTTTCCGTTGATTCGTAACGATTCGTAAATTCGTAAGTCGTCGGTGTTCGTATTCGTAACGATTCGTATTTTCGTAAGAGTTATTTTTTCGTTGATTCATTTTTCCGTTAGTTTAATTTTCGTTTATGCATTTATTCGAAATTCGGACGCATTCGTATTTATTCGTACATTCGTAACATTCGTAGATTCGTAATCGGAGCATAATTCATCATTTTATGTAATGTGTATGCTATTATTACATTTTAAGAGACACGGAAAATTACGAATCGAAAAAAAAAAAGTTACGAATGTACGAATTTTTTTGCTCAATCCATTCGAAGCACGTTAAGCAGCGTCATTGTAAGAGACACGGAAAATTACGAATCGAAAAAAAAAAAAAAAAAGTTACGAATGTACGAATTTTTTCGCTCAATCCATTTGAAGCACGTTAAGCAGTGCCATTGTAAGAGACACGGAAAATTACGAATCGAAAAAAAAAAAAAAAGTTACGAATGTACGAATTTTTTCGCTCAATCCATTCGAAGCACGTTAAGCAGCGCCATTGTAAGAGACACGGAAAATTACGAATCGAAAAAAAAAGTTACGAATGTACGAATTTTTTCGTTCAATCCATTCGAAGCACGTTAAGCAGCGCCATTGTAAGAGACACGGAAAATTACGAATCGAAAAAAAAAGTTACGAATGTACGAATTTTTTCGCTCAATCCATTCGAAGCACGTTAAGCAGCGCCATTGTAAGAGACACGGAAAATTACGAATTGAAAAAAAAAAGTTACGAATTTTTTCGCTCAATTCATTCGAGGCACGTTAAGCAGCGCCATTGTAAGAGACACAGAAAATTACGAATCGAAAAAAAAAAGTTACGAATGTATGAATTTTTTCGCTCAATCCATTCGAAGCTCGTTAAGCAGCGCCATTGTAAGAGACACGGAAAATTCCGAATCGAAAAAAAAAAAAAAAAAAAAGTTACGAATGTACAAATTTTTTCGTTCAATCCATTCGAAGCACGTTAAGCAGCGCCATTGTAAGAGACACGGAAAATTACGAATCGAAAAAAAAAGTTACGAATGTACGAATTTTTTCGCTCAATCCATTCGAAGCACGTTAAGCAGCGCCATTGTAAGAGACACGGAAAATTACCAATTCAACAAAAAAAAAAAAAGTTACGAATTTACGAATTTTTTCGTTCATTTTGATTTTCGTTTGTTCCTGTTTTCGTTTTTCGGATTCTCTTCTTTCGTAGTTTCGTTGTTTCTAATTTTAGTTTTTTCGGATTTTCGTTGTTTTTGGATTCGTTCGATTCAAACGATTCGTTATTCGTTAATTTTTTTAGCGAATCGTTCGTTCATTCGTACGATAACGAATGAACGAAAATAACGAAAAAAAAAGAAAAACTAAAATTGCACACGTCTATCAATTACGAGTAATTGTTTCAGGCATGCCTGGTATGGTATTACGTTATACAAAGAAAGTGTGAAAAGAGATACCTCATTGCTTATTCTATAAAGACATTCTAAAATGGCCTGGACATATTGTTGGTATCCCTGAAAAAGATTATAATTCATTGGATCATACTGATATTTAAACTAACTGGAACAGTTTTTTTTCTATTTCGTTTTACACACATCTTCAATCCACCAGCTCCGTGATCATGGTCATCATGGAGGAGGGGAAGAGGACTCCAGTGGCAACCTGTGAAGCTCTGGTGACCTCCATGCCCAAGAGGGTGAAGGCAGAGCTGGAAAATCATGGCCGCCACACAAAATATTGACAGTAAAAAATTATTGGAGATTTGGGACTATCTATGGTACATACAAAAAAGAAAATAATTTCATAGAGGTATGATAAAATATTTTGTTTTATTAACATAAAAATAAAGAAAAAAGAAAAAAGTATACACTATTAGACTCTATGTACATCAGAATGTGAATTATAGGGTTCAAAGGTGCTACATACAATTCCTAGTGGAACACCTATATTGTCATACATTCAAAATACACAGGTCATAATACTTGTCCAAACGCTCGACATGTTTCGCCTATAGAGGCTTCATCAGGAGACAAGGATAAGATATATTTGTAGATGGACGAGGATTTTTGAAAGTTATTCCGTATTCTATGGTATGTATACAAAACAACATATTAGTTAATGTACATAAAAAGAAAGAACAGTTTAACAATCATTGAGGCGTTATATATGCTGCATAGGATATGCGATGACCAGGATGTCTAGTGAAGTCTGATTACATATGCATGACTCCCTACCTCCAATGTCATAGGGGTTCTGAACATGGTCAGGCTTCTGAATAGAGGTGCCGATGGTTGCACTGGAGCACCCCCCAGGGGACCCACACAGGGACGTACCCGGCGAACACCACCAGAAAACGTGGCTGGGAAATTGTCGGGGGAGATTGAGATCCTGTTCTTTTTCCAAAAAATGTTTATAGGGCCTGTGGGGTACAAATGTACTTATTGACCACAATTGTATTCACATAAACCATAATCATGCATGCGGTAGGCAAATAGTGCGACCATGCCCAATATTAATTGTCGGACTATACCTACCTCTACGGAAGCTTGTAAAAATGTGTATTTATGAGAGGCTCGGGTCGGTCAGCCCCCTAGACAGCAAGAACCGAATGGGGGAAGACGGGCGGGAACTTCTGGATCAACTTCTGAAAGATAGCAAAGCAAACAAAAAAGAGAGACCCCAATAAAGATGCATGGGAACCATATCCAATACATTTTACGGATCCCCACAAAATGGAGGGGGGGTGTAGTCCCCTACCTTATCATGAGGTATATATGGCATCAGAGCATATCAAATTTGATGGCTGGTCAACCCATATACTGCCCCTCAACAGGGGCTAGGTAAAATATCCAATGCCTATAAAAAGGACATTAAGAACAATTGTAATGATTTCCTATAATCGAGATTAAGGTGGGCAAAATGTCCACCGATTAAAGAATTTAGTTAAGACAAACTACCTGTTTTGGATCGTTCCCAGAGCGTCCCGAGCCTCACGTCCACCTCCGTCTGACACAGCGTCAGACTGGGTTTAAATGGTCTCCCCCCGTGGCGCCAAATGCGCACGGCGTGTGACGTCACGCCGTGCTGACGTCACGCGGACGCAGTGCGGAGGTCAGACGGCGCCTAGCCCAGCACAGGTGACCGGAGTGTTCTTGTGAGGAACTCCTTCCGGTACACAGTTCAAGTGGGGCTGAACTGACATGCCCTGCTGACAGCAGCCCAAACTGCGCTGCCAGCTATTAGGGCATGACAGTGTCCCTCTGGATGGAAAACTCAAACCCAGTGGCCGGGTCAAGGCTGGCGACCGGTCCCCGACCCGGAAGCGTGGCGGGCAGAAAACCACCCTAGGGTGGACATAATCAACCGCGCCACGCCACCGGAACGGTCCGTACAATTCCCCAAAACCCTGGGGTGATCGCTGTATGGGGCACCCCCCATGCATTGTCCCCTGAGGCCCGCGCCAGCGCAAGGTCCATCGGGACCGATGAAAACTTATAGGTAAAAAGAAAGAAAATAATAAAAATAAAAAATAAAAAGAGAAGAGAAAAAAGGAAAAATGAAAACGGAATAAAAGGAACACCCTGCATACACATATCCACTGCAGCACACAATTCTTATATTTCTATTGTGAAATTATTATTATACATATAGTTTTTTAGCTCAAAAATATGTTTACAAAGCAATAGGCATATCAGTTCACACTCTCAACCCCACGTAAGGGGGGGACAGCATAATATTACATGAACAAGCACGTCTCAGCACACACAGACTGGGGCCATGTTTAGGCCCTAGGTGGCTCACGTATAAGGCCTATCGGTGCTCTATTACTCATACTGGTGGGGAGAGGGGGGGGGGGGGGGGGGGAAAAGAACGGGAGAAGTGAGAAGTGAAGGGAAGGGGAAGGGAGGGAGAAGGGATAAAGGGAGAGGGGAGGAAGGAAAGGAAAGGAACAGACTAAGGGACCACAGCTGGCAGAGAAGTGAAAAGCCGAAGGTGAAGCTTGAGAAGCCACACACTTAAAGGAAAGGTTTAAAACTGATTCCTTCGTTGAGGCCCGGATACCGGGTGGCCCTCAACAAATAGATCCATCTAGTTTCGATCTGTAAGAGTTTCTTGTCTAGATCACCCCCTCGTTCCTGTTGGGGGAGGTGCTCAAGGCTGTAGAAACCAATAAATTTAAGATCAAAATTATGATATAAGCCTACATGACGGCTAATTGGTGTCTCCATTTTGCAAAATGGAGACACCAATTAGCCGTCATGTAGGCTTATATCATAATTTTGATCTTAAATTTATTGGTTTCTACAGCCTTGAGCACCTCCCCCAACAGGAACGAGGGGGTGATCTAGACAAGAAACTCTTACAGATCGAAACTAGATGGATCTATTTGTTGAGGGCCACCCGGTATCCGGGCCTCAACGAAGGAATCAGTTTTAAACCTTTCCTTTAAGTGTGTGGCTTCTCAAGCTTCACCTTCGGCTTTTCACTTCTCTGCCAGCTGTGGTCCCTTAGTCTGTTCCTTTCCTTTCCTTCCTCCCCTCTCCCTTTATCCCTTCTCCCTCCCTTCCCCTTCCCTTCACTTCTCACTTCTCCCGTTCTTTTCCCCCCCCCCCCCTCCTCTCCCCACCAGTATGAGTAATAGAGCACCGATAGGCCTTATACGTGAGCCACCTAGGGCCTAAACATGGCCCCAGTCTGTGTGTGCTGAGACGTGCTTGTTCATGTAATATTATGCTGTCCCCCCCTTACGTGGGGTTGAGAGTGTGAACTGATATGCCTATTGCTTTGTAAACATATTTTTGAGCTAAAAAACTATATGTATAATAATAATTTCACAATAGAAATATAAGAATTGTGTGCTGCAGTGGATATGTGTATGCAGGGTGTTCCTTTTATTCCGTTTTCATTTTTCCTTTTTTCTCTTCTCTTTTTATTTTTTATTTTTATTATTTTCTTTCTTTTTACCTATAAGTTTTCATCGGTCCCGATGGACCTTGCGCTGGCGCGGGCCTCAGGGGACAATGCATGGGGGGTGCCCCATACAGCGATCACCCCAGGGTTTTGGGGAATTGTACGGACCGTTCCGGTGGCGTGGCGCGGTTGATTATGTCCACCCTAGGGTGGTTTTCTGCCCGCCACGCTTCCGGGTCGGGGATCGGTCGCCAGCCTTGACCCGGCCACTGGGTTTGAGTTTTCCATCCAGAGGGACACTGTCATGCCCTAATAGCTGGCAGCGCAGTTTGGGCTGCTGTCAGCAGGGCATGTCAGTTCAGCCCCACTTGAACTGTGTACCGGAAGGAGTTCCTCACAAGAACACTCCGGTCACCTGTGCTGGGCTAGGCGCCGTCTGACCTCCGCACTGCGTCCGCGTGACGTCAGCACGGCGTGACGTCACACGCCGTGCGCATTTGGCGCCACGGGGGGAGACCATTTAAACCCAGTCTGACGCTGTGTCAGACGGAGGTGGACGTGAGGCTCGGGACGCTCTGGGAACGATCCAAAACAGGTAGTTTGTCTTAACTAAATTCTTTAATCGGTGGACATTTTGCCCACCTTAATCTCGATTATAGGAAATCATTACAATTGTTCTTAATGTCCTTTTTATAGGCATTGGATATTTTACCTAGCCCCTGTTGAGGGGCAGTATATGGGTTGACCAGCCATCAAATTTGATATGCTCTGATGCCATATATACCTCATGATAAGGTAGGGGACTACACCCCCCCTCCATTTTGTGGGGATCCGTAAAATGTATTGGATATGGTTCCCATGCATCTTTATTGGGGTCTCTCTTTTTTGTTTGCTTTGCTATCTTTCAGAAGTTGATCCAGAAGTTCCCGCCCGTCTTCCCCCATTCGGTTCTTGCTGTCTAGGGGGCTGACCGACCCGAGCCTCTCATAAATACACATTTTTACAAGCTTCCGTAGAGGTAGGTATAGTCCGACAATTAATATTGGGCATGGTCGCACTATTTGCCTACCGCATGCATGATTATGGTTTATGTGAATACAATTGTGGTCAATAAGTACATTTGTACCCCACAGGCCCTATAAACATTTTTTGGAAAAAGAACAGGATCTCAATCTCCCCCGACAATTTCCCAGCCACGTTTTCTGGTGGTGTTCGCCGGGTACGTCCCTGTGTGGGTCCCCTGGGGGTGCTCCAGTGCAACCATCGGCACCTCTATTCAGAAGCCTGACCATGTTCAGAACCCCTATGACATTGGAGGTAGGGAGTCATGCATATGTAATCAGACTTCACTAGACATCCTGGTCATCGCATATCCTATGCAGCATATATAACGCCTCAATGATTGTTAAACTGTTCTTTCTTTTTATGTACATTAACTAATATGTTGTTTTGTATACATACCATAGAATACGGAATAACTTTCAAAAATCCTCGTCCATCTACAAATATATCTTATCCTTGTCTCCTGATGAAGCCTCTATAGGCGAAACATGTCGAGCGTTTGGACAAGTATTATGACCTGTGTATTTTGAATGTATGACAATATAGGTGTTCCACTAGGAATTGTATGTAGCACCTTTGAACCCTATAATTCACATTCTGATGTACATAGAGTCTAATAGTGTATACTTTTTTCTTTTTTCTTTATTTTTATGTTAATAAAACAAAATATTTTATCATACCTCTATGAAATTATTTTCTTTTTTGTATGTACCATAGATAGTCCCAAATCTCCAATAATTTTTTACTGTATATTAATCTGGGATGATTGTACATTATCTATGCAAAACCTTAGAAGAACACTCCAGTCTGGTGAGCTCTGAAAACAAAATATTGACACTTTGGGGCCAATTTGGCCATTTTCACTTAGGGGTGTACTCACTTTTGTTGCCAGCGGTTTAGACATTAATGGCTGTGTGTTGAGTTATTTTGAGGGGACAGCAAATTTACGCTGTTATACAAGCTGTACACTCACTACTTTACATTGTAGACAAGTGTCATTTCTTCAGTGTTAAACAAAGAAAAAGATTGCTGGGCCCTAGGGTGGCAATCAAAAAACACCCAAATATATTAAAGTGCTACATAAATGTCAAGAATAGTTTTTCCGAAGAAAAAAGAGGGGAATGGACTTTATAGGCACATGTTTGAATTTATACACAGTATTTATTGAAAATATATCAAACAAGATTTTTTACATACAAAAAACAAAAATATTGACAATATTCAAAAATTCAATATTTTTGTTTTTTGTATGTAAAAAATCTTTTTGGATATATTTTCAATAAATACTGTGTATAAATTCAAACATGTGCCTATAAAGTCCATTCCCCTCTTTTTTCTTCGGAAAAACTATTCTTTCTTCAGTGTTGTCACATGGGGTGTACTTACTTTTGTTGCCATCGGTTTAGACATTAATGGCTGTGTGTTGAGTTATTTTGAGGGGGCAGCAAATTTACACTGTTATACAAGCTGTACACTCACTACTTTACATTGTAGACAAGTGTCATTTCTTCAGTGTTGTCACATGAAAAGATAGAAGAAAAGATTTACAAAAATGTGAGGGGTGTACTTACTTTTGTGAGATACTGTAATTAAATGGAAAAAAGTACTGTTTGGTATCATTTTGTGCAGCACACTGAATATGAACCAGAGAACGCAAAAGAGAATGTTGTCTGAGGAAATCAGAAAGAAAATTATAGACCGGCATGTCAAAGGTAAAGGCTATAATAAGACCGTCTCCAAGCAGCCTGATGTTCCTGCGACTACAGTTGCAATTATTATTAAGAAGTTCAAGGTCTGTGAATAGCCAACCTCCCTGGACGTGGACGCCAAAGGAAACTTGACCCCAGATGGAAGGATGGTGCAAATGGTCGACAAAGTACCAAGAAAAAACTTCCAAAGAGATACAAGCTGAACTCCAAGGTCAAGGTACATCAGACAGTGGGCTCGAAGGAAGAAGACTCAGGAGCACTCCACTGCTGAAGGATAAACATAAAAAAGACTGGAATGCATAACGACAAGCCAGAACACATTTGGGAGAATGTGCTTTGGACAGATGAGACAAAACTCAAGCTTTTTTGGCACACCAGCTCTACATTTACCAAAAAAAAAAGAAGCTTCCAAAGAAAAGAACATTGTACCTACTGTGAAGCATGGTGAAGGTTCAGCTATGTTTTGGGGCTGCTTTGCTGCATCTGGCCATTGTGCCATAGACCCCTTTCACACCACACCACCCATAGTGTCGGCGGTAAAACACATTTTTAGGGGCGTTTTACCGTCGGATTTGCGGCGCATTTCGGCCGCTAGCGGGGCGCTTTTACCCCCCGCTAGCGGCCGGGAAAGGGTTAAACGCTGCTATTGCAGCGTTTTGCCGGTGGTATTACAGCACTGCCCCATTGATTTCAATGGGGAGCAGCGGTGGAGGAGCAGTGGAGGAGCGGTGAGTTCACCGCTCCAAATAAGCTGCTGGCCGGACTTTTTGTGACGCCCTGCCAGCGCAATGGAGCAGCAGTTTGAGGGCGGATTGCAGGCACTATTTCTTAGACATGTGCACAACAAAAAAATTAGTTTATTTTCGTTTCGTTTTTTCGTTTCCGAAAAAAAATAGTTTTTTTTTTCGTTTCGTTTTTTTCGTTTCTGTTGATTCGTACATTCGTAAGTCGTCGGTGTTCGTATCCGTAACGATTTGTACATTCGTAAGTTATTTTTTCGTTGATTCGTTTCTCCGTTAGTTTAATTTTCGTTTATTCGTTTATTCGAAATTCAGACGCATTCGTATTTATTCATACATTCGTAACATTCGTAGATTTGTAATCGGAGCATAATTCATAATTTTATGTAATGTGTATGCTATTATTACATTTTAAGAGACACGGAAAATTACGAATCGAAAAAAAAAAGTTACGAATGTACGAATTTTTTGGTTCAATCCATTCGAAGCACGTTAAGCAGCGCCATTGTAAGAGACACGGAAAATTACGATTCGAAAAAAAGTTACGAATGTACGAATTTTTTCGTTCAATCTATTCGAAGCACGTTAAGCAGCGCCATTGTAAGGGACACGGAAAATTACCAATTCAACAAAAAAAAAAAAAGTTATGAATGTACGAATTTTTTCGTTCATTTTCATTTTCGTTGTTCCTGTTTTCGTTTTTCGGATTTTCTTCATTCGTACATTCGTTGTTTCTAATTAGTTTTTTTCTGATTTTCGTTATTTTCGGATTCGAACGATTCGTTATTCGTTAAAATTTTTAGCGAATCGTTCGTTCATTTGTACAAAAACGAATGAACGAAAATAACGAAAAAAAAAAAGAAAAAAAAACGAAACGAATTGCACATGTCTATACAGCACTGCCCCATTGATGTCAATGGGGAGCAGTGGTGGAGGAGCGGTGGAGAAGCGGTGAGTTCACCGCTCCTTCACCGCTCCAAATAAGCTGCTGGCCGGACTTTTTGTGACGCCCTGCCAGCGCAATGGAGGAGCAGTTTGGGGGGGGGATTGCAGGCACTATTTCTAATGCTATAGCGCCTGCAAAACGCTCGATGTGAAAGGGGTCTTAAGGCTGGGTTCACAGTGCCCTAAGGAGCGGCTCACAGCAGGGGTCTGGTGCCCGTCCCCGTTTACTGTTTCAGGTCCGATTTAGGTCAGAGTTTTTGGCTGAATTCAGACCTGAAACAGACCGGAAAACGCACAGGACTCCTGTGCAATTCGCACCGGAGCCGCTCCGGTGAAGTGTGAACCGGCTACATAGAGAGCTGGTTACAATCTCCTGACATGCGCATTGGATGCAGGGAGACCCTTTTCGCAATAGTGTGAACTAAAGGCAAAACTTTTTTTTCCCATTTTGGATGGAGTAAGGGAGGGTTATAATCCCTGTCAGTCTATTCTTTACCATCTGTCGGTCACCAGAACTAGTGTCCCCTCTATTACTTCTTTGGGGACAACCCAAAATTGGGGGTTTCTTTTATTTTCACTTTTGATGATAATGGTAATCAGGACGAATAGAGAGAGTGAATCCCCCTAAGGGGGGGCACAGACAGAAATTAAAACTTGACAGGTGTTCTAATCATCTCCATTCGATCCAAAACAAACAAAAAAAAAAACATTGCCTTTAGTTATACTTTAACAGGGCACAATGAAATCTCAAGACTATCAAGGAATTCTTGAGTGAAACGTACTGATCAGTTTCAGAAAGCTCTTTGGTATTCGCACATCAAGGGCAGGGCAGCCATCAGAAATTTTTGGGCCCCTTACACAGCTTTAGGCCTGACCCCCCCAGCCTGACCACCAACATTCCCCGGGGCTTGCCCACGGGCCATCCCACCTAATCCACCTCATCTGCCAGACCCTCCTCACACCTGTATATATGTCAGCCCCCCCACACCTGTATATATGTCAGCCCCCCCCCACACCTGTATATATGCCAGACCCCCCCACACACACACACCTGTATGTATGTCAGCCCCCCCTCACACCTGTATATATCTCAGCCCCCCCAGACCTGTATATATGCCAGCCCCCCCTCACACCTGTATGTATGTCAGCCCCCACACACACACACCTGTATATATCTCAGCCCCCCAGACCTGTATATATGCCAGCCCCCCTCACACCTGTATGTATGTCAGCCCCCCCCCCCCCCCCACACACACACACACCTGTATATATCTCAGCCCCCCCAGACCTGTATATATGCCAGCCCCCCTCACACCTGTATGTATGTCAGCCCCCCCACACCTGTATGTATGTCAGCCCCCCCCCCACACACACACCTGTATGTATGTCAGCCCCCCCTCACACCTGTATATATGTCAGCCCCCCTCACACCTTTATGTATATCAGCCCCCCTCACACCTGTATGTATGTCAGCCCCCCTCACACCTGTATGTATGTCAGCCCCCCCACACACACACACCTGTATATATCTCAGTCCCCCCCCCCCCAGACCTGTATATATGCCAGCCCCCCTCACACCTGTATGTATGTCAGCCCCCAACACACACACACCTGTATATATCTCAGCCCCCCCAGACCTGTATATATGCTAGCCCCCCTTACACCTGTATGTATGTCAGCCCCCCTCACACCTTTATGTATATCAGCCCCCCTCACACCTGTATGTATGTCAGCCCCCCTCACACCTGTATATATGTCAGCCCCCCTCACACCTGTATGTATGTCAGCCCCCCACACACACACACCTGTATATATCTCAGCCCTCCCCAGACCTGTATATATGCCAGCCCCCTCACACATCTCACACATATCTCACCCCCCACCTGTATATATATATATATATATATATATATATATATATATATATATATATGCACATGTCAGCCCCACACATACACAAATCTGTAAACACACAAGCCTCTGGTCCCTCCCTGTACACCAACAGCCCCCCTCCCTTTCATTCACAGCCTCTACTTGTAAAGGAAATCTTCCTACCTAGTCCCAGCTCATTTTCCCAAAGCTGACATGTTGCTGACACAGAGGAGCACAGTACATGCAGCTTACACGAGGGGGTGCACATGCACATGGTAGCCAGAGGTGGCAGTAAAGAGCTTGATGTCTGAGCTCAATGACACAGAGAGCAGCAGAAGCGGCAAGATTGTTTCTATAGAGCAAAACACGGCTCCCCTTCACCCGTCCTGCCTTCTTCTGGCCCAGGCGGGCCCCTCGGGCCCTTGGGCACCTTACAATTGTATCAGCTGTACTCCCCTGATGGCAGTCCTGATCATGGGTCCTCCAACAGGATAATGACCCAATGGGGTGATATACTGAGGGCAAAATGGGAATGCAGCTGCTCCAGAGCTTAGTAAATGAGGTAAAGCTTCACTTTGCAAAAAATACCCATCACACGCAATGAAGATTAAAAAAAAAAAAAATGAATTTTTGCTTGCACGGGATTGGATGATGGAAGTCAGCAGAGTTCTTCTCATTTACTAAGCTCTGGAGCAACCACTCTTACATTGTGCAACTGCAATTTGCAAAGTGCACAGTCTATTTGCCTTTAGTTAATCAACCCCAAAGTACACAGCAAAAAGTACCCAAGAATGGCTAAGGATAAAACACTGGGCAATCCCAAATTGGCCTTCCTTAAGGCCTAATCTGAATCAATACTGAATGTCTATGGAAACTGCTGAAACTCGCAGTCTAGGGGAAGGAACCCTTTAGGCCTGAGACAGTTGGAGCAGTTTTAAAAAAAAAAAAGAGTTGGCCAAACTACCTATTGGCTGGTGCAGAAGTCTCATTAAAGCCTCATACACACGATCGGACCGTGGACCAACTTTCCTGTGGATTTTTGTCCAAAGGGCGTTGGCCCCAAGTTGGTATTGCATACACACGATCTGACTTTTTAGGCAACCAACAGAAACGTAGTGACGTTTCAACGTACTGACGACACTTCAAAAGAGGACGTTCGAATACTCCAGCGCCACCTTTGGCCAACTTCTATATTGTTGTCTGATCTTTTGCATTGGTTCTGAGCACGCGTGTTTGTACTTTGGACAAAAGTCTGTTGGTTTTGTGTACACACGGTCGGACTTTGGTCCATCGGACTTTTGTTGGCAGAAAGTTGGTCCGTTCGCACAGCCAACAAAAGTCCGATGAAACCTGGAAAAAGTTGGTCCGATGGAGCGTACACACGGTCGGATGTTGGTCCAAAACAGATAATTTGCATGTTGGTTGTCAAAAAGTCTGATCGTGTGTACAGGCCTTAAGAGCTTCAGAAATCGTTTGTACGCAGTTATTGCCTCTAAAGATTGTTCAACAAATGATTAAGGTTAAGGGTCCCATTATTTCCGCCCACGCCATTTTATACTGTTTTATTATTTAAAATATTCAGTTGCAATAAAAATCAAAAGCGAAATCAGATTTTTATTTAATATGGAATAGACAATGATGGATGTCAACTACTTTTGTCAATTTTGAGTTATTTCAAAGAAAATTGTGGGTTGGTGAAGGTGTCGTTGAAGGGTACCAACAAATATACAGCTCAGCCTATAGTGTTTCATTTCAGTTTCAATATAATTTCTGTATCTCATTATAAGTCATTCAATTATTAATGCGTAGCCCAGTCTTCTGTTGTCACTGTAATTCTATAACATAAAATCTGGCAAGTTTGATCGCCGCCATGGTAAATCGAGACGCGGTGAATACAAAGCAAGTCGCGGCTCCTCTGACAGCGAGGGTGGGCTCTGCCCGTAGAATGCAGAACACTCGGCGCACCGCCAAAATGAAGAGTGACGTTTCTTGACACGGAGCCATCTTCATAGCAATGCTCGTCACACTCCATATTTGGAGGAATAATTCAGTTGGAGAAGATCACTTTTCAGCTTTTAAAAGCCAAGAAAGCGCAATGTCACAAAGTAGGACATAATAAATGTCCATGCATAACCCAGAGCCATGAATCCTGGATCGTAAATGATTTATTCATGTGTGCCCACCGCCTGCTCGCTGTTAGACATGTGCACAATAGAAAAATGTGTTTAGTTTCTGTTCGTTTCCGTTGATTCGTAACGATTCGTAATTTCGTAAGTCTTCGGTGTTCGTATTCGTAACGATTCGTAAATTCGTAAGAGTTATTTTTTCGTTGATTCGTTTTTCCGTTAGTTTAATTTTCGTTTATTCGAAATTCGGACGCATTCGTATTTTCGTAGATTTAGTTACATTCATACTTTCGTTAGATTGATTTATTCGTACTTTCGTAACATTGTTTTCGTAGATTCGTAATCGGAGCATAATTCATAATTTTATGTAATGTGTATGCTATTATTACATTGTAAGAGACACGGAAAATTACAAATCGAAAAAAAAAAGTTACGAATGTACAAATTTTTTCGTTCAATCCATTCGAAGCACGTTAAGCAGCGCCATTGTAAGAGACACGGAAAATTACGAATCGAAAAAAAAAAAAAAAGTTACGAATGTACAAATTTTTTCGTTCAATCCATTAGAAGCACGTTAAGCAAGTGTAAGGGACACGGAAAATTACCAATTCAACAAAAAAAAAAGTTAGAATGTACGAATTTTTTCGTTCATTTTGATTTTCGTTGTTCCTGTTTTCGTTTTTCGGATTTTCTTCTTTCGTAGTTTCGTTGTTTCTAATTTGGTTATTTTGAATTTTCTTTGTTTTTCATATTCGTTCGATTCGATAATTCGTTATTCGGTAAAATTTTTAGCGAATCATTCGTTCATTCGTACGATAACGAATGAAAGAATATAACGAATTTTAACGGAAAACGAATAAAAAAACAAATTGCACATGTGTACTCGCTGTGAATGGAGCCATTTTTGCCCACGTTATCCACCTTCATGGGAATGAGGATGATCCATTCATTAGGAACTTGTAGTATCATTATATGTAACTGCAATGGAAGCATACTTTAAAACTGAAGTTAAATACATTTCCTGTGTGGAGTAATACCGGGGACTTTGTTCATCTTCCAGAGCTCCCAATGAGTTCTAATATGCACCTAGCATCTTCAACTAGAAGGTCTATGCTTGGCAATTGGCACCACCCCTCCCGTACCACACGTTTGGCTCATCATTGTGATGGGCGTCCTCACTGACCAATGGTGAGGTGCAGGAGGTGTACAGCCAAGCACTGACTTCCTAGTGCATATTAAAATTTGACCTCATAGGTTATCCCCAGGTATGGTGCACTCTAGCACAGGGGTCTCCAAACTTTCTAAGCAAGAGGCCGTTTTAATGTCCTTCAGGCTTTAGGGGGGCCGGACTGTGGTCAGTCGGAGTAGAAAATGCTCCATCATTGGTTTTAATGGGAACAATAGTAACCTATTGATCGGGTCAGTAGAGAGAATGGTGCCCTATCATTGGTGCCAGTTGGTGGAATAATGCCCCAAGGGACAGATAAAGGCAAGCAAAGGGCCAAATCCAGCCCCTGTGCCGAAGTTCGGACACTACTGCTCCAGAAGTTAGCACAGTCTATGTGCTGACACCAAAAGGTGTCTTCTACTGCACCAAGCAAGTCGTTTATTACAATTCCAATCTCGAATTAATGGGGCAATTCAACTTATGCTATGACTTAGAACAGGGGTCCCAAAACTTTCGAACCAGTTTACTGTCCTGCAGAGTTTAGTGGGGCCATATTAGGGCCAGTGGGAGTAGAAAATGTCCTGGCATTCGGTGGGAGTAAACAATGCCCTATCTGTGGTGACAGTGGGAGGAACAGTACCCCATTGATGGTGTCAGTTGAAGGACTAGTGCCTCATTGTTGCTGTTAGTTGAACGAATAGTTCCCCATTGTTGGTGTCAGTGGAAAGAATTGTACCCCATCATTGGGGTTAATGAAATAAATTGAATCTTCATGATTGGTGTAAGTGGGAAGAATTGTACTCCTTCTATGATTTCAATGGAAGGAATAGTGCTCCATTGTTGGTGTCAGTTGAAGGAATAGTGCCCCATTGATGGTGTCAGTTGAAGGAATAGTGCCTCGTCGCTGCTGTCAGTTGAAGGAATGGTGCCCCATTGATGGTGTCAGTGGAAAGAATTGTACCCCATCATTGGGGTTAATGAAAGAAATTGAATCTCGTGATTGGTGTAAGTGGGAAGAATTGTACCCCTTCTATGATTTCAATGGAAGGAATAGTGCTCCATTGTTGGTGTCAGTTAAAGGAATAGTGCCCCATTGTTGGTGTCAGCAACAGGAATTATGCCCTATTGTTGGTGTCATTGGATGGAATAGTGCCCAGAGGCTGGATAAAGGCAAGCAAAGGGCTCCATTTGGCCCCTGGGCCGCTGTTTGGAGACCACTGACCTAAAACTTCATTGCCAGTACTCCAAACAGAGGCTCCTCTATTGGCCAATACGACTCTCCTTGGTAAGGCAGAGCTTTAAGTCCCAGCAAATGTTGAAGCTTCAATGCGGCATTGTTCCAGGACTGGAGGAGAAGGACTCTGTCCTATACAAAAGTAGATCTGCCGGGGCATTTATTGTTGCTAGCAGGGGTTTTATTGTAGCTGGGGCAGATCTATTATAGCAGGGGGGGGTGTATTTGGTTCCTGGGGGGAGGGTCTCTTGTTGCTGGGCAGGATCTATTGTTGCTGGAAGGATCTACCATTGCAGGGGGCTCCATTGTTGCTGATGTGGGGATCTTTTGTTGCTCTGGGGTTTCTATGTTGTTGAGGGATCCACTGTTGATAGGGGAAGGTCTACTGATGCCAACTGCTGGGGGATCTGTTGTTGCCTGCAGAAGTCTATTGTTGCTTGGGCAGATCTATTATTCCAGGGAGTGTATTTGGTTCCTGGGGGGAGGGTCTCTTGTTGGAGGAAGGATCTACCATTGCAGAGGGATCTATTGTTGCTAATGGGGGGTGTCTTTTGTTGCTCTGAGGTTCCTATGTTGTTGGGGGATCCACTGTTGATGGGGGAAGGTCTACTGATGCCGACTGCTGGGGGGATCTGTTGTTGCCTGCAGAAGTCTATTGTTGCTTGGGCAGATCTATTATTGCAGGGGGGGTGTATTTGGTTCCTGGGGGGAGGGTCTCTTGTTGGAGGAAGGATCTACCATTGCAGAGGGATCTATTGTTGCTGATGGGGGGGGGGGGCTTTTGTTGCTCAGAGGTTCCTATGTTGTTGGGGGATCCACTGTTGATGGGGGAAGGTCTACTGATGCCGACTGCTAGGGGATCTATTGTTGCCTGCAGAAGTCTACTGTTGCTTGGGCAGATCTATTATTGCAGGGGGGGTGTATTTGGTTCCTGGGGGGAGGGTCTCTTATTGGAGGAAGGATCTACCATTGCAGAGGGATCATTTGTTGCTGATGGGGGGGGGGGGGGGGTCTTTTGTTGCTCAGAGGCTCCTATGTTGTTGGGGGATCCACTGTTGATGGGGGAAGGTCTACTGATGCCGACTGATGGGGGATCTGTTGTTGCCTGTAGAAGTCTATTGTTGCTTGGGCAGATCTATTATTGCAGGGAGTGTATTTTGTTAATGGGAGGGAGGGTCTGTTGTTGCTTGGCAGGATCTATTGATGCTGGAAGGATCTACTGTTGCAAGAGGATCTATTGTTACTGGTGGGTGGGTATTTTGTTGCTCTGGGTTTCCTATGTTGTTGGGGGGGGGGGGGTCCACTGTTGGGTTCCCATGTTGTTGGGCGGGTCCACTGTTAAGGGGGTGGATAGGGGGCGGAGACAAGGGGGGTGCTCAGAGGTAGGTTGGGGCAGAGAGAGTACCTTCACCCATTATGGGCAGCACTGAGCTGAAGAATCAAAATGAATGTACTGAGCAAACAATGGCAAATGTGAGTCTAGCAGGCGAATGTGCTGGCCAATGTGGGCTTGCGAATCTGTTATACAAGCGCAAAAATTAAATCATTCCCTTCCTAATAAATAAGAGTGCGAGTTCCCATGACCGCCACTTATCTATATGTACCTGGAAACGCAGAACCCAGCAGCGATAAATGCGTTGGAATAAAAGACGTCTTTGGATGTTTAATGCTCTGAAGCGGGAGGTGTTAATAAAAGCGCAGCTTTATGTTTTCTTTTTTCTTTTTTTTTTACTTCTCTTCCCGACAATAGGAACTGACAGACCGTTTTGTTTGGAACTGTGCGGATTAATTCCGTCGAATGCTCTTTGATGATGTGACACGCGTTATTTTATTAATCGCGCCATGAAATAAAAACGCCAACTTATCAAAGTCAGCTGAGCGAGATTGTTTCGTTTTTTTTTTTTTTTTCCTGGGCGAAGCGCACCTTCGGCGACAGCGAACAAAAGGTCTCGTCGCTGATCGATGCCGACAGACTCGGTGCTAGGAACAATAGCGTTTTTGTCAGCAAGACACCACGCGGCGTTCCATGCAATATTAAACGGTGTAAGACACCTGCAGATTATCCGGCGTCTATTTCAACACGCCCTGCGAGGAGAAAAACCTTTATATCGGTAAAATATGTATGGGGGGGGGGGGGGATACAGACGCATCGCCCTCTCCTGGCGAGCAACCGCCTTCAAAGCCTTACCAAAACGGGAGGCCATTTTTAACCCTTTATGGCAATGGTGAGAAAATTTCCAAAACAAAGTTGCACCGAAAAATTAGATATAAAAAAAAAAAAAAAAAAAGGTTCCCTTATTGATATGTCAGTGGAAAGACTTTTCTCAGGTTTCTTGTCCAGAACAACCAATCAGCTGCTGAATTTTTATTATTCCAGCGCAGAATGGGAGCATGAAAAGGGGCATTTAATTGGTTGCAAGGGGAACATGGAATGTCTTAGACGATTGTTCCCTACATATTATTATTAACTGAGCTTCACAATGAGGCTGATGTGTGATGAATGAGCTGGTAGGGAAGTTTCATGTTTGCCATAGCGACCAATTAGAAGCCTCGTTTTAAGATTTGAATTGCAGATAGGACAGTTGAAAGCTTTTGAGCTGTGCAGTGAGAAATTTTCTTCTAGCACTTTTTTTATACAGTATATATATATATATATATATATATACACATACACATTTTTTTTTATTTATATTTTTTTTTTTTTGCATTGTATGCACTTCTTTAATTTTTTATTTTTTTATTTTATCATTTATAAGTTGATTTAATAATAATTTATTTGATTGGAAGGTGTATTTAGAGATTGATGGTAAATATATGTATATATTTATTTATGTATTTATTGCATTGTGCATATATCTTTAAATGTATTCATTTTAATTTATAAATAATTTATTTATTGATTTATCAATTTATTTTGTTGACAGGTGCATTTATGGTAATTATCTATTTGTTAATTAATTGTATTTTAGAGAGAGAGAGAGACAGAGTATATATACAGTGTGTGTATATATATATATATATATATATATATATATATATATATATATATATATATATATATACATAAATATGTATATATACATATATATATATATATATATATATATATATATATATATATATTATTATATATATATATAATAATTTTTTGGGTTGTCAGGTGTATTTAGAGTATGTATATATATATATATATATATATATACATACACATACATCTAGCTATATATACTGTTTTCATATATATATATATATATATATATATATATATATATATATATATATATATATATATATATCCACACTGTATATATATATTCTCTCTCTCTCTAAAATAAAATGAATTAACAAATAAATAATTACCATAAATACACCTGTCAACCAAATAAATTATTGTTAAACCAAAAAATGTATTATAAATTAAAATGAATAGATTTAAAGATGTATGCACAATGCAATAAATACATAAATAAATATATACATATATTTACCATAAATCTTTAAATACACATTCCAATCAATATATATATACAGTATATATGTTGATTACCATAAATCCATAAGCCATGCACCCGCCATCCAAATAAATCAGTAAATAAAACTTAATATAAATAAATAAATAAATAAATAAAAATTAGATTTGAAAAGCAAAAGCAGCTCAATAAGCAAAATCCCAATTTTTTTTTATTGCAGCAAAATTTCTATAATAAGAAAATGAGTAATTTCACGGCGAAATCAGTTTTGCAGAAATCACTGCACTTGTCCCTATTGATGACCGAAGCTTTAGTAAAAATGATGCTTAATTACATTTAATTCCCATCTAATTCACATTTTAATTGCTGCGGGTTTATTGGGTTTATTCAGTAAGGCAATAAAAACAAACAAACAATTTCATAGTTACATTGACAGTCGGGCCGAAATGAGTTCAACCTCAAGACAAAAATATAGACAGTAATAACCGTCATCCTCAGAACTGCAAAATGGCAGGAGGTCCATTGGAAGGCAAAGAACTCTTCAGAAAAGATCTAATTTGCACCCGTGGGGTAAAAAATTCCTTCCTGATCCCCTAAGGCCCCTTTCACACTGATACGACTTGTCCCACGATTTGGGACTGCAAAGTAGCGTGACAAGTCGTTCCCCATGATTTCCAATGACCGCCATTCATATTAGTACCACTTCCAGTCGTTCCGACTTCAAAGTAGTCCCTGCACTACTTTGGTCCGATTTTGATGCCACTTACACAGGCTTTACTTGAAATAACGGCAAAATCATGGCTGCAAATCGCGGCAAAAACGCGCAACTTTGAAGTCGCACAAGTGTGAAAGGGGCCTAAGTCAGTTGTCCACAAACTGCGGCCCACGGGCTGGATGCGGTCTTTGCTTGCCTTTATCAGACCCTTGGTGCACCATGCCATCCAATAACAACACTGAGGGGGCACCATTCCGTCTGCAAACACCAATGATGGGGCACGATTCCTCCCACAGGCACCAATGATGGGGCACTATTCCTCCCACAGGCACCAATGATGGGGCACTATTCCTCCCACAGACACCAGTGATGGGGCACCATTCCTCCCACAGACACCAATGATGGGGCACTATTCCTCCTCCCACTGACACCAATGATGGGGCACTATTCCTCTCACAGGCACCAATGATGGGGCACTATTCCTCCCACTGACACCAATGATGGGGCACTATTCCTCCCACTGACACCATGATGGGGCACTATTCCTCTCACAGGCACCAATGATGGGACACTATTCCTCCCACAGGCACCAGTGATGGGACACCATTCCTCCCACAGGCACCAATGATGGGACACCATTCCTCCCACAGGCACCAATGATGGGGCACTATTCCTCCCACTGACACCATGATGGGACACTATTCCTCCCACTGGCACCAATGATGGGGCACTATTCCTCCCACTGACAACAACGATGGGGCACCATTCCTCCCACAGGCACCAATGATGGGGCACTATTCCTCCCACTGACACCAACGATGGGACACTATTCCTCCCACTGACAACAATGATGGGACACTATTCCTCCCAATGACAACAACGATGGGACACCATTCCTCCCACAGGCACCAATGATGGGGCACTATTCCTCCCACTGACACCAACGATGAGGCACCATTCCTACCTTGAATACCAACAATTGGGGGCTATTTCTTCCACTAAAACCAATAATAAGGCACAGTTTACTCTGACATCAGAGTGTTTTGTAATCCCACTGGCCACAGTCTGCCGCCCTAAAGCCTCAAAGGCTTGGCGCCCGCAGATCGGTTTCTGCTGTGAGTAATCACAGCAGAAGCGGCCCGCCGGCGACGCACGCCCCCCCTAGGCAGAAGTGCAGAATCACATATATATATATATATATATGGCCCTTAACTGGCTAAAGTAAAATAAAAAAGTTTGGGGTCTCACCAGAGCAAGAAGTAAAGGGAAATCCTTCTATGGGGTCACCTATTTTTATGACAACTCTGTAAGACGGGAAATTTGATTTCCTGTTGGATCCTCAAGTCAGGAAGTGAAGGGAGATGACCCTGGCAGCAAAAAAACTAACCTGATAGGGGATTAAAGTAAAAAAAAAAAAAAAAATAATGCTAAAAAAAAAATTTGGGCTTCAAAACTTTTAAGAGAGTCGTTCTGATTGGTTACTTTTCACAGTGCCCCTTATCTTTTGCGTTTCCTTTAGGAACATGGCCGCCAGTGTGTTTCATCAACAAACACATTCCACAATCAAGGTACCTATTAAGTCTCAATGCTTGATTCTTGTTTCTCCCTTTAAAACGATTTGGTTTCCGTAGCGATAGAAGCGGCGCGTCTCCCCCCAGCCCCCCCCCCCCTCGAGACATGATCTGAATTTAGTCCAATGTGTAAAATGTATATTTATAAATTGATGGCGACGTATTTAATAAGAAAACCTTTTCTTCTCTGCTCTGGGTAGAAAAATGCAAAACCGTGAATGGATAAGGGGGGGGGGGGGGAGGGGGGGTTTTGACGATGGTGGGTGGGTGGGGGGTACTTTTTATTTCTGGTAACAGATAAAGGATGGTAATTACATAACATAAATGTTATAATTAATGTGGAGAGGAAGCCTTGGGAATTCGGCGATCCTGTTTAATTCATTCTCCGCAGGAACAGAGGAGCCGCAGAACGCCGACACTCGTATGGCGAATCTCAGGAAGCCACAGATAGTTCTATTGTCTCGGTGGGCGACAGTTGACAAATGAAGTAGCTCCGGTTATATAGTGGATGGCGGTGAATGGCCTGAGAATAAATAATGCATGCAGATAATAAGGAGAAATGAAATATGACATGATATCCGCTCCTTAAAGGGGAACTCTAGTTCTTACAAAATTATAATGTGGCGATTTACTACTTGTTGCTATCTTTTTGCTGCACAGCTTTGTAAACTATGTTCTATGCGCTTCCTGCGTCTGGATATGACCATTGGTGTGCGCTGCCTATTACATACACAATTGTGGCGGCTGGTGTTCTATTTTTTTGGGGGGTGGGGGCACCAAACAAACCACCCAACCCCCCCCCCCCCCATTTCGGTCGACCCCCGCATCACTCGGCTAACAAATCTGCCCCCCGTCGCTTGCCCGTCCGCCCACTAGCCCCACACTTACCCCATCCAGGTCGTGGGCAGCTTCAGCAGCTTCGCCCTGCGTCTCCTCCTTGGCGCATTCCCAACCCCCTCCTGCTTCTGGTCCTGGCCAATACGGTCAATTCTCCTTTTGGCCAATCGGGTCTTAAGAGCCGCTTCCTGATTGGCCCGGGAGGAGAAGCAGAAAGACAATAGCGAATATTAATTAATATTAATTTGCTATTGTCACACAACTGGGTCTGCTCGGGGCGCAATGCTCTGCGCCCCGAGCCCACCCCTTTTTGAAGCCAAGTAGAACCTCAGGCTCTAATCATGTGCTTCAAAAAAAAAAAAAATCCCCATTGAAATCCATGCGTCCGGTGCCCTGCATGTAGATTAGGGGCTGGGCGCATTGTCCACTCCTAATGGAGCGGCCACCACTGCACATGTGTATATCAGCAGAGCCGTGGACGGTGTCAGTAGAGCAGAGATTGGTGTCAGTAGAGCAGTGGGCAGTCTCAGTAGTTTTGTTTTATAGTTTTATTTTTTACAACATTATTTTTTATTATTTTTTTTAATTTCTTTAGGAGCCTCATTGGGGGGGGGGGGGGGGGGGGGCTTTGGTGAAATATCAAGGGTCTAAACAGAGAGAAAGGGACTGAGGACAGAGCTTCCCCAGTCCCTTTCTCTGCAGCCTCAGCTGAGTGAACGAATGGGAAGTGCTGAGTGGCTTCCTGTTCATTCACAAACTGAAGAATAGTAAACATAGTATACTACGATTCAGTTAAGAATGAACACAGGAGCGATCGGTACAGATCACTCACTGTGTTCATTCGTCCATCCCGAAACCTCCCCCACAGCAGCCGGCGGGAGAGAAGAGGATGGAAGCTGGCAGCATTGCAGGGGGGAGACAGGGGATGCCAGGAAGCAGGGGGAATCTGCATCGCACAGGGTGATTAGGGTGTGCCCAGGCACATCCAGCACACCCTGTATGCACGCCTACGAGTATAAGGCTATTAGAGCTGCAAATAAGAGAAATTGTGCACTAGATTATATAATATTTATCTTTATTGCAGCCAGTACTGGCACAGAGTCTGATCTGAAATGTCAGCTAATCACTATAAAAATCACAATGAAAGCAAACAAAGTGATGCAAATAATATCACCATCAATAAATGAAACCACCAATAAAGTGGAAAAATAAAGTAATATTCAATATAAGTACTTTTGGTAGCCTAGGTGGGGATCAGGCTCCCAACTTCTATATTATAAGTCAAAGAATGATATAATAGAAATTAAATTCACTCCCAAAGGGATATAAAGGGCTCCCTCCACTAGGGGGCAATATAAAAAATCTTGAGTGAAAATGAAAGTCCACTCTTGGAAGAATGATTCTGGGCTCCACTAGGGGGCCGGTATAGAATATTGTGTAATAATGCAATGCCACAGTTCCATGTGTTTTAGTCCCAACTACCTCGGCCATAGATACTGTATATGAATTCCCTTACCGGATAACCAGGATCTCCAGATTATAAGAGATCACCAGCGCAGGTCGCAGGATACACCAAATACAAATCACACCAGGGTATGGTAACAACCTCCACGCCTACCAGGTCCTCCGCTGGCTAAACGGAAAGCGCAATTCTCCGTAGTAAGATTAAAAGGAAAATACAAAGGTCCATAGAGTAATATTGCTAAAAACACCAATTTATTTCAAGCAGATATACTCAGAAGCATCTCAGGGTAACAAAAGCCCCTCCCTACGCGTTTCGTCTAAGCAAAGGAACATCCTCAAGGAACATATCGAAGGTTTGAAAAAGACATTTGCAACTCATTTCTTTCTGTCTCTCTTTTCTTAATTAATTGCACACCCCTCCTTTCTTTACTTTTCCGTTTCTTGTTTTTTTCTCTTTCATTCTTTGTTTCTTTTTCTCTTTTTGTCCTTTTTTTCCTAATTCTTTCTTTTTTCCAACCCCCACCACTTTACATTTCCTGTTTTTGTCTCCCTCTCTGTGCCTTTCTTTTTTTTTTTTCTTTCATTAATTCCACACTCCTTTCTTTCTTTCTTTTTTCTCTTTCTGTCCTTTTTTCCTCATTCTTTCTTTCTTTTTTCCTCATTCTTTCTTTCCTTTTTCTCTTTCTGTCCTTTTCTCCTCATTCTTTCTTTTTTTCTCTTTCTGTCCTTTTTTCCTCATTTTTACTTTTTCCCCCTTCTGTCCCTTTTTCCTCATTTTTACTTTTTTCCCCTTCTGTCCCTTTTTCCTCATTCTTTCTTTCTTTTTTCTCTTTCTGTCCTTTTTTCCACATTCTTTCTTTCCTTTTTCTCTTTCTGTCCTTTTTTCCTAATTCTTTCTTTTTTCCAACCCCCAACCCTTTTACTTTTCCTGTTTTTGTCTCCCTCTCTGTGCCTTTCTTTTTTTCTTTCATTCATTAATTCCACACTACTCCCTTTCTTTCTTTCTTTCTTTTTCTCTTTCTGTCCTTTTTTCCTCATTCTTTCTGTCTTTTTTTATCTTTCTGTCCCTTTTCCCTCATTCTTTCTTTCTTTTTTCTCTTTCTGTCCCTTTTCCCTCATTCTTACTTTCTTTACACCCCTCCTCTTCTTTAGACCCATTTCACACTGAGGCACTCTAAAACGTCAGGCTTTTTTGCAGTGATTTTGCCGTGCTTTTCAATCGCTTTTACGCCGTTAAGCTGCTTTCGCACTGAGGTGCTTAAAAAATAGTGCCTGCATAGCGCCTGTAAAGAGCCTCTCCTGTCTCTCCAGTGTAAAGGCCCAAGTGCTTTCACACTGGAGCGGTGCGCTTGCAGGACGGTGCAGTCCTGCAAGCGCCATCTTTGCAGCGCTGTAGGAGCGGTGTATACATCTATAAATGTAGAAGAATAAACTGATGAAGAAATTCTTTTTTGGGGGGGGATATTTATTATAGCAAAAGCTAAAAATATAGCTTTTTTTTTTTTTCAAAATCGTCGCTCTATTTTTGTATATAGCGCAAAAAATAAAAACCGCAGAGGTGATCAAACACCACCAAAAGAAAGCTCTATTTGTGGGGAAAAAGGACGTCAATTTTGTTTGCGTACAGCATCGCACAACCGCGCAATTGTCAGTTAAAGCGACGCAGTGCCGAATCGCAAAAGAATCGAAAAAAGGCATGCCAGGAATATAACTGTCACATTGGTTGTACTCTCAACCAAACTGTCAAACCATCCAATGTCTGGTGTCATAACTGATCACATGTGCAGCATCATGGCAGTTGAAGATTAAACAGAGGCCAAGATGGCGGCTTCCTTGGCTGAAAACGATAGGGGGGTTTACTTCCACTTCAAGTGCTTAAATAAGGAGCAACTATTGCAGGGGATGCCTGTAACTTGACTTCAGACACATAGGAAGAGCAATAAGCAGAAGGGTAAGATTTGCAGGGGGTTATAGTGTGTATTTTCGAAGCAATCACTTGCTCTGCATTACAAACAACGCAGCGAAGCAAGTGAGACTCTGCCGCTGCAGCAGTAAGCTCAAACATGTAGCAGAGTAACCAGTTTGGGTGGATTAACCCTTTCAGGAAGACTGTAGAGCAAGGCGTTCTTCCAACTCCAGGAGACTCTGTTCATTTGGGATATTTTACGGCCATTTTCCCGGCTCCATAGCTCGGCGGAATATATTGTCCTCTTATAAATAAATGACAATAATAATAGAGGATTGTGCACATAGGCAATTTTCGACACAACACCCGGTAATAAATTATACATATTTAGTATATAAAATTTGCAAACACCAGGCTGGAAACCACGATAATTACAAAATGCGCTTCATATGGCCTCTTTAGAGTCTAAAAGGAATTGGAATAAATAATACTGACTGGACGCAGACTGCTCCCCCCCCCCCACAAGAAAACAAATATAATATTTAAAGACGTTTTTTTCCACATAGTGAAATAATAATAACATCCAATTTTTCTTTCTCTTATGAAAATTTTAACTCCAGCCAAACAGCTAAATCCACACATGAAATGACTGTGTATGAACTCCAGGAGGGGGGACCCACTTCCTCTGTATGGTAAGTAGTGTAGCTTGGTCACCTTCATGCTGCCAGCCTGCAATTGGAGAGTGAAGGAGTAGCGGAAGACTGATGAGCTCATTCCTCCCCTCATCCTGCTCTCCTATCAGCATGTTCCTTTTAAGCACATGTGCATGCTCCGACAACATAATCCAATCGGACTTTTTCCAGCGGAATTTCCGACCGTGTGTACTGGGCATTACTCTAGTTGCATTATAAAATATATTTAATGATTTTTAATGCATACACACTGGGGCACATTTGGAGACACAGGGACTTGAGGTGCATCTGAACACGGTGCACTTGGGGTCACTGGATAACACAAGGTGCACTGGGGTGTGGTGGTCACATTGGGGCACACATGCCTGTAGTCACTGGATGAGACAGGGTGCACTTGGAAACACTTGGCTGCACAGCGGTTCACTTGGACCCAAGGGATGCAAAGCACAGGGGTGCACTTGAAGTCACTAGATGAAATCACTAGATGAAGTCACTAGAGGAAATCACTAGATGAAATCACTAGATGAAGTCACTAGAGGAAATCACTAGATGAAGTCACTAGATGAAATCACTAGATGAAGTCACTAGATGAAATCACTAGATGAAGTCACTAGAGGAAATCACTAGATGAAGTCCCTAGATGAAGTCACTAGATGAACTCCCTAGATGAAGTCACTAGATGAACTCCCTAGATGAAGTCACTAGATGAACTCCCTAGATGAAGTCACTAGATGAAGTCACTAGATGAAGTCACTAGATGAAATCACTAGATTAAGTCACTAGATTAAGTCACTAGATGAAATCACTAGATGAAGTCACTAGATGAAGTCACTAGATTAAATCACTAGATGAAATCACTAGATGAAATCACTAGATGAAGTCACTAGATGAACTCCCTAGATGAAGTCACTAGATGAACTCCCTAGATGAAGTCACTAGATGAAGTCACTAGATGAAGTCACTAGATGAAATCACTAGATTAAGTCACTAGATTAAGTCACTAGATGAAATCACTAGATGAAGTCACTAGATGAAGTCACTAGATGAAATCACTAGATGAAGTCACTAGATGAAGTCCCTAGATGAAGTCACTAGATGAAATCACTAGATGAAGTCACTAGATGAAGTCCCTAGATGAAGTCCCTAGATGAAGTCACTAGATGAAGTCCCTAGATGAAGTCCCTAGATGAAGTCACTAGATGAAGTCACTAGATGAAATCACTAGATGAAGTCACTAGATGAAGTCCCTAGATGAAGTCCCTAGATGAAGTCACTAGATGAAGTCCCTAGATGAAATCACTAGATGAAGTCCCTAGATGAAGTCCCTAGATGAAGTCCCTAGATGAAGTCACTAGATGAAGTCACTAGATGAAATCACTAGATGAAATCACTAGATGAAGTCCCTAGATGAAGTCCCTAGATGAAATCACTAGATGAAGTCCCTAGATGAAGTCCCTAGATGAAGTCCCTAGATGAAGTCCCTAGATGAAATCACTTGATGAAGTCACTAGATGAAGTCCCTAGATGAAGTCCCTAGATGAAGTCCCTAAATGAAGTCCCTAGATGAAGTCACTAGATGAAGTCACTAGATGAAATCACTAGATGAAGTCACTAGATGAAGTCACTAGATGAAATCACTAGATGAAATCACTAGATGAAATCACTAGATGAAGTCCCTAGATGAAGTCCCTAGATGAAATCACTAGATGAAGTCCCTAGATGAAGTCCCTAGATGAAGTCCCTAGATGAAATCACTTGATGAAGTCACTAGATGAAGTCACTAGATGCTACATGGTGCACAGGGGCACATTTGGAGTCTTGGGGTGCACAGGGCCCACTTTTAGTCATTAGGGACTGGGGGCACACTGGGGCAAGGTGTAGACACAAAGTACCCTGAGGATGGTTGCATGCAGGAAGGACACAGGAGACATGACGGTATAAGTAAGCACTGCAGCAAGGTTGGGCTGAAGCGTTGCTTGAATGCCGAGCCATGCATCATTTTGCAGTATAAAGTGATCGTTGATTCGTTGCAGGAACGGCACTCCGGGGGAAAGCCTGGACGTTCTGGCAGCTGTGCACCGGAGCAGAGAACCAGCACTGGTTCCCAAGAGAGGTTAGTGTTACATACGGTAGTTACATAGTAGGTGAGGTTGAAAAAAGAGACAAGTCTATCAAGTTTCAACTTCCTGTATGGTCACTGTGCCAGGAAGTGAGTGGAAATCACCCCAGTGGGGACACAGGCAGCAAAATATAAACCTGAAAGAAGTTTTATACATATCTGTAAAATAAAATCACTTTGGGTAGTGAATTATTGTAACTTCTTTAAAAAAAAAAAAAAAGTTTTGTCAGGAGTTGTGCTTTACAAGTGGCAGTTGGGGTCCCAGTTTCAGAAGAACACTTTTCAGTAATGATGAATTATTTCTGCCAATGAAATCATTACTAAATTCAGAAACACTTCCTGAAGAATCAGCAGATCTGTCACGAAGGTTTTGATGAATTCCTCAGACACAAAGGTGACAGCTGATGTTTCCGTTAGGAGCCAAGCTGAATGCGTGGTGCCAGGCCAGCGGTGTAATAAGGCCGGTGATGGACGGGTGCCAGGAGCTATAGAAACAATAAAGCACTTACGAGTAAAGCAAACATCTCTAGCAAGATCATTGATCCGGAGCAATTTGTTGATTGAGTGTTTTCATATTCTGCCTTCTCAATACCTTTACGGCCGATGAAGACTTTTGTCATTCGTTAACCGCATTCACATCAAAGTGATATTAAATTCTCAGATTTTTAAGTACTTTCAGCCGCTGATGTGATCACTTCCTGAGTAGGCAGCTTCTTTATCCTTAATCCTTGCCGATGGTCCAGTTTAAGCTGGCGCCATGATCGCTACCCCAGGTCTCCTGTTTCAGGGTGGCACCTTTCTCTTATGGAGTCACCCTTGTAGGCAGGAACTAGAGCTGTGTCTCTCTACACTGTGTGCATCAATAGAAGCACACAGCCCCCCTTGCCTAGGATGGCAAGGTAATCCCCTGCTCCTCCTTCCTCCTCCCCCTCCATTTCTCAAGCTAACAGACTGGCCGGAGACTGCACTGTCCACTTGACTGTCCCATGATCAAGCTTCCCCGTGCCCCCTGCAGCATGCATCAGTAGGGATCTTTGATTGCTGTGTCCTTCAGGCACAGCTGATTACAGAACGGGGTAACTAAAGGGAAAATCACAATGGCTCTTTACCATGTGACCAGCTGTGTCCAATCACAGCTGATCCAATGTAAACAGGATTTGCCAGTTATCGGCAGTCCTCTCCTCAAGCTAACAGCGTGTGAGGAGAGGAGAGCCATTAACCAGGAAATCCACACAGGGTACATCTACACTGATAATCAGGGCAATGATTATCAGTGCAGCCCGAACAGTGCCCACAAGTGCTGCCAATTAGTGCCCATCAGCGATGCCCATCAGTGCCACCTGTCATTACCCATCAGTGCCACATTTAAATGCAGCCTCACCAGACCCTCCTCATCAGTGCCCATCTGTGCCACCACATCAGTGCTGCCTATCAGTGCCCATCAGTACCACCTCATCAGTGCCACTTCATCAGTGCCCATCAGTGATGCCTATCAGTGCCCATCAGTGCAGCCTTATCAGTACCCATCTTTGCCCATCAGTGCCGCCTCATCAGCGCACATCAGTGATGGAGACAAATTACCTATTTAGAAAATTTTATTACAGAAACAAAGAAAAACTTTTTTGTTTCAAAATTTTCAGTCTTTTTTTCATTCGTTTAGCAAAAACGAAAAAACACAGCTGTGATTAAATGCCACCAAAAGAAAGCTCTATCTGTCTCCAAAAATGTATAAATATTTTCTTTTGGTACAGTGTTGCATAACCGCGCAATTGTCATTCAAAGTTTGACAGCGCTGAAAGCTGAAAATTGGTCTTGGCAGGAAGGGGGTGAAAGTGCCGGGTAGGCAAGTGTTCACCCCCCACCGCCAACAACCCAATCCCTCCAAATCCAATGGCAGCTCTTTTTGGGGGGGGGGGGGGGGTTAGCAAACAACCCCCCCCCCCCACCAGCTGTCTGCTGGTCGGTCCGGTACTTACCCCATCCAGGTGCCGGGCTGCGGGCAGCGGCTCCGGTGTCCTTGAGCATTACGGACCCCATCTAGGTGGCGGGCAGCGGCTCTGGTTTCCTCCCCTCCAGCATGGCGGCTTACGCTATGCAAGCCGCCATGCGTCTCCTCCTCCTAGGCGCTAGGCGTCCAATCTGATGTTTTGGACAATCAGGAAACGGGTCACATGATCCGCTTCCTGATTGGCGGGGAGGAGATTTAGTGTGAAAATAGTGAAAATCCATTCGCTATCGTCACACAACTGGGTCACACAACTCTGCGCCCCAAGCCCGCCCTTTTTTGAAGCCTATTAGAGCCTCTGGCTCTAATCGCGTGCTTCAAAAAAACACCCACCCAGCAATGGAATCCATAGTCTGGCGCCCTGTATGTAGATCAGGGGGCCGTACGCATGGATAGGGGGGTGCCGCTAATGGACGGGCCGCCACTGCCCAAATCCCCTCCAGAATCATAAAGCATAGATGGGTTACATGTGCTCGTTGCAGCACTCCAAAGCACACATGCATGGTGGTGCCCTGGCTAGGTGCCTTAGGGGGGGCATCTACAATACCTTGAGTATTGTGCCTTACCAAACAATGCAGTAACGCCCGCGCAGAACGAACTAGAGCCTATAAACCATCGGGATGCAGGTGAGGAAAGCAACGCTTGAAAATGGAGAGATGTGAAAAGTAGGGCAGGCAATTCACAGCAAAGACAAGTAGAAAAGATTGATCTCTCCCGTCAGTGAGCAGAGCATACCGATGAGACCAGATTCAATTTTGCAGGGTAGAATTTAATTAGGGAAAATAGGCAAATGATAAATTAGGGGCGGTAAACAAATTACCGGAGACACGTTCATAAAACTATACACTTACATAATTGTATTTTTGTGATGAATTCTGCCAAATTTGGACACAGTACATTTGTTTGCCATTTCACTTTTTCTTGTATTACTGGATTATTTGCAACGATAATGAATGGGAAAAAGAGCAACTTTGGAGGCGGTTAGGCGAGGACTGCTTCATACAGCGATCCAAGGTCAGCTAAAAGAAAGACAGTTTATGAAAGTTTGTATGATGTGTGACAATTTTCGGAATAATGTAAAAATAAAGGTGCTGGTACACTATATTAGCAAAAGTATTGGGACGCCTGCCTTTACACGCACATGAACTTTAATGGCATCCCAGTCTAATGCCCCGTACACGCGGTCGGAAATTTTGACGGAAAATGTCCGATCGGACCATGTTGTCGGAAAAAATCCGGCCGTGTGTGGGCTCCATCTGACTTTTTCCCGCCGGAATTTCCGACCGTGTGTACGGGGACTTAGTTCGTAGGGTTCAATATTGAGTTGGCCCACCCTTTGCAGCTATAACAGCTTCAACTCTTCTGGGAAGGCCGTCCACAAGGTTTAGGAGGTGTCTATGGGAATGTTTGACCATTCTTCCAGAAGCACATTTGTGAGGTCATGTACTGATGTTGGACGAGAAGATCTGGCTGGCAGTGTCCTCTCCCCCCTGGAAATGGAAGTCCATCCGCTCTAATTCAACCCAAAGGTGTTCTATCAGGTTGAGGCAGTCAAGTTCCTCCACCCCAACCTCGCTCATCCATGTCTATATGGACCTTGCTTTGTGCACTGGTCCAAACCATTTGGTGGAGGGGGGATTATGATGCGGGGTTGTTTTTCAGGGGTTGGCCCCTTAGTTCCTGTGAAGGGAACTCTTAAGGTGTCAGCATACGAAGACATTTTAGACAATTTTATGCTCCCAACGTTGTGGGAACAGTTTGGGGGTGACCCCTTCCTGTTCCAACATGACTGCCCACCAATGCACAAAGCAAGGTCCATAAAGACATGGATGAGCGAGTTTGGGGTGGAGGAACTTGACTGGCCTGCACAGAGTCCCGACCTCAACCCGATAGAAAACCTTTGGGATGAAATAAAGCGGAGACTGCGAGCCAGGCTTTCTTGTCCAACATCAGTGCCTGACCTCACAAATTGCATTATTTTACATTTTTCCACATTGAACCTCATTTGCCATGTAGTTGCCCACCCCATTAATTTGTTCAGATCTTCTTGCAAGGTTTCCACATCCTGCAGAGAAGTTATTGCCCTGCTTAGCTTAGTATCGTTCGCAAATACAGACATTGAACTGTTTCCCCCATGCCTATCCTCCAGGTCGTTTATGAACAAATTAAACAGGATTGGTCCTAGCACAGAACCCTGGGGGGCCCCACTACCTACCCCTGACCATTCCGAGTACTCCCCATTTATCACCACCCTCTGAACTCGCCCTTGTAGACAGTTTTCAATCCATGTACTCACCCTATGGTCCATCAATCCATGTACTCACCCTATGGTCCATCAATCCATGTACTCACCCTATGGTCCATGCCAATGGACCTTACTTTGTACAGTAAATGTTTAAATGTTTATGGGGAACTGTGTGAAATGCTTTTGCAAAATCCAGATACACCACGTCTACGGGCCTTCCTTTATCTAGATGGAAACTCACCTCCTCATAGAAGGTTAATAGATTGGTTTGGTAAGAACAATTCTTCTGATTACTGCTAATGATACCTTTTTCATTCCTAAAATCTTGTATATAGTCCCTTATCATCCCCTCTAAGAGCTTACATACTATTGATGTTAGGCTAACTGGTCTGTAATTCCCAGGGATGTATTTTGGCCCTTTTTTAAATATTGGTGCTACATTGGCTTTGCATGACCGCGCAATTACCAGTTAAAGTAGGACAGTGCTGAATAGCAAACAATGGCCTGGTCACGAAGGGGGGTAAATCCTTCTAGAGCTGAAGTACATGGTGGTGGAGTTATCCTTTAACGATGAGGCAATTATAAAATGAGTCTGATGAAGTGACGAGTGAAGGGTATCTGCGGTAGCCGGAGCTGAATCATCAATAAAATCAGCAAATGTTTAACCAATTACCGCAAACCGCCGTAGCTGTACGTCGGTACTTTGACATAGAATACCGGGGTTATGGCAGCAGATAGCTCTTTAGGATAAAAGTGGTCTCTGCGGGGCATTCGCCACGAGATCACTTCTATCGGCGGCGGGAGAGGCGCCCCCCCTCCCGCAGCGCTCCGGTCATCCGCTCGTTTCCGCTGGTCACTGGAGCCGCCGGTAGCGGCAGGAGACGATCAGGTCCTTTCTCCTCAGTAGCATGGAGTTGAGTGAGGGAAAGATGGCCCCCCCCCCTCGGCTCCATACCATTGGATGACAGAAGCGACGTCAAACGTCACTTTCACCCAGTGGTCTTAAAGGGTAATTTTTTTTTATTGCATTTTAGTGTAAATATGAGATTTGAGGTATTTTTGACCCCCCAGATCTCATATTTAAGAGGACCTGTCATGCTTTTTTTCTATTACAAGGGATGTTTACATTTCTTGTAATAGGAATAAAAGTCACCAACATTTTTTTTTTTAAAGGACAGTGTAAAAAATAAAAATAAAAAGTAAAATAAATAAGAATGTTTTTTTAAAGCGCCCCGCCCCGCCGGGCTCGTGCGCAGAAGCGAACGCAGACGTAAGGCGCGTCCACATATGAAAACGGTGTTCAAACCACACATGTGAGGTATCGCCGCGATCGTTACAAAATAATTTTGTAACTCAAATCTGTAGAATTTTTAAACGTCGCCGATGGAGATTTTTAAGTGCTAAAGTTTGTCGCCATTCCACGAGCGGGCGCAATTTTGAAGCGTGACATGTTGGGTATCAATTTACTCGGCATAACATTATCTTTCACAATATAGAAAAAAAATTACTGTTGTCTTTTGTTTTTTTTTTATTTTTTTTATGTCTTATTTTTTAATTCAAAATTTTTTCTTTTTTCCCCAAAAAATTGCACTTGTAAGACCGCTGCACTAATACGGTAATACTGTAAAGTATTGGAACTAGACATGTGCACAACAAAAAAATTTGTTTATTTTCGTTTAGTTTTTTTCGTTTCCGTTGATTCGTAACGATTCGTACATTCGTAAGAGATATTTTTTCGTTGATTCGTTTTTTCGTTAATTTTAGTTTATTCGTTTATTTGAAATTCGGACGCATTCGTACTTATTCGTACATTCGTAACATTCGTAGATTCGTAATCGGAGCATAATTCATAATTTTATGTAATGTGTATGCTATTATTACATTTTAAGAGACACAGAAAATTACGAATCGAAAAAAAAAGTTACGAATGTACAAATTTATTCGTTCAATCCATTCGAAGCACGTTAAGCAGCGCCATTGTAAGAGACGCGGAAAAATTACGAATCGAAAAAAAAAAAGTTACGAATGTACGAATTTTTTCGTTCATTTTCGTTGTTCCTGTTTTCGTTTTTTGGATTTTCTTCATTCGTACATTCGTTGTTTCTAATTTGTTTTTTTCAGATTTTCGTTGTTTTTCGGATTCATTCGATTCGAACGATTCGTTAATCGGATTCGTTCGATTCGAACGATTCGTTAAAATTTTTAGCGAATCATTCGTTCATTCGTACGAAAACGAACGAACGAACGAAAATAACGAAAAAAAAAAAATAAACGAATTGTACATGTCTAATTGAAACGACCACCATTTTATTCTCTAGGGTGTCTGAAAAAAAAATATATATAATGTTTTGGGGTTCTAATTTTGTAGCAAAAAAAAAAAAAAATCTGATTTTAACATGTAAACAACAAATCTCAAAAAGAGGCTCGGTCCTTAAGTGGTTAAAATCGCTCGCTGCGGCGAATGTTACCGTTTTCAAGTTATAAATGATGGCGAATATTAGCCGAGATTTGGATTCCTCTATGAAAAGCAGCAAATCCAAGTGTAGGAAGAAGACCACGGCAAAGCAGCAAATATGTTTTGTAAAAGCAGCAAATCTTCCGACAGGATATCAGAAGCAAAAAAATAAATAAATAAAAAAAATCAGCATGATGAGCGAATATATAATGTACAAGGAAGAACGCACGGATGCACAATACGATCGCTTTCAGGAAAGAACGCCATGTGCTCGTCTCCTGTATACATCAAGAAGTGTGTCACACTCTCCACAAGATGGAGCACCTGACTCAAGATTTCCAGCGCCCACCACCCCTCGGGCTCCGCATGAAACTGAGCAGAACTTTCTAATGTTCTTTTCAATGGCCAAATGTTTCTGTTACACTGTGCAAACTGGGAAACAAAGTTTGATAAACGATACAAAGTTCATCGAAAGTTTATATGCATATTGAAAAAAATAAAAATAAAAGCGTCGAAACAAAAAAAAAAAAAGACTGTTTTCATTCTTTGTCCTACATTTGGACATTGGGCGTGCTACGCCTGCCCAGAAAACTATCATTGTAGTACACAGGAGGGCATATGTGGTGTGACCAGTCCTTCTCCCCCCCCCCCTCACATTTGCCATTAACATTGGCAGCCCAGAGCCGCTGTGTGAGGACTCATTCACATGGACCTTACAGGGACACAGTGGCTGTATGGATACAGCCGCACGCCCTAATTGGACAGTTGTATGGGGGGGGGGGGGGCGGGATTAGGATGTGCGGCTGGGTCCATACAGCCACTGCATCCCCATAGAGGCGTCCCTTTAGATTGCCTGCCTGCCGCTTCCAGACCCATAAATAAACGACTCACTCATGCTGAATGAACCACAGCGCTGTGTGAATGAACCCCGCAAACTGCGGCTATTGCAGCAGCAGCTGTCAAAAAAAAAAAATGGACCTCCTGATACAGGCACAGGAAAAAGAGATACAAAGTAACATCATTTATAAACATTGCTCAGACAGAGATTAAAGTGATTGTAAAAAAAAAAAAAAAAAACACAACAAACATGTTATACTTACCTCCTCTGTGTTATGGTTTTGCACAGAACAGCCCTGATCCTCCTCTTCTCGGGTCCCTTCTTTGCTGCTCCTGGCCCCTCCCTCCTATCGAGTGCCCCCACAGTCAGCAGCTTGCTATGGGGGCACCCGAGCCGAGTCACAGCTCCGTGTGTCCATTCAGACACGAAGCCCCAACCCGGCCCCGTCCCCCCTGTCTGATTGGCTGGCTGACTTTGACAGCCGCTTGAGCCAATGGCGTCGCTGCTGTATCTCAGTCAATCAGGAGGAGTGTCCTGGATGGCTTAGACATTCGTGGACATCGCTGGAGAGAGATGAGGCTCAGGTAAGTATTACGGGGTGCTGGGGATGCCGCTACACACAGAGCCTTTACAACTCCTTTAAAAGTTATGAAGCAACACTGTTTATAAACATTGCTCAGACAGAGATAGAGAGATACAAAGTAACATTGTTTATAAACATTGCTCAGAAATAGAGAGATACAAAGTAACATTGTTCATAAACATTGTTCAGACAGATACAAATTAACAATGTTTATAAACAGTGCTTAGAGCTAGAGATACAAAGTAACATTGTTTATAAACATTGCTCAGACAGAGATAAAGAGATACAAATTAACACTGTTTATTAACACTGCTCAAACAGAGATAGAGTGATACAAAGCAATATTGTTTATAAGCATTGCTCAGAGATAGAGACATACAAAGTAACATCGTTTATAAACATTGCTGAGACAGGAGATAGAAATATACAAAGTAACATTGTTTATAAACATTGCTCAGACAGAGATAAAGAGATAAAAAGCAACACTGTTAATAAACATTGCTCAAACAGAGATAAAGAGATACAAAGCAATGCTGTTTATAAGCATTGCTCAGAGATAGAGAGACACAAAGTAACATTGTTTATAAACATTGCTCAAACAGAGATAAAGAGATACAAAGCAATGCTGTTTATAAGCATTGCTCAGACATAGAGAGACACAAAGTAACATTGTTTATAAACATTGCTCAGACAGAGATAGAAAGATACAAAGTAACATTATTTATAAACATTGTTCATGCAGGAGCTAGAAATATACAAAGTAACATTGTTAATAAACATTGCTCAGACAGGAGATAAATAGATATACAATGCTCAGAGATAGAGCAATACAAAGCAACATTGTTTATAAACATTGCCAGAAAGAGATAGAGAGATAAAAATAACATTGTTTATAAACATTGCTCAGAGATAGAGAGATTCAAAGTAACGATGTTTATAAGCATCACAAAAATTATATAAAAGAGATTACCCAACTTTTATTGAACACTAATCACAGTGAGAAAGTGTATTTTTTAAAAAAAAAATTGTTGTTCAAGAATTGCCTATTACATAACATTTTTGCATGAAAATATCTCTAAAAGAAAGTCTTGTTTGTCCTAAACAAATAATATATAATATCTCACAAAAGTGAGTACACCCCTCACATCTTTGTAAATATTTTCTTCTATCTTTTCATGTGACAACACTGAAGAAATGACACTTGTCTACAATGTAAAGTAGTGAGTGTACAGCTTGTATAATAGTGTAAATTTCCTGTCCCCTCAAAATAACTCAACACACAGCCATTAATGTCTAAACCGCTGGCAACAAAAGTGAGTACACCCCTAAGTGAAAATGTCCAAACTGGGCCCAATTAGCCATTTTCCCTCCCCCGGTGTCATGTGACTCGTTAGTGTTACAAGGTCTCAGGTGTGAATGGGGAGCAGGTGTGTTAAATTTGGTGTTATCGCTCTCACTCTCTCATACTGGTCACTGGAAGTTCAACATGGCACCTCATGGCAAAGAACTCTCTGAGGATCTGAAAAAAAGAATTGTTGCTCTACATAAAGATGGCCTAGGCTATAAGAAGATTGCCAAGACCCTGAAACTGAGCTGCAGCACAGTGGCCAAGACCATACAGCTGTGTAACAGGACAGGTTCCACTCAGAACAGGCCTCACCATGGTCCACCAAAGAAGTTGAGGTCACGTGCTCAGCGTCATATCCAGAGGTTGTCTTTGGGAAATAGGCGTATGAGTGCTGCCAGCATTGCTGCAGAGGTTGTAGGGGTGGGGGGGGGGGGGTCAGCCTGTCAGTGCTCAGACCATACGCTGCACACTGCATCAAATTGGTCTGCATGGCTGTCGTCCCAGAAGGAAGCCTCTTCTAAAGATGATGCACAAGAAAGTCCACAAACAGGTTACTGAAGACAAGCAGACTAAGGACATGGATTACTGGAACCGTGTCCTGTGGTCTGATGAGACCAAGATAAACTTATTTGGTGTCAGATGGTGACAAGCGTGTGTGGGGGCAACCAGGTGAGGAGGACAAAGACAAGTGTGTCTTGCCTACAGTCAAGCATGGTGGTGGGAGTGTCATGGTCTGGGGCTGCATGAGTGCTGCCAGCACTGGGGGGCTACAGATCATTGAGGGAACCATGAATGCCAACATGTACTGTGACATACTGAAGCAGAGCATGATCCCCTCCCTTCAGAGACTGGGCTGCAGGGCAGTTTTCCAACATGATAACCACCCCAAACACACCTCCAAGATGACCACTGCCTTGCTAAAGAAGCTGAAAGTAAAAGTGATGGACTGGCCAAGCATGTCTCCAGACCTAAACCCTATTGAGCATCTGTGGAACATCCTCAAACGGAAGGTGGAGGAGCACAAGGTCTCTAACATCCACCAGCTCCGTGATGACATCATGGAGGAGTGGTAGAGGACTCCAGTGGCCACCTGTGAAGCTCTGGTGAACTCCATGCCCAAGAGGGTTAAGGCAGTGCTGGAAAATAATGTGGCCACACAAAATATTGACACTTTGGGCCCAATTTGGACATTTTCACTTAGGGGTGTACTGACTTTTGTTGCCAGCGGTTTAGACATTAATGGCTGTGTGTTGAGTTATTTTGAGGGGACAGCAAATTTACACTGTTATACAAGCTGTACACTCACTACTTTACATTGTAGACAAGTGTCATTTCTTCAGTGTTGTCACATGAAAAGATAGAAGAAAAGATTTATAAAAATGTGAGGGGTGTACTTACTTTTGTGAGATACTGTGTGTATTACTTTGTTATTGTAAGTATTGATAAAGTTATTACAGAATTGACAGGCTCATGGCACAAATGTAAAAATAGCTTTGGTCTATAAATGAATCACATTGCCTCCTGTCAGCGTGACACGCTGCATTCAGTTTTCCATGGCCACGATGCTTTACGTGGCATATGGGCAACCCCCTCTGGCTGTATTGTGGACTTTAGGTAGGCGG